>CAHIKZ030005166.1:305000-507500 GCA_903632075.3 Acanthosepion pharaonis | reverse complement strand
GCAAATTCTGTGATAAATATCCAGGAACAGTTGACTATCTTGCATCAAGTTGCACGGTATTGGTACCCACTGTACATAAAACCCGACATGAGAGATGAGCCATTACCTACGTTGGAAAATCTGTAAGTTTTACGGAAAGGAAACTGCAAGAAATTGGTATGAACACTACTCAGACCCAGTTGATGAGACAGACCCTGTGAAAATTTTATGGGACTTTACAATACACACAGACAGAAAAATCAAAACTAATCAGTCAGACTTTGTGATCAGAGACCGTAAAGAAAAATTGTACTTTCTTATTGACATGGCAGTCCCTGCAGATTGTAATGTATCTTTGAAAATTTCCCAAAAAGTATCAAAATACAAGGACCTTGAAATCGAAATCTGAAATATGTGGCACATGAGGACATCAACAACTTTAGTTGTATTTGGAACCCTCGGATTGATTAGAAAAGATTCCAATATACTTATTGAAGGGATTACTATGAGCGAATGCCTTATATATATATATATATATATATATATATATATATATATATATATATTAGACTCTCTCCGTGGGTCAAGCAGCTCAGTTCTTAGGAACCAACAGCCAGGCACCAGCACATGTGATTTGATTATAGTGGTGAAGGTTTTGTGCAAAACCATGCATACTTTTTGAAGGGCTAAATTCAGAGACTTGGTGCACTACGTACCACAAGGTCCCCAAACGACCCTCCGCAGGTTTTCAATTCAGAATTTCCTTCTCCTAGACCAGTTGCCATTCAGGGCTATAGAACCCAATCTGTCCTGCTATTTACCCATAGCTAGCGGGAGAAGAAGAGGACTCATACCTTTCCCAATGGTATTAGCACGTAAATGAATATAATGAAATATATTAACTGATTTAAAATATGGTTTCTTCCTATGTAGCGAAGAAACCATATTTTAAATCAGTTAAATTTTAAATCAGTTAACTTTTAAATCAGTTTAAATCAGTTAATTTATAATATTTATGCTCTGTAAATTTACAGTGAGCACTGTTTTGTAAAAATAAAAATAACAATAAGAACACCGGATTATATATTCACTATATTATGCATTATCTAATGATAATGAATAGAAATACGTGGTCAGTCAATTAACGATAGTAAACAGCATAAGAATGTAACATAATAAAATAATATTTTGTCAGAGAAAATAACTGAACCTGGAATTAGATATGTCAAAATCAAACATGTACAGAAGTTTAAATAACTAAGAATTGTTTTAAGAGAGAATGAGGAGTGTGAAACTGAAATTCGAATTCTGTCGAATCGAATAGCAAATGACACATTTCAGTAGCTAAGCAGAGTATTAAAAAAGAGGAAAATTACGTTAGAAACAAAGAAAAGAAGCTGTGAACTGCTATGCAATATCAATCCTCCTATATGGCAGTGAATGCTGGATAATCTTCTCACAGAAGAAGAGAAGACTGGAAACAAAAGAAATTCAGTTCTACAGAAAGATGTCGAGAATACAATGGGGATTTTCTAAGCGTATTTTAGATGTGTCTCAAGGCCGAAAGTATGGACACCCAGTGAGGATCGAAGTCACTACTAAGTTGTAATTATTCGAGCGAGACAAACTTGTAAACCATTACACCACGTTGAGATGTCCACGATACTGAGAATCCCATGAACAAATCGCGAAAGCAACGAGTCATAAAGAAAATGGAAACAGAAGGTCACTTATATATAGGATCAGAAAGAGACAGATGGAATTTCTTGGAAAGGAAAGAAGGCTTAGAGAATTTGACACTCGCAGAACATACAGAAGACAAAAGGAAGCGGAATGCAGTGGGTCACTTACCTGATGTGTTTATGGGAATAGATGGCGGAATGTGGGTTGGGTGGGTTATAATTATTTAAAAAATAAAAAAAAAAGTTGCTAAAAACTTCAAAAGATAGACAGTTATGGAGAGTAGTGATCGCAACAACCTGAACGGACCCGAATTCTACCAAAAAAATAAGCTTGGTGTTTAATAATCTGTACTAAAGCTAAGCAAAGTATTAAGAAACAGAGAAATTTCGCTAGAAACAAAGAAAAGAGTACTGAACTGTTATGTAGTATCAGTCCTCATATATGGCAGTGAATACAAGACAATCTCCTCAGAGAAGAAGACAAGACTTAAAGCAACAGACGGATGCTGAGTATATACCATGGGCCGAACATGTGAGCAAGGACGAAGTTTTAGAAAAAAATCAAAACAAAAAAGAAATTTATACTTAAAATCAGGACGAAAAAGTTGAAATTTGTAGGGTGCATAGTGAGGAAAGAGGGCTTGGAAATTTGATACTCAGAGGGCAGGTTGAAGGCAAGAGGGACAGAGGGAAAAAACGTATAAACTACCTAGCGAGCTTGAGTAAATGCATTTAGGAGATAAAAAATACAGAATTTAGTAAGAGTTACAAAGGACAGAAAGTTGGGGAGAGCCATGATCGGCTACGTTTTGATGGGACAGGGGTCATAGAAGAAGAAGAAGAAGAAGAAGAAGAAGAAGAAGAAGAAGAAGAAAGTTTTACGGAAATCGAGGAATGGCTTTTGATACTATGTTTTTTGAGCCATATATATATATATATATATATATATATAAAATAAACACTTATAGTATCGAAGAGGTGTGACACCGTGTGCATACACTTTAACATAACTATTTCATAGTTGCATTCATTTGATCTTTCCCTCTTACTCTGAACACGCGACAGTGATTAAGCATGAAAATGAAATAGGGTCACTGTTTCATTTGCAGGAAACATAATGCGAAACACCCATTGATAACCTGGTAGTTATTAGAAATTAACGATAGACTTTTGCGCGGTACGATATATATAACGCAATCCATATTTTCTTTATGTAATATTTTCCTCCGTCGCCAGAAACTTTCACTGTGAGATAAGACATTGTGGGCTGGATTTTGCTGACCGAATGAATATATAATTTATTTTACTTTAAAATTAACAAACCAATCCCTGATTATGTCTGGAATTAATTTTAATTTCCCATATAAATAAAGAGTAATTTTTGACTTATAAAATATCAAAAACCTAAAGATTGTCCTCACTATTGGATGTCACAAGAACAAATAGGAAACGTGTATAAATCTAACAATTTTCTCTTTTAATAAAACTTTATCAGAGAAGGAAATATGACGAAGAATAAGAAAATTCTGGTATTTTTAATTTATGTATTTTAGGATTTTCAAAAAATATATATATATATATATATATATATATATATATATATATATATATATATATATATATATGTATATATGTAGTAATCCGTTGGTATAATCCAAGCGAATCCTATTAACACAATATACAATTTGAAATATTAAATATTAAATGTTAAAACTGACTCACAAAGAGCGTTCAATGTTTATTTTCATTTAACAAAGCTGCATTTTTCTTACAATTGGAATTAAGATACCATTAGTTAAGGTCATTAACTAATGGTATCTATTAAGATGTAGGTCAACTAATCGGGTTCCCCTTCTCTCCCTCTTCCCACTCCTAAATCCATAATATAATACCACACATTACTTCCTTTAAGTATGCCTTCTGTCATTTCTTTCCCTCTGTCCCCTCTGATGTTCTCTCTTTTTTCTACACCAACTAACCAGTCCCCTACAAATTGAAACCATAAACTGTTTGAAAAATCCTGCGAATTTTAAATTTTAAAATTCATAGGTGAAAATGGTCATTAACTAATGCTAGCTTAATTCCAATTTTAAGAAAAATGTATATATAAGCTCGTTTTGTTAAATTTAACCTGGGGGATATAAATAAATACAGGATCCGATGAGTAAATAGTTGTCATTTTATATTTTTAATTTCGCGCATACGCTTTGTTTGTTTTTGATTTTGTTGACTGCACAGCATAGTCGGGTCAGTTGGGCACCGTCTGTGAGAAAATGAGCACCATGACGCAATTCACTCCACCAGAAATTTGGAAACGGCATGCTGTACTGCGTCAGAAGCTCCAATATGAACATTTCAGAGTGTATGGGTGTCAATCTGAGGACAGTACAGAGGATTCTCAAAGAATTTGGATGAGTCTAATGCTGATTACAAAGGTACGGCAGCTTGTAAAACTTGATTGTTCTGATGAGAAAGAACTCCCGAATTTATTGGTGAGGACCTCAGACTCAAAACGGAGGTCTACATCAAGTGCCTTGACGAGGTAATGCTGCCCTGGGTCAGTAACAGGGCGCTTCTTCATGCCACACAAACTGGAGAACACAATCATGGCTCTCAGACAATTTCTACGACCACGTCACCCTTTACATCTAGCTACCTATCTCCACAGATTGAAATTCCCATTAATTATTATGTGTGGGCACAGTTCAGCAATCGAGCGACCAATAAAACTACTTGTAACATCAAAGATGACTTGATTGCAAGGGTTAGTTGTAGTGACCAACTTGAACTTGAGATCATCTAGAAGAGATGTAGGAAATCGTCTGGAGGCCGTGGTTGGAGTCAATGGAAATTTTTTTGAATAAATTTACTCTTTATTATTTCCAAATATTTTTGTGCAATTTTGGTAAATATATCTGTTAAAATGCGATGTCAGTGCTATTTTCATTTTTGTGTAATTTAGATGGTAATTAATCTATTGCACCCTGTATATCTGCCAAAAGGCAATATAAATAAAGACTAAAGGAAAACTATTCCTTGACAATGCGTTTCGTCCTTTGATGGGTTTTATCAAGGCACAACGTATGGCGTTTATTTTGCTACATGTATTTACAAAGAGACGTAATATATATATATATATATATATATATATATATATATATATATATATATATATATATATTTTTACAAATTCATGAATTATTCACACAAGAACAAATGTAAAGGTTAATGATTTAATTGGCGAGAAATCCATCATCGCAATCATTTCAAATAATATACAAAAACCTCCGAATCCGTTATGAATGAAAAGATCCTTGTTTCTATAAATTTCTGCCGTATTAGTTCTTATTTTTACTACAAGCTTTCGTCTGTTCCTACAGACATCTTCAGGTATGGAATAGATGTTGCTCTTGTTTTCTCTCTCTCTCTCTCTCTCTCTCTCTCTATATATATATATATATATATATATATATATAATCACTATATAATGTCGCTTTTGTACAAACGCTGACCTGGGTGCCCTACCCTTACCCGAAATGGTATTAAGCATAAGAATGAGAGAGTAGGACATTTTTTGTATCATTGACATTTTAACATGGAAAAAACTTCCACCGTTCATCTGTATAGTAAACATTTAAAATTGTTTCGTAAAAGTTTGTTACTGGCTCGTAACAGTTTTTTCTTGGTATTCCATTATTTGATTTATAACCGGAAAAAGTTATTTCGTCTGAAGAGCTAACTGAATGTTAATTACCCTTCTCAAAACTATAGAAAATACTAAACTATTCCTTGTTTTTATCTAGAAATGTGAGCCAGATATTACCTCCATTTTTTTTAATACAGATTCTTTGCCTATTTTCTTTGAATATTTTTCTGGGGTAGCATATTTTGAAATACGTTTTTAACATTCAAAAACCTATATCACCCACCATAATTTCCATTCAACCACTATTTTCTGTTCAGTTGGGAAAACTTAGTTTATGGAAATGCCCGCATTAAAAGATATGCAAAAAAGATTGCCCATGTAGAAAAATGCTATAAATATAAATCATTACCAGTACTAGTAATGGAAAATGTTACAATGCTTTGGAGCTCCTCTATACATACCGATCACACTTATAAAGGCCAATCGAACAAATATAATAATAACAATTTCAAAAAGTGCTATTTCATAGTTTGCAGAGTTTCAGAATATATAGATCTGGTAATAGAGATTGAATCATTTTAAACATAACCACTATTCCGATAACAATAAGGTTTGGTTTGGTTTGGTTTGTTTTACAGCATATCAACCTCAATGGGTTATTTAATGCCAACACAATTTTTATTGCTGGTCTACTCCAATAGCTTCATATCTCGCACCTCTCGCCTGTGGAACTCCCTTCCCTATTCCTGTTTCCTTGAGAGCTATAATCTCCAACTATTCAAATGTAATGTCAATCGACATCTCCAGTTGCCTTGATCTATTCACTATCCTTCTCCTCATCCTTTCCTCTATTCACTCCTATCTGATCTTGCTCCAAATCTTCAAAAATCTGATTCTGGGAATATTTTTTCCTTGAAGAAATCTATAGCTGATAATATTTTTTTCAAAAAATTTTGTATTGTTGGTATTTTTTTAAAGTAATGCTGATAATAATTTTTCCTTCAAAAATTATTGCTGGTAATAATTTTTTTTTATTAAAATTATTTCTGGTATTAAAAACTATTTTTACACACATTTAGTTGTTAACTATTTGCCCATAGCTGGCACCCTGATAGGTGCTACCACCCCGGGTCAAGGTGGACCTGGGAACACGAACAATTAAGATGTGGTTCCATGCTCCTCAAAACTTCCTAATCAGAGGCCTTGCTGTTGGACGTAGTTTATCGTCTTACCCAGGACGCGGATGTGGTTTATCGTCACACCCAGGACGCGGATGTAGTTTATTGTCTTACCCAGGACGTGGATGTAGTTTATCGTCTTACCCAGGACGCGGATGTAGTTTATCATCATACCCAGGACGAGATAATAACGACACTTGAAATGGTGAAAAAGAATATTGATATGCACATTAAGAAAACCCATCACTGAGATAAAAAAAAAGACTGCGCGCATGAACAAAATATTCTGGGACTATTTTATTCAATTCGTTCAAGATTGGCTCTTTGATACAATCATTTACAAAGTCGTTTACATGGGGATTTAGTCAGAAAAAAATTCATAGGCTTAAAAACTTTTTAAAAACCTACCAAGTCAGCAGTTTTCTGGTTTCTGTTCCCGACTGGTAGTTAGGGACCCGAACTCTTATGTAGCGTCTTGAGAGTTGCATAACATGGGGTTCTTGCGGTGCCATGTCATGCATGGAAGGGTGTCTCTGCAAATTCCTCCGGTGGGCAGTCCCGAGGCCACACTATGTTGCAATCTGTGCCAGTTCCCTTCCTGCACATGTTATATTAGCCAACCGACTGCTACTACTATCCTAGGTCTTTCATTTCCAAAACACACTATGACTATAAGCATAAGACAAAACTAAACCAGCTCAACAAAAATCACTTAAAGCCCTCAACCTTTCTTTCTCCAACATTCGTTCTTCTTTGAAAATTATTCGGACATCCTAACTCTCTGTGACACTAATCAATTCCTCTCTCTGATTTGTCGATTCCTGACTATTCCTCTCCTCTGGAAGGATTCTAATGTCCACATTCATGGCCTGGGAGTTTATGTTCCTGAACATATACTCCTGACTAGGGAACTCTTTCTTGAATCTTCGTCTCAGTCCGCTATCTCTTCTTTCTCTACCGTTTGTCTTCCCCTCATGACTGTTGCGTCATAATATAGACACGGCTATCTCCCTACACCCGTTTTCAAATATATTTGTGCTTAGTGACATTAATGCCCTAAATGTCAGTTGGCTAAAGCCCTCTATCATTGAGACCCAATTGGCATCCAAACACTAAAATCCTCAAATTACTGAATCTCTCACGCAGGTGGTGGACTTCCCCAAGGGTTTCTCCAGTAACCCTGACGGCCACGCTTATCTTCTAGATCTATTTTTTAACTCTGTCACGGGCTCATGTCGTAATATGCTCTCTTGGCAACGTTGATCATGCGGTAGGGTCTGTAAAGATTTCTTTCTGCCCCCTTACCAGCTAAGAACCTCCTACAAGCAGAATATCTTTCTGTTATCAACGTGCGGATTTGGACTCGTTCTGTGACTTCATTCGTGACGTCCATTCGAACGCAGTTTTTAATCATCTTGTTCATAAGTGCGCGTCTGAGGTCTCCTCCTGGCATCGACCTTTTTATTCCAGCAAGGAAATACCAAGGTAAACCGCACTCATCTCTTTGGTTCTCACCTGCATACTTGACCCACAGGAATCACTTTTCTGGCTATACCAGCGACACGTTTGATTACAACAGACGTCTCTTTGTCTCTGCTCGTAACGAGTTCAAGCGTACACTCAAAAAAGTGAAGTTACTATTTGCTGATAGAATAAAACAACGTATAGCATCTCGCAATTTGGCGTCTTTGCAATAGTGTGCTGAATAACAGTAAGTCTTAAATCCCTCGTCTATTGAATCAATTCGAAGTCCTGACATCAACAGTAGATAAATTCTCTTCCAACTCTCAACTTATTTGGAATTACCCACACCTGATTTTCCCTTTAGAACAGAAGATCTACTGAGCGATATTCGCATAATCCTGTCACAGGTCTCGGACATAATTTCTAAATTAGACTCCGATAAGCAAGCGGAGTTGATAGGCCTAAAGAAATGTTCTTCCGAACTGGCACCAGTTCTCTCCAAACTCTAAAAACATTGACTCGCTGCTTCCTGCTTTCTAGCTTGTTGGAAGTCCGCCTCTGTAGTTCCTGTTTTTAATAACTATGGAGAACCTTCTGATCCCTCTATCTGTCGCCTGCTGATCCCTGTATCTGTCGCCTTATGATCCCTGTATCCGTCGCCCTATTTGTCTCCTACCGCTTTCGGTAAAGTATTGTAGGCTTTAATCAATGCTGAAATGGTTAAGCATCTTATCTCTTACGACCTACTCTCCGACAAACAATATAGCTTCCGTTTTGCCTAGTTTACCGCTGACGTACTTCCTGCCATCACTGAATATGTATATCAAGCCCTTGATAATAACGGCGAAGCTCGAGCTGTGACCCTACATATATCGAAGGCGTTTGACAGGGTTTGGCATTCGGGTCTTCTAATTAAGCTCCAGGGCTACGGTATTACAGGAAGAATGATTGATTTAACCCAATCGGTCCTATCACATCATGAAATGAAGGTCGTTTTGAACGGGTTCGCTTCCAGATCCTTTCACACGAACGCGGGTGCCTTAAATCTTTCTCGATAGTTTCTTCACTTCTACACATGCTCTTCTATCTTGTCTTGGTCTTTTCTCTGATCTCAGATCCATGTTGACCTCTTCCCGTTTCGAGCATTGCTATTTCCGATGTTAGTTTTTGCGCTGTTTTATAATTCAAAGCACGCTTTGAAAATATTTCCTAGAAAACGAACTGGTAAGCAAACGTAGTCAGCAACGGCGGAGAATATTTGAATCATCTACGATTATACACTAACGGCGTTTTACTAATATCAAATTCATCGGATGAACTGCAAAAAAGACTAAACGAAGTGAATAGCAAAAGTCTCATGCAAGGTTTAAAGTTGAATAGAAATTAGACAAAAGCTGCGTTCCGAAAAGCATCAGAAAAACAGACGATAAAGAACTGGAAGAAAATCTAGAAGTACATCCACTGACGACAGGTGATAATATTACAGAAAGAAAATAAAATGAAACAGCGCATAATGATTAGTTGAAAAATAGCTCATAAAAAATAAGGCAATGAAAAGCACGTTGTCAATATACATAATACGTAAAGTGTGTAATGAATGTATAATGTCAGTTATGACATAAAAGTTTGAAAGAAGGAAATTAATAAAATCGGTCGAAAACAAAACCAGTTATATCTATCTATCTATCTATCTATCTATCTATCTATCGTCATATTCTTCTATTTCAGTCTATTCAAATCTATCTATCTATCTATCTATCTATCTATCTATCTATCTATCTATCTATCTATCTATCTATCTAATTCTGTTAAGATCTATCTATCTATCTATCTATCTATCTATCTATCTATCTATCTATCTCATTCTGTTCAGATCTTTCTCAGTCTGTTCATATCTATCTATCTATCTATCTATCTATCTATCTATAAAGAAATATAGTCTTAAAATGTGCTATATTTATGGGATAAAGTGCTCAATATTAGAGATAGAGCGTGTGTCAATATAAAATACGATTGCATCTAGCATGAAACAGACTGTCGCATCTAAATGTTGACTTCTTTGTTCACTTTTATATTTATATGTATATATTTGTGTGAGTGTATGCATGTATATTTATATATATGTATTTACATATATATGTGTATATATATATATATGTGTGTGTGTGTGTGTGTGTGTGTATGTGTGTGTGCCTGTGTGTAATAAAAATATAGCTTTCAGGTATGTTATATTTATAACACTAAATTTCACCTGGTTATATTTGTGGGTAAAAGTGTTCAGTATCTGAGATAGAGCGTATGTAAATATAAAAGTGGACACAGATTAATATTAGGCGGCGACAGATTTTAGCATACTTGAACGCAATCATGTGTGTTGTGTTTGGGCTTGACTCTTCATATACGCTCGTCAATGGTGCATCATGTGTAGTGAGATCTATTGTATTACTCTGACGGTTACTGGGTGGTGGGTAATGGTTATACTTAAAATATATATATATATATATATATATATATATATGGTGCAAGGGATAAATTGTTGTCAGACTGACGTAAAAATGAAAATAACACTGATATCTCATTTCAGCAGATATGTTTATTTTCATCTACCGGCCTGAATATTCGAGAAATATTTTTAGAAAATTATGCGCTTTTCCAAAAGGATTTGATCAAGCGTTCTGTAGA
Organism: Acanthosepion pharaonis; assembly: GCA_903632075.3. Classification (NCBI taxonomy): domain Eukaryota; kingdom Metazoa; phylum Mollusca; class Cephalopoda; order Sepiida; family Sepiidae; genus Acanthosepion; species Acanthosepion pharaonis. Next base: position 496,869 of record CAHIKZ030005166.1, on the reverse strand, counting down.
TGAAACTGACATTAGATCTGATCTCTCTCTCTCTCTCTATATATATATATATATAAGTATCGATAATTTATCGGTGAACTAAGGAAATATATTCTGATGTCTGGACGGAGAACTTTTCAGCATCCTATAGTATGTGCCTGTATATATATATTTATATATATATATAAATTCGTGAAATACATCTGTTTCATAGTTTTGCACACAGCAGCAATGATATTTTTAACTGAGGTTAAATTATCGATAAATTATTGTTGAAATAAAGAAGAATTCCAAACATATTCTTTGCTGAGAAATTTTCAGCGCAGTATATATATATATATATATATATATATATATATATATATATATATATATATGCATTTGTCTAGACTGTCTATGCGTAGCATCTGCATTATGATAAATAGAACCTGGCTTTATTGTGAAACTCTTTGTAGCCGAATGGCCAAATCGTGTCCAGACATGAGAGCAAATACCTGTTACCTGTCCACTCCGATAAAGCACATTGTTGTGCTAATGTCAAAAGTACTCGGGATAAAATATGTATCAACACGGTAAGTTTCTCTCATATATAAATAATGGCGCCAAAAGGCAAGTCCATGAATATAAACGGATTCAGTTGAAAATAAGTAGACAAAACTTGTCTAAATTATTCAATGAAACAAGTCTGAGTATATATATATATATATATATATATATATATATATATATATATATATATATATATATATTTGGGGACCTTGTCGCATGTAGTGTACTAGGTTTCTGTATTTGGTCCTTCAAATAGTGTTGTTGGTTCTTCACAAAGCTTTCACCACTATAATCAAATCATATGTGCTGGTGTCTGGATTGTCGGTTCCAAGGAACTGAACTGCTTGTCCCTCATACGTCGAATACGACGGGAGATTTAAACACACACACACACACACATACACACGCACACACACACACACACACACATATATATATATATATATATATATATATATATATATATATAACGCCAACATATTATATAGGGCACTTTGCAAATTAAGATCGAAAATTCTAAAAGCCATTAGAATACAAAAGAAACAACTCACACACAGATGATACATGCTTTTCTGTTTGACCGTTCCATATGACGTCGCTCTGAACTTGTTCCAATCCCAGCAATCGAAAAACGACAATAAATATTGCTCACACTACTGATAACACCCGGTTCTTGACAATGATTGTGATAGTCGAAATTACCCGAATATAACAGAAAAAACATAAATCTTGGACATTTTATTCATAACTTCAATCCCGATATACCACAACATATCCAGAAATTGGAAAAATATAATAAAAAAGTTAGCCTGATTTTGTTGCTGGATTTTAATAAAACTTCGTATAAGTTCGACCCGAAGAACATCACAGTAAGTAATGGTCTTTTTTCTCTTTTTTAAGGAAAGCACATCGTCTTCACCCCGACTGTATTTTTCTCGAAAGCTCATATCTGCTGTTTTGTTATATAGTAGACACTTTGTATTTGAAATAGAGGACAATTATTTATTTATTAAACAGTGTGCATTACGTCTTTTGGCCTGGTCATTCGTGATATATATATATATATATATATAACTTTATCTTTACCATCACCTTCAACCTGAGTCCAACGACATTCCATTATTTCTAGATATCTTGTTACTCAGAAACAACAACGAACACCAGTTAGTAGTTTACAGGAAAATTACTGTCAAGTATGACTTGGTCAATTTTTACTCTGACCATAATAAGATTAAATCGTGAATAATTATAGGATTTTGTTTAAGAATGCTATGAATCTGCAGCCTTCAATACTTAGCCAAAGAAGAAATATACATTCCTTATAAAAAAAAAACACCAATATACTTATCATCCCCAACAACAAAAGAAAAGTACACAAAATATACGACCACAAAAAAAGATAAGAACGTTATTAAGAACAATAACTTAGATAAAAACAGATACAAAATACTATCTACAAATTCCATAACATTCACTATTTAAAACAATCTATCCAATCTGAACAACATGAAAATAATTAGAACAACATCCAAAATGCTCATGGATATGATCAGAACCTAAAATACATATAACAATAATAATTCTGAAGCAGTTATATACAAAATAAATTCCCGAACCGTTGGTCACAATACATTGGTGAAACTTGAAGAAATTAAAAAAAACCTTATCTATGTCCACAAAAGAGACCGTATACACAACGATCTATCAAATGTATTAATCATACATAGAAATAAATTCCACCACGACTTTGACCAAGCGAATGCCAAAGACATTTAAAAAGAAAGTAATATACTAAGAAGGAAAATTCTCGAAAGTGCCGCTATCAAATGTTATCAAAAGATAAATATGCACCCTAGATTCTTCCAGATATCTCCTTTTCTGTAAGAATTACTAATATCCCAAGACAAGATACATGACAAGAAAACAAAAAAAAATTAAAAATAAACGGTAAAAATCCTCAACCTCTCGTTGTTCAAAACATAAATCAATCCCAATCCAAAATAATTTAAATACTAATTTACATATATATATTCATTCAGGCCGGTAAATGTTATTTAATACTGTTTATTATAAACAGAGCATTTACTTAAATACTTGTATCTATAAAAAAAGAACGTTAAACCTAAAAATGTCTTTATATATATATATATATATATATATATATATATATAGAATAAATATATATATATATATATATATATATATATATATATTAAATACTAATATACACATACATAAAAAATACTTGTCTGACTTTCGTTTATTAGGCATTGAACTGTATCACCTCTCGTCCATGAACTTGTCTGACTTTTTTGAAGAACCAATAACGTTTTTGCTCTAGTATATAAATACTTGTCACCAAATAAGAATTCGTACATTTGGCTTAATAAAATTCCTCAGGGAGCGAAACGCGTCGGCTAAGGTAAGTTTTCCTTTTAGCCAAAAAAGAAAAAAAAAGTTTTCTTTTTTGTCAAAAAAGTTTTCCTTTTTGTCAAAAAAGTTTTCCTTTTTGTTGCTAATAGTTTTGGTGAATTATTTTTGTTTTAGTTTGACATGTTGCTGAGAGCTTGGAATCTTACTGAATCTGGGACAAACTGAACCATGAACAATGAATCAAAGTAGGGTGGCTGGGAAATATTACTATAAATGTTATTGAAATTGAAAGTTGAAATCATTGCAAAGTTTGAAATTGGCGAGTGTGTGTGCCACTCAGTGCATGCGTGTCTGCAATTGTGAATTGATCACCATGGAGATCGCTTTGAACATTACAAATAAAAGTGCTTGGTAGAGATTTTTTTAAAATAATTCCTCCACAACGTGAGTAAATAGTTAAACATGTATTTTAATTGATTTCTGCTTTCTTGTATCTTGTAATTGTTGTAGCATACCTACGGACGATGATGTGTATGTCCCCATTTATATAAATACAGTAGTAAATACTGTATGTTGGTCTGCAGTTGGAGATTCGTTTCCAGCTGGGGTGGTCAAACTCTCTGCCTCCAGGCAAAGAGGATCCACAGACGAGGTTGTGTCTTGGGAAACGGCTGCCCGACCCCGTTTTATACTAAATACGGAGAATTTTTGGCTGAGCTTACGGGCTCGGATATCCCACATTAAAATCGGCCTTGTGTCACATCTGACCGCGTGGGGCGGTTGGCAGATACCCTGCAGTTGGAGATTCATTTTGGAATTCACTTGACCAATTCATTTTGGAATTCACTTGATTGGTCAAAAACATAGAGGATTATAATACAAACTCTCCAGCTACGGAATCTATGGAATTATCAAGTCCTTCCTAACAGGTAACCAATGGAGGTCATTTTTAGTGGTCAGACATCTGAAGCTTACTCGGTCATAGCTTCTTTCTCTAAAAAAAAAAAAAAACGACCAGAGACTAAGAACCTATTCAGATATTCAGTGATTATGTATGCAGTTGATAAAACAGACCTGATGGCTCAATGGGGTAAGGATTAGCTTGTAACATTAATTAACTCCAAAAACAAACTAGTAATATCCTACCATCACCGAGCAGACCCTAAATTTTTGCCTATCGTGATGAATGATTGTTCGTTGAAGTACGGTCATTGCCTTGAACGTCTCTAGACCACGTGGAACTCCTATAACAATTACGACTGAATAGTGAGTTCAATCCTCACTGGGTACGCAATACATTCGGCCTTTTGCCGCATCTAAGCTACACTTGGAAAATCACTACAAGCCATCGCTAAAGAGACTGGAAAAATGTGTTGGCTCGTTGTATCGCTCCAATAAGCATCTGACTCCTGGGTATGATGATAAACCAAATCCGGCCGCAACGCCTCTGATCGGGAAATTGGAGGTTTTGAGAAGCATGGAAGCATATCTTAATAGCTGTTGTTCCCAGGTTTACCAGAATAGAGGTGGTAGCACCTGTTAGGGTCCCAGCTATGGGCAAATAGTGAACCCTCCAAACAAAAATTAATTTTTTTAAAGAATTTTTTTATAATAAAATGAACAATACATTTTTAGAGCAAAATGACAATGATGAAACACTAATATATATATATATATATATATATAAATCCCTTTTTTATAGTAAAATTACCAACAATACATTTTATAATCTACAGACTTTACCCTCAAACTACAAAATAACTGTAGCTGAAGCCATAAAATTACGTCCAAAATATGTGATATCGAAGTGTGGACTTGAGAACAAATACCTGTTACCTGTCCACCCCAATAAACTACACCCGGCAGCAAGGCGTCTGATCTGGAGGTTGGCGGTTTTGATGAGCGTGGAACCACCTCTTAATTGCAGTTGTTCCCAAGTCTACCTTGACCTGGGATGATAGCACTTTTTAAGGTCCCAGATAGGGGCAAATAGTGACCCCCCAAATAACAACAAAACATTATGAAAGTACAAAAATACAGTTTTATAGTAAAATTACCGACAATACTTATTCATAGAAAAATGGGTGCCTTAGATTGCTCAAAAACATAGAGGATTATATCATTTGTAGTTGAAGTTGCGTTCAAAATATTTAGATTTCGGAATTAAATAACCCATAGAGGTGTTGATATGCCGCTAAACAAAATCAACCAACCAACTTAAAATGTTTTCCGAGCACATGCGTCTGCTTAGGCGGTTAAATAATGCCTGTTACAGACACCTTCTCAGGCACATCTGTAGTTTATACCGAGACTATTCTGAGCAGACCTTAGTTACAGTTTCTGGAAGAGATCGCCTGATCTGGTATGATCAATAGTTTAAACAATGTCAGTATGCTGAAACCCTCGGTCACGATGACTTGTGACTTCGTGCTAGCACAACCACCGAGGATCCCTAAATAGTTCCGTCTATCCAATTTCACTCACAAGGTTTGAGTCAAACCGTAGTATGGTTTTTTAGGCACAGTGCCGCACACTGGGATCGCCTTCCCCACACCAATAACATCATTAAGTAACCTTCTTGACAAATTGACCATGGTGAGAGTCGAACCCACGTTGTAACCACTCGGTCATGCGCTCATGTAACATGCCACAGGATAAGGGACATCGGCACGAAAAGCGAAATTGCTACACCGATTGCATATTCTAGGTTAACCTGTAGCGTTCATTTTAGCAGAAATTTCATTAGGCAAACTATTAATAAGTCCGTCCACCCACGTCATCCAAGCTATAGGTTAAATAGCAAGAGAAACTGTGTTCCCTATAGTTGTGTGACAACCAGTCAAGAAGAATGACAACACTGCATTCAAAACCAACCTGAAGAGAGATAGCCTTTCTCAGGCCTACTTTGTCCAAGACACATCCATTACTGATATGGATGCAGTACAGGTGGTGAATATACAACTGTAATCAGTTACGTACCTCCTGATTGAATATTAACATGTATTTAATTGAAATTTATTCACATTTCAACTTTTTTAAAGCTGTTCTTGGCTGAGACAAAATATTTTGGTCATTCGCCATTTGATTTTGGGAAGACTGCCGGACCACTAACTTTTCAGAACGCCCTTGTATATACCAAGCCAGAGTGATAATTCTAGATTTCTAACGCTTACACCAATAAAAACAATACCAATGGTTTTCCTGCAAAAATCATAAATATTTTACACGAAGACCATATATATATATATATATATATATATATATATATATATATATATATATATATATATATAGCGGGTGTACCAGCAAAATTATCCAAATCGTGTTCCAGTATAATTGTCCATCCCACAAAATGTTTAATACGAAGAAAAACACTAAACTAATTGAGTTTTCCAGGTTTTCAGACATTTAGACATCTTGACAACATTTGTCCTAAAAATCAAGGAAAAACAGATTGAGTTATTCAGATAGAAAAAGAACATTTTAGAATTGTTTTGTGTCAGTCCCGCTGTCTTCCCAAGGACGAAATGGTGAGAGGAAAAAGATCATTCAGGCCTTCAGTAATGGTACCAACATTCATACTCTGGCTTCCATCTTTGAAGTTCATAAAAGAACCATCAAGAGAACGGTAAATAAGTTTAAAAAAGAGGAAACAATAAAGATGAAAACTGGATCGGGAAGTCATAATAGCAAGAGGGATCATCATTTCAACTTAGTTCTAAAGTGATCGATTAGAAATGATCAAACTCAACCCATGAGACGTTTGGCGCGTGAAAGAGGAGTTTAAGTTATAACAGTCCAAAGATCAGTGAAAAAAGTCTTGAAAATGAAATTGTGCGTGAAACAGAAAGTTAGAAGATTAAAGAAGGCGAAGATCATCTTGAATATGTTGTAAAATGATTTTGGAACAATATATATATATATATATATATATATATATATATATATATATATATATATATTTGAAGTTTATTTCAATTCTTCATGAGCTTCCGATCCTTAGCTATGATTAATTAATGATGAACGTGTCATTTTTCGTTTACGATTGATTTCATCACGATTCTTCTGTTAAGCTTAAAATGTAATTATACATTTTTATTGCTCAGAAAATAGTCCATTAGTGTTATAAAAATCTCGGAGAATTCCAGTAAGATATCTTTTATCATTTTAATTAGAATTTAGAATTTTTCCTGATACAACTATTCAAAGCTTAATCTAACAAATGGACAATTTTGCTGTTATATATATATATATATATATATATATATATATATATATATATATATATATATATATATATATATATATATATAACATATATATATATATATATATATATATATATATATATATATATAACAGCATATATATATATATATATATAACAGCAAAATTGTCCATTTCAGTTGAGCTCTCTGGGGACGAGGTGTGGGTTGGTAAACAGTGACTATTATAGCTATATATAGCGAGACTCTTCGCAGATACGAATTGAGTCACTGTCGGTCACTGGGCGTGTTTCTAAAAATAAATACGCTAAAAATCCACTTTCATCCCAACCGTGCGCCGACGGCTTAATGGTTAGATTCAGTCGGGTTTCGATCCTAGCTAGAGGCATGTCTAGCCACACTGATGAGCTGTGAAACAGCGAAACAGTCTGTCTGTGGATGACGTTATATATATATATATATATATATATATATATATATATATATAAGAGATCATTGTGGTCAACACTCAGCGGGTGTTTAAACTCAATCGCCAGGAACACCCTTCTTCAAACATCGTGGACTGGCGCTGCAGGATTGCAAAAAAAAAAAAAAAAAAAAAAAAAAGAACTATACCAAATAACAGAAACCACATAACTTTAGGGATCTGAAATAGCATCAACATATAAAATTGATAGTACATAAAACCCAAAGAGAAAAGAATGACATAATTAATATGTTGACTTTCCACATCAGTCCGAAAAGAAAGAAGACCCCCATCGATACTGGAAAGAGGTGACAGTTGCGAAGTCTATTTTCCTGAAAATATTGTTTTAGTAGAAATGTTTTATAAATTTCAACCGACACTGGCTGCTCGGCCAGTGCATGCCGAATGCTTCCATATAAGAAAACAGTTATTACCATAGTTGCGTATATTTTGCGTAGATATTAAAGAGCAATGTAACTGTCCCGGTTGCGTGCAATAACGCAGTGAAAGGGTTAATTCATTCCTCTAAACTCCACCAATAAGATCTGACTTTGCTGATGGTAAGGTTTTACGCCGACAAATGGGCTATTATATTGCTCGCAATGAAAAGAACGACAAATGACAGCAGACTGTCGGTCCTAGCGTTTGATTGACTCAAACGGATATAGTTTTTTGTTTGTTTGTTTCTTTTTGTTTTATTTTACTGGGATAGCAGTCGCGTCCGGAATGTCCCGTGGCTACAAGTGAAGAAGTTGTCACGTACGGCCATTTTTTTTCACTGACCAGCTTTCTGTTATTGATTAAGGCGGCGAGCTTTTCCAACTAGGGTGAACACCTTTTCGCCTTGTGGTTGCTTCTACCTTAATTCTATGAGAAACATAAAACTCTGTACAGTGGGATAATTAGATTTCTGTGAACGGAATCATTGTGATACTTTAAAGAAAGTAACGATTCTTGTAAAATCTGGAAATCCTTTCATGAACATAATCAACAACTTTGCTTTTTTTTTTTTTACTTCTCATTTTTATTGCTGTCGGGGATCATCGACAAGTGTTAGTTTTGAATAAAGAGATTTTCTTCTTTTCGACTTGTTACAAACCACTGCCATAGACCCCAATCTGCCCTTCCATTTAAGGTGGATTCCTAATTTTTCCAAGATTGTTTACATGTAATAAACTCGACTAGAATTCGAACCTGACTCTCTGTTGTCTCATTCCGAGCCGCTATCCGTTACACGACGCACACAGCTTTAGCCCATGATTCCCAGCGGGGAAAAGGTGACGTTGATGGTTACCTTATCATCTTCCGACCATTATTCAGAAAATGTATCTAACATGCACAAACTTAAATCTATATAAATAACGAACGAAATATTTTATCAATTGAGATATGAAAATTACATCATGATTCACACACACACACACACACACACAAGATAGATAGATAGATAGATAGATAGATAGATAGATATGTACAGTGTCACACAAAAGTTTACAACGGATTGCAAAAATCTTTTTAGGTATTTCTAATACACTTATATGCATCAAACTTTTACTTCTCGTAGAACATATATTTAGGTAGTCAATCAAACAATCAGATTAAAAAAAAAAAAAACTTCAAAAAAGTCTTCCACGAAGAAAAACCTATATTTAATAACTCGAAAGTTTTCAACACATTTTTTTTTTATTTACAACAGCTTTTTTTCTTTTTCTTTTTTTTTGTAAAAGTGTTCAAATTTTACTAGAATGTTTCAAATTAGGATGGGGTTGTTTTTTTAGAACGTTCCAGATTAACATTATGATTACTTTTAGGAATCTAAGGCACCCATCCTTATGATGTATTTCTTGTCTAGTGCTTCCCAGATTCTGTGAGTAATGGCAGTTGACATCAGCAGTGGGCCTAGCATAGCGAAATCAATACTAATTGTCATTCAGGGGGTTGTTTCTCTTGAAGTGTTCAAACAACAATTTGTTGTTTATAGACTCAAAGTATTTGTTAGGGAAGGTAGGCTAATGAGTTTATATTTCTATGGGGATGGGTGCTCATGGATCGCTTATAACAAATTTAATGTAAGAGATAAGGAAATTGAACAGAGGGTAGTTTCCCTCTATACCGCTAATTGCTACAAAAACAAAACATTAACCTAATGACTTGAGTCATATTCTTAAATAGTCTCGTCAGACCGCGACTTTCATATGGATGCCATGCATGGCGCCAAACCCGTTCAGATATATCTAAACTATCAACTGAACTGTAGAGAACCGCTTTCCAAGATCAATGATTAAAAATGTCTTCGAGCGAATAAAGCCTGTAGATGAGAGCGAACCTCGTGGACTTGCGCTACAGGATCACAAACAAAGAACTGCGCCTTATAATAGAAAAAAATCCTTTGAGGACTTTCAACAGCAGCAAAAAAATAAAATGGATAGTATATGTAAGCTGAAGAAAGAATAATAATATGATCAAAATGTTGATGTTCCACAGTACTTCAAATAAAAGGTTAGGAAGGAAACGCCCATCAGTACAAGAAAGAGCGATAACAGATACTGGACTTGAAAAATCTATTTTTCTGAAAAATTGTTTTAGTAGAAATATTTTATAAATTTCAACCGAAAGTTGCACTGGCTGTTCGGTCAATAAATACCGAATGGTTCTAAGTAAGAAAACAGTTAAGATTATCATTACTTGTCCAATGGATTGAGCTCACGATTCTTGAAGCAACCCGTTAATTTTCTAGGCTCAAACTGAGGATTAAATGTTGCTCTGCCGTGTTTTTTGTTGAAAGCAGATTCTGCCTTCTTGGTCGTTTCGGGTCTGACGTAAAGCTGGGGAGCGACATCTTCCTGAAATCACGGTTTGAGATGCTATCAGTTAAAATACTCGCTCGCTTTTGGTATTTGCAATGAAAATGTTGAACGTGTCATGTGCCCCCATATCATTGTCCATACCGTTTTCCTGTCATTCATTCAAACCAGAACACGAAGTTCTATTCTAGCAGAATATTGCTCGCTAGTATGCTCACCTTGCTACTCAACATGCCCCGCATAATGTCCGACAACATCCTTGGCTGTCACGATCGCCAATCTTGTCTCCCATTGATCATTTATAAGACATGATGAGATTAACTGATTCAGTTCGCAAGAAATATTTAAAGATGACAAACCAATGTATCAATATGGCGTTTGCCTACTTTTGTTACACAATTATTTTGGAAACTTTGCACGAATTTTACCAGTATTCAGCTATATTTACCGTAGGTTTTATTTTGCGTAAACTATAGCAGATATCCAGAAGGTCGTAATTTTATTTCAAGTTAGTATATATGCATATACATACGTATATAAGAATTGTTGACACTGATGTCAACACTGAGGGGCAACAATCTGTTTCATGCTTGAACGATATTCTCAGGTCAGTTGGATTATCGCTAGTCATTGGGGCATTATAGCGAGTAAAGTCTTTCAACTCGGAATGCGCCAATGACTAACATACTTCTAGAATTCTTATATTTACACACGCTCTATCTCGGAAGTTGAGCACTTTTACCCTATAAATATAGCATACCTTAAAACTATATTCTATCTCCCTGTCTATCTATATATATATAAAGATGGAGAGAGAGAGAGAGAGAGAGAGAGAGAGAGAGAGACTATGTGGGCAACTCAGTATTTTTCACGAGCTACCTTCATAACATCACAGCACATTATATAGTTTGTAATCGGTTAAGGAGTGAAACTGTCAGAATTACTAATTCTTATATCTGCACTGTTTCTATCTATCTATCTATCTATCTATCTATCTATCTCAGTTTCTTCATTATCTATCTATCTATCTATCTATTTCTCTATCTATCTATCTATCTATCTATCTATCTATCTAAGTTTCTTTGATTATCTATCTATCTATCTATCTATCTATCTATCTATCTATCTAAGTCTGTTGACATATATCCATCTATCTCTCTCTCTATATATATATATATATATATATATATATATATATATAGTTGGATTGATGTGAGTTTTTGACTCTGGGTTTCATGCTATTTGCGATCGTCAGGCAAACTGATTGATTAGCTCTATCACTGATATTGAGCGCTTTCAATAAGGTCCGCACATATATAATATATATATAAATCGCATATATATATATATATATATATATATATATATATATATATATATATATATATATATAATTTGATCTTCAGGAGGTTTCGGCATATGTGGGCTTTTATAACGGTGATGGCTCAATCCACTTCCTAAATGGAAAAACTCATCGTGGTTAGAACGAGGACTTTTTACTACAACATTGTAAGACTAAGAAAATTAGAGAGGGCTGGATCATATATATATATATATATATATATATATATTTGGTTGGATAAATGTGAGTTTGTGACCCTGGGTTTCACGCTTTAGCGATCGTCAGACAAACTGATTAATGTTTTAAAAAATTTGGGTTTATGTAGATTACGTGTATTGGTGTTATTGTGGAAGTGGTGGGGGAAATTTCGTCGTTTTGTCATTCGTCGTACTAACGCAAACATCGATGTATGCAGACACATATACATACTTGGTCGTCCGTCGGGACTCATACATATATAAACATATGTGGGCAGTTTCGGCTATGACACATGTATGTATACGGGTGGTGTTATATCTATACATACGTATTTTTATGTTGAAATGTTGAAATCTAAACATTGGAAGTGTGACGGAAATCTCTCGTTGATGTGTACATGTCATATGTATTTTCCAGCTGGAAAATATTTCCTCGCATGTATGTATATGCGTGTGGTGGGGTTTGTGTAAAATTATGATAGGTAAAGATTATTATTATTTATATTTTTTTTTAAATTTTTGAAAAAAAAAATGGGGCTTTATTTGTTATATTTAAAGCTGGTTATTTGTTTGTTTTTGGTGACTGTGTATATGTAACAGGTAGAAATTTGTAATCCTTATTGGTTAATTTATATGGTGATGTTTAGTTTAATATTCAATGTGCTGGGTGAGAGGGGAGTTCAATTTAATAACGGGTTTATATGGTACGATGTGATAGTAATGTTTCAAGGGATTGGAGACAATGATAGTTAGCTAATAGTTATTGTAAATTGGTAGAAATTGTAAATTGGTAGAAATGATTAGTAACGGTGGTGGGAGAATGATAAAACCATGAATGTAGTTATAGTGGTGGTAGCTTGAACTAAAAAGTGGTTGTTGGTGTTTTATTTTATTTTGTTTTATTTTGTTATATGTATTAATTTATTTTGGTATAAATCCTGATAATAGGTATTCTGTGTAAAATTATGGTAGTTGGAGATTGCTATAATTTTTAATTTTTAATTACAAAATTATTATTGTTATTATATTAAAGCTGCCTGGTAATAGGTGTTTATTCTCATGGTTACATATGGAAATTATATCTGATCATATTGTTTTAAGGTATTAAATATGGTGGGGGAGTAATAAAGATTGTAGTGGATTATATGTTAATAGTGGGTGTGATGTGTAAGTGATGGTGCTGTGCGTTGGTGGTAATGATAATATTGTTAGTTAAAAGGTATTGTAGTAAAAGTGATTACTAATGGTGGTGCAATTGTAATAATGATAGATGCAATTATTTTGATGGCATCTTGAAATTAAATTGTGATTGTTGGTGGTTTGTCTGTTTTATCCGTTTGGTATGAATTCGGATAATAGGTACTTGTTCTCATGCCTACATTTGGAGATTATCTCTGATTTTTTGTTTAGTAAGTTCTTTTGCGGTTTGTGTGATATTATTGCTACTTTTTGTGTAGGCAAAGTAGGCATTTTTTCGTAATGTTGTTGTAGGCAGGGGCTTTTTTCAATATTTCCCAACTTATTGTTGGTGTGATGTTTTTTATCTTTTTGCTGCCATATGTATGTAGAAAGTGTTGTGCTGTTCGAATATTTCCTGTTGTTGAATGAAAGGTTGTGATTGTTATTCCTCATTTTGAATGGGCCTTCGGTGGCACCTATGTAGTGCATAGTGTTGTTGTTTGTACTTACCTTGGCCATGTATATAGTGTTCGTAAGTTGGCAATTTCCTGGAGTGGACATGTTGTTCTGTTTCTGCAGTTGCATATTGGATCCTTGGTTACATTTTTGTAGGTTGTCATTTTTTTTGTTGTTGTGGCTTTTAATTATTTCTGTTATGTTTTTGTACAGCTGTAGCTGATCTTTACGTTATTTTTTGTTAAGTATTTTTGATAATTTGTTTTCTTCAGTGAAGTGTTTTTCTATTAAGTTTAGGAATATTTTGCCTATGTTCGTTTTAACAGTTTTATTATATGGTGGATTAAACCAGATAATGTTTCTCTTTCTGTTTCTGCGTTTTGGCTGTGGAGGTATATATTGTAGTTGTTGTGTGTAACCACTTGCTTTTAGTGCTTCGTTGTAGGGTGCTTTTTGCTATTGAAAATGTGTGTGTTAGATGAGTTCTCAGATAGTCTGCGGCTGATTGATTTTGGTATTTGTTTGATGATAGAAGGTGGATGGTTGGAGGATGTGTGTACGTAAGTTGGGGTGTCATTTTCTTTTTGTATGGTTCATACGTGTTGTTGATCAGGTTAAGAGTGACGTCAAGGAAGTTTACTATTGTTGTGCCTGTATTTATCTCTATTTTGAATCCAATGTTTTTTAGGGCGTTCACTATTTTCTTCCTGAATTTGTCTACTTTGGGGCCATTGGATTCCCTTATTAAGATAAGACCGTCATCTCTGTATAATCCTGTGTCCTTTCTCTCCAGGATTTTGGCCAGGTATGATAGGATGAGTATGCCTACTAATTCGCATATTTCTGCTCCATCGTAGTTGCCCATTGTTACGTAAAACAGGTTGTGGTTTTGTTTCTTTGCCCATGGTTCATTGTTGTGGAACAGCAGGGATTTGCGGCAATGCTTGATTATTTTTATATCACCGTCCGTGAGTTTTACATTTAGCTGTGCCAGTTGTATGGCTTCATTTAATATGCTGTCTGTAATGGAAGGATAAAAATCCACAATGTCAAATTGGATGAAAGTGGATTTATTCTTGTTGTCTATCGTTTTAAACCACTTTATGATGGCTTTGGTGTTCTTCCACTGGTTGAGACCTAATTTTTCTCTTAGGGTGGTGTTGATATTTTCTAGGATCTTCTTACTAATTTTTCCTATCTCGCTCTTCGCCGAGTTAATTAGTCTGAATGTGGGTTTTTCTATGAAGCTGGCTTTGTGGTCCTTTGGCGTGATGAAAGCATGTTGTTCAGCTAGTTTGTTTACTCTTTCATCTATATTCAATTTGGTGGCTATGTTTTGGCTTCTTGGTTTATAATGTTTATTGTGTTCATGTTTGTTTTTTTTTTGTATAGTTGTGTAATTTTGTTGGTTAAGAGTTGATTGTAGGCTGTAGGTTCTATAGTATATATGTTTGTGGTTTTGTCAGCCAAAATGTTTACCTTTGTTGGAGTTGATTATTTTTTCCTGTCGTCTATGATTTTTTCTGGAAATTGTCCAAGTGTCTTTTGAATTTCAAAGGTTCTAACTATATTTATCATGTCCTCTTCGAATTTTAACATTTTCTTGCATATTGGTGGACACTTTTTTGTATTAAAGTTGAATGTCTCGGGTTTTTCGACCAAGTATGTATATGTGTCTGCATACATCGATGTTTGCGTTAGTACGATGAATGACAAAACGACGAAATTTCCCCCACCACTTCCACAATAACACCAATACACGCAATCTACATAAACCCAAATTTTTTAAAACATTAATCAGTTTGTCTGACGATCGCTAAAGCGTGAAACCCAGGGTCACAAACTCACATCTATCTAACCAAATATGTTAGCTCTATCTCTGATATTGAGCGCTTTCTAATAAGTACCGCGCATATAATATATAAATAATTATACATATATATATTTGTTTATATTTATATACACTTTTCACATATATATATATATATATATATATATATATATATATATATATATATATATATATATATATATATATATGTGTGTGTGTGTGTGTGTATAGGACTTCATCGGATTTCGTTTGTTTATTTTGATACAACTGCACATGTGCATGAACGAAAGATACTGGGAATTATTAATTTAGAAAAAAAAAATGATTAAAAATAGCTTTAGCCAATTTAATTTAGATAGTTTTTTTCTTTTATCCCTGGCTCATCCACAGTAAATTTGCGACCAGGTTCTTACAATGTTTCACTATTCTTAGCAGATCTTCTGTTATCACAATGTGGGATATTATATACCCAAATCACATTAAAATACCCAGCGTCTCCCGTCCGTGCGCATGTGCAGTCGCATCGACGCAAACAAATTTAGTCCGATAAAGTCTTAAAGGACGATACGCGTCACATGAAAACATTTTCCACTTTGTCATACATCTTTCGTCCCAAATTGTTCTTGATATATAAAAATTTATATATCGTTATCCCATATATATATATATATATATATATATATATATATATATATATATATATATATATATATATATATATCCCATGTATATATATATATATATAGATATATATATGTGTGTGTTTGTGTGCATTTGTGTGTGTCTGTGTGTGTGTCTTTGTGTGTGTATACAAATATATATATATATATATATATATATATATATATATTTAAAACGATATATATATATATATATATATATATATATATATATATATATATATATATGCAAATACAAATATATCTGAACGATCTTGTTCATGTGGAAATATATAGGCACACATATATTTATAAGGAGTAGCGGGTGTACACACAGACATGTTTATATATATATATATATATATGTGTGTGTGTGTGTGTGTGTGTGAATATATCTGTGTATGTATATTTTCTCGGCAGCTTTTTCTCTCTATATTTGTGTGTGTGTGTGTGTTTCTCGCCTCTGTTTTTGTGCATCTGTGATGACAGTGCAAGGTAACCTGGTATATGGGTAATAATAACGAGTCTCTGTCGCGCTGTCAGCCACTGATAGAAATCTGAAATGGCGGAAATATAATTACTCCAGTTTTCGCCTTCAGTGTTGTTCGCCTCACTCAGATACTCCTTGCCCACACACTCTCGCCACCCGCCCCACAGCCCGCCTCACGTCGCTTGTATCTCAGCCTCTTACTGCCTCAACTTGTCTTCTCTCACCCACCAATCCACTCACTTACCTTCCAATTCTCTTTTTTTTTTTTTTTTTTTAGTGGTGCGTCGTCTGCTTCTACGCTACCGCCTTTCCAGCGAGCTTTATTTTCTCTTTACCGTTCCATCGTCGCCATCACCATAATCATCATCATTAGCATCATCATCTAAGACTGATTCCATAGAGTTAGAAAAACACACTCATTGTTAAAGTTTATAATGCATTAAAGCCTCATTGGGAACTTCATCAAAACTGATAATGGATATAACATCTTTTGTTGCTCGGTATTCAGTCGTTAAATATGTATGGCAAATCAGTTTGCTCACTCATCGACTTGTCTCTTTTAAACGCTGTGACATGTCAGTAATAAGACTTTAGAATAATTGTTGATGAGGCAGCCGTGTGAATACATAAGTATTAGTGGGTATAGAAACGGTTTTAGCCTTGATGAAAGTTATGGCTTGCACGTTTCGTATCTCAGCTATATCTTAGTCGAAATCAATAGATATCTCACCTCCCTCATTTATTAACTGAATTTTGATATCAAATATTCAACGTAAAATGTTCGGTCTTCAGGATTGCTATTTGGTATTCACAGCTGAATTAAGTTTATGTTAAGAATATGTTAGAATGTAAATTCTTGCATAAAAAAGACAAATGTAGATATGCGTATAGTTAATTATTTCTTTCTTGTACAATTTTAATCATACGTACCACTGCCGCCTCCACACTCTCACTTTTGAAAAACTCGGGTAGATGAAAATATACTATTTAAAAAGCAAATACGATTCCTCAAGCACTCGTAGCGTATATAGTAATAAGAAATGTATATAGCGTATACTATAAAGATAAAAGACTATGACTTTAACAATTAACTGGGGGGTGTTGTGGGCACTAGGATCTCGACTGAAGTTGAATAAAAGAAAAGATTCATGAGAAAGTACAAAACAACTACATTTTGGGCCAATTTAAAAAAATACCAGGAACAGCCTCAGACTTATGAACTGTAGTGTATACATACATACATACACACACACACACACACATATATATATATATATATATATATATATATATATATGTGTGTGTGTGTGTGTGTGTGTGTGTGTGTGTGTGTGTGTGTGTGGTGGATTCTCCCGTCGTATTCAAGTATGATGGTCAAGCAGCCCAGTTCCTTAGAACTGACAACCCAACCACAAGCACGTATGTGTTGATTATAGTGGTGAAGGCTTTGTGCAGAACCAACCATACTTTTTGAAAAGCCGAATACACAAACCTGGTAAACTAAGAGCCATATGGTCCCCAAACGACCCTCTGCAGGTTTTGAATTCAGAGTTGTACTTCTCCTAGACCAGGTGCAATGCAAGGCAATAGAAACCAGTCTGCCCTGCTATTTACACACACACACACACACACACACACACACACACACACACACACACACACACACACACATATATATATATATATATATATATATATGTCTTCCCAAATAAGCAATGCAGAGAGAAAAAAGATCATTCAGGCCTCCAGTAATTGTACGAACATTCATAATCTGGCTTCTATCTTCAAAATCCATTCAAGAACCATCAAGAGAACGGTGAATAAGTTTAAAACAAAGGGAACAGTAGAGAGGAAAACTGGATCCCAACAGGAAGAAGGATCATCATTTCAACTTAGAGCTAAAGAGATCAATTAGAAAAGATCCAACTCAACACATAAGACTTTTGGTATGTGAGAAAGCAGTGAAAAAAGGCTTGAAAATGAAATCGTAAATAAAACACGTGAGTCACTTTGTTAGTCCAGGACAGAAAGTTAGAAGGTTAGAGAAGGCAAAGATCATCATGAATAAGTTGGAAAATGATCCTGGAATAATACAAATATTTGAACTTAATTTCAATCCTTCATGAGCTTCCGATCCTTAGTTATGATTAATTAATGATGAACATATCATTTTCGTTTTTTGATCGATTTCATCATGATTTCTTGGTTAAGCTTGGGGAGTAATTATAGGTTCTTATTGCTCAAAGTAGAGTTCAATAGTATTATAAAAACTAAAAATTTCAGTGATATATTTTTAATCATTTCGAACATACAACGATTTAAAGCTTAATTTAACAAATGGACAATTTTTCTTTTACACTATTTAGACAATTTTGCTGTTACACCCTCTACATCCGGTTGGCAATTATATCTCTTGTTCTATTCCCCATATAATGCATAAAATTTAATTCATAAAATCGCCGTTAAATGCTGTTAGTCATTGGCTGGTTATAAATTTGCATAAGGGAGTATTTCTTCACGTGCAAATAATTCTGTGGTCATAAATACTTTCTCCTGGTATATGGATAGACCTTTTGGTTTGTTTTTTTCTGAGTTAAATACAGGAAGATTACGCAAAAAAAACCCGAAAAAAAACGAATTGCAAAATATAAAATAATTCATTGTTTTGTTCTGCATGCTAATGTTTGGGAAAGTATTGCTTTATTTTAAAATTGTGTTAATAGAATTTTTTTTATCTTTCTAAAATCTTATTCAGAATCGATCAAAAGGCAAACGAAGATTGTAATTTGGAAGAGTGTCCAAACTAGTAGCTTAATTTGGATCCTTGTCCTGATTGAAATATTTAAGCTGCATTAAAGTCTGAGACAATAAGAATAAAATGTTCTACTTTGTTTTATGACTTATGAGTAGTAAACTGTAAAAAAGTACTGCTTATAAGTAATTGAATAAATAAACTGGATTTTCTTTTATTTAGTTTCACGCGTGGGATTACCCTACTTTGTCTGCCAATGTATTTCGTTCAACGACCGCTAGATGGCGTAGCAGTTAGTGCCGTAAGAGTAAGACTCATTTTCTTTTTCTCTTGTTTGTTCTAGGATAGAAGAGCGGCAAACCGGGTCTCATGTCTCATTTGTCCCCCCGAGCAAACCGACTTCATAATTTCGATTAATCATGTGGCTTATAACACACACACACACACACACACACACACACACACACACACACAACCGCATCACGTTGAAACACCGGTTCCCGTATGATCGCTGAAGTTAAGCAACGTCTAGCTTGGTCAGTACCTAAATGGGTGACTCCTTGAGTATACTAGGTGCTGTAAACTTGGATGTGCGGATGGTGTAATGGATAATGGTTCGGAATTGTTAATCGTTGAGTCGAATTCCAATTCTCGTTGGGTTCGTTATATCAACTTAAGGGTAACCTTAACCTTGGGAATGCACCACTTCTCTAACAAATATGGGTTAATTAGCAAATCATTATTATCTAAAAAAATTCTTGGAATAGAAAAGATATTTTCTGGCTGCAAAGGGTTAATAAGCCGTGGAAAACGAATCAATTAATCAATATACTGTTGTTCTTTATAAAAATATATATGAAAAATCAAAAAAAGAAAAAAGAAAAAAAGAAAAAAACATGAAAAAACAAGAAAGAACACGTTTGTATTCAAATAGTTTATTTTGCAATTTGTTCCCGTCACAATTGACAATACCATTCGCTACCCTTGTATTTGTTTTTCTCCAATTGCCTTGTTTTACACTCTCTGTAGAAATCTTTAAAGAATGAGAAATACCAATGATGGTAGAATTATACTGTCAAACTTCTTCAATTAGAAACTCATGATATTCTATTACAAAAGAATTCATGATTTTTCTTCCTGTTGATAACAATGGGTGTCCATTTTGCAATATTTTGATCGGCTTAAAGACAGAGAATGGAACAGATTAAACACTATTGCAGTAACAAAATATAAAGAATGATATCTTGAATTTTTTATATGATAAAACATTATTAGGTTTTGATTAGTATATTGATGTCTGTCTTTTTAACCAATTTTAGTATTTTTTTTGTCTTAGTTTTAGTTGATTTTTATCGCAACTACTCAGACCACCACTTTATGATCATTACAGTGTGGATCAGAAATGGAAATTAAGTTCTCAGTAAAACGAAAACAGGCATGAATTTTACTTCGGAAAGCCAGTTTTTCCATAATGGCTTTTCTCGAGATTGATCTCCAAGATCACGATGTCTGGAAGATGATTAAGTTTAATCTTTTAATGGTTATAGACTGAGGGTCTGAGTAGACGTGATAAAAAAAACCACAACAATTAATTTGAAATAAAAAATACAACTTTTTTGTTTAGAAAAATACCATGAGAAAAGACAATAAAATACACAATAAAAAAAGACAAGTCAAAATAATCCTTTAAGAAAATTGCTCGTTTTCTATGTTCTAACTTTAGCTTATCGCATTCACTAGCCTACGCCTTCTAAAAATCGTTCCTTTCGCCACATCATATGAACGCTGAAAATCTCTTTCACTACACAGTATTACCGTAAACGAAAAATAAAAACGATCTTAGTAAATTTTTTTGTCACCCTTACAATATTATAAAATCTGAAATAATGTTAGGTTTTTATTTAGAAATTGCAGCTATGAATATATATCTGATGAAGAAATATATATTGAAAAAAAAAATTAAAATTCTCCACTGTGTCAATTATTTAAGATACAATGTCAAAAGAAAAGCGTACAACATCGAACAAAAAGAAAGATGAAGCCACTGCGAATGGCAACACAAAAAACGTAAGTACATTATACTACCTAAAGTCTCCATAATTATTTAACGTGGAAGAAGTAAAGAACAATTATCACAAATGCTACAAGAACAGTAAAAATTTAACCCGCGCAATAGAGTAATGGACTGCAACTCGGGTTGAGGAATTAGAGAGACGGATTCCACTTAAGTTTATTACATATACTAACTTTGTGAAAGGTATGAGACCAACTCTTCTCACCCAAGCTCTGAGTAAATGACTGGGTTCTATAGCCTTTCGTGGTAACCGGTTTAGGAGACGGAAAACTCCGAATTCAGAACTGTATGTAGCCTTGGTGAAGCACATACGATGCGGCTAAGGAAAGGATCGTTCGCATTGATTCGATGATCCCGACTACGGTCGACTCATTTTTTTTTTAATACAGTTAATTTTACATCAAAAGTAGGCAGTTTACAATTAGAATGTTATCAATGCTCTCTATAAAACATAATAGCGAAACTTAATACCCATTCTTAAAGAAAACTGTATAATCACGAGGCTTAATTTAAAAAAACACATTTGTGTACCACTGAATATTTCGAGGGAACAATTTTGAGTTGGAAAACGCCTTTTAATAAAAAGTCAATATAATTCACTCAGACAAAGATGCATTGAAAACATTATAATTTATGAGTCTACTCGGTTCAATATACGAAAATATACTATTCCAATTCTCCCCCTTTTTTGCCAGTAAATTAAACAATGAAGGATGTGTTAAGCAATGGAAAAACAAACAGCTGATAAAATCTCATGGTAATCAATGAGACTTGATAAAATAAAATAAATTTGTTTTATATATTATATTTACAATTTTGTCAGTTTGTCATTTAACATTACACATACAGGCTTACGACTATATCACGTCGAAACAACGGTTCCCGTACGATCCTCAAATCGAACCTGGTCAGTGCCTAGATGGGTGACCGCGTGGGAATACCAAGTGCTGAAAGATTGGATGTGCCGGTGGTGTAAGGATAATGGGTCGGAATTTGAAATCAGAGGAATCCAGTCAAGTTCGTTATTTTCATTTACGCTCAAATACCCTTGATAACAGTATGAATCTAAATCTTCTACCCCTAGATATGGGTTAATTAGTAGGATTTGTATCAGTAAATCATTATTATCCACCTGAATTCTTACAGTTTAAAAATATTTGCTGGCATTAAATAACCTGCAAAAACTAACCAATCAATTTAGTCATATATTTATTCATATATATATATATATATATATATATATATATATATATATATATATATATATATATATATATGTGTGTGTGTGTGTGTGTGTGTATGTTTCTCACAGCTAAATTGTAGGAAAAGACAATATGTATAAAGGTAAAAGGCAATGGGAAAACTGTATTATTAGACGACGCGTTACGTCCAATGGATACTTTTTCAATTAAAAATCGGAATGAATTTATTAAAAACAAAGCAGCTATTAACAACGAAACAAAATGTCCTTAGCAACTAGAAGAATTTAGAAAACGGTATTGCATCACCCAAGCCAACGTATACAACTGTATCAAGCAATTAAAAGGAAATGGTTGAACCCGTCAACACAACAATAATATCAATATTTCTCTATACAAATATACAAATATGTATATATATATATATATATATATATATATATATATATATATATATATATATATATATATATATATGTGTGTGTGTGTGTGTGTGCATGTGTCTGTGTGTGCATGTGTGTGTGTATTTGTTATTGTTTTTCTTGTATGTCATCAAGAGAACTTTGTTTACTTAATTTGCGCAGAAATTGTCCAAATGATTATTCGTTCCGAGACATTTCGGCTAATTCTAATAGCCGTTTTCAGTGATTTTTGTTGTGTTGTTGTAAGTGGTGTATAAGTGCTATAAAATGATGTGTATGTTGCTGAAGTGTAGATATATTTTGAATTCTGGAATACAGCCAGTAAAATTGTAGTCATGATCGTAGTTGCAATTGGTGGGGGGGTGTTTTTTTTTTGTTTTTGTGTTGTTACTTTGTTAATTTGCGATTATTATATTTTCCATGTTTTACAAGCAATTATAATTAACTTAAAATGACACACAAACCACAGGTCATATATATCATTTTGAAATTTATTTCGTGCGGAGAACTTTTCATCACATTTTTGTATATATATATATATATATATATATATTGGGGAAGAGGTTATAAAAAAAAACAACGAGAAAAGTAATATATATTAAAATTTTAAGTATTCCAAACGTTTTTGATTGTATGTGGATTTTTAAATATATATCTTTTTGTATTTGATATATTTAAAAAATACACATTACAAAAAATCAAAAAACGGCTATCTTATTGTATTTCCTATATTTAAAAAAAAATATACAAACAAAAACGTTTACGGATTCTCTACTTTTAATATATATATACATATATACATACATACATATATTATATATATATATATATATATATATATATATATATATATATATATATATATATATATATATAATATTACAATTAAGGAACTGTTGAAAGGAAAACTATACAAATATAGTCAACACAACAAGAGCAGTAACATAATAATAATAATAGTAATAAGCACAATAATAATATTTTGTGCAATTGGAGGACTAAAAACAAGGTCTTAACTAGTAATGTAATATATAAACTTAAGGAAAACAATTAAACTAATAGAGAAGAAAAATTATAGAGAAAAATGTCAAAAAGATAATTATTTAGAAAACTAATTACATTTTTTTTCTGACGCTGATCAAAATTTTTAATTCAGTTCCTGGACTAAAATTTGGTTTGTATTTCAGCATGAGCCAATGTTCCAAACTCTGACGACTTTAACCGACATATTTGAAACTTACTTCCTGTGAGAAATTCTGCATGTGTTATCCGTTCGGTAAAAAATCGATGAGCCGGAAGGATCTGGCAAATGATTGAGGCTTATCTCAAAAGCTATCGTGTCTACTTTGAGCTGACTTATGGCGTCGACACTCATGATTTAATGATTATTCTTCTAATACACCTCACTTCACACGCTCTATATACCCTGGTGCATTTTGGCTCTTTGAGAAGGCATTAAAATGGTGTATTACAGTGTGAACAAAAAAGTAAAAAACAAAAACGCAAAAACAATTGTTCATCCCATAAAACGATATTTCAATTCGTAAATAAAATTCGACACATAGCTAGTCCGAAAATAAAAGAAGAAAAAAGTATGTTAAATTCAGCATCAATTTAAAAGACAAAAGCAAAACAAGAATTCATCAGCGATCTGGTCATACAATAATAATAATAATAATAATAATAATAATAATAATAATAATAATAATAATGTAATTAGTTCGATCCTGACTGGATGCTTCTCATATATCGCCTTGTGTAAATCAAAGTTCAATAAATAAACAAAACGACATTAGACTTAATGTTTTGTCGTCAGCGGTTAGAGTGGTAAGCTATTTGTCTGTTGACAATGAAAGGCAGTTCAATACTCATCATCTGGCCTTGTGCCATGCTCAGCTATATATGTACAAAAACGTCACAATTATTTATTACTAACTGACGTACCCGGATGTTATTTCCAGTTCCCATTTTCATATATTTTCTTCGGTTATCTGAAAGTAACAATTCAAAGTATTAGCACTGAAAAGAGCTTTTGTGCGTTTACAGAGAATACCCAACTGCCGTTCCAAGAATTTTTGGATAAAATACCAGTAAGGTATGAATACCAAAATCGTAAAGCGACTTACATAATAACAGGCAAATCGATTATCCGAAAGCAACAATTCAAAGTAGCATTGAAAAGGGCTTTTGTGCGGTCTCAGTGAATATAGCTCTTAGGAGGGCTTGTGTGAAAATAAATGCACAAGTCACCAATTCCACCTGGGGAATCGAGGAAGAACAGATCTTCTCTTTCACCTTCAATGCTCGAAATAATTATTATAGTTATAAATACCCAGTTGGTCCTCATTAAGTTTGTGTTCGTTATCGGCTATATACACCGTCATATCCTTGGTGTCATAGCTGATCTCTCATGTACTCAATTGCTAGATTGTTTGCTGCCTGCTCAGGTTGAGGTAGGCAAAATGTGGCAATGCCTTGGCTTTCCATAGCTTGCACTCAGGTGTCCAGATCAACTAAGACATCATTTAACGTGACAATTTCCGATGAGATTTGCCTTTGAATCTTTCGGTGGATGCCATCTGTCATGCTGGTTTTGTGGGTAACCGAAAGCTTGAGAGCCTTAACCAAGCCACATGTCATTAACATGATGGAAAATAGCTGACCAGTTGACTTGGTACTCCTTCGACTGCTGCCTCTCTCTAGCTTCTTGTCCCAGTAGACATCGTCCTCCATGTACTCCATGTTTGGTGTCGGCATCTCTTTAGGTCGTACAAACTTCTCCATTATATTTTCGTAGGTCTGTGAATAATGTAAGACTTCTGACAGTGTTCAGCAGCAGACGCAGAAAGAAGCACTCCTATTGATTGGGGTGTTTTAAAAATTAATATTTTCAGCAATCTTATATTATACTGACTTTTTTTCTTATGCTTGGAATGATTTCTTAAAAAAATAAAATTTAAAATACTAACAATATAATAAATTTGAAATTTCATAACAGAGAGAGAGAGAGCGAGAGAGAGAGAGAGCGAGAGAGAGAGAGAGACAGACAGACAGAGAGAGAAAAAATTTCATAAGAGCGGTATCTAATTTTTATGTACATCTCTGATGTTTATTTATTATTAATTTTAATATATATATTAATTATTATATTTTATATTAATTTTTATAGTTCACTTATCAAAAAATCTCAAA
Source organism: Acanthosepion pharaonis (assembly GCA_903632075.3). Classification (NCBI taxonomy): domain Eukaryota; kingdom Metazoa; phylum Mollusca; class Cephalopoda; order Sepiida; family Sepiidae; genus Acanthosepion; species Acanthosepion pharaonis. The sequence goes on along the minus strand of CAHIKZ030005166.1, from coordinate 470,679 downwards.
ATTGAAATAATATAAATGATAAAAGTTAAAAATAATACCATAAACTTTCATGAATAAGATAGGCGCCTAATAATTATAGGTACCTCCCTAATTTTTATGAAATGTTATTTTTTAATGTGTTAATTTTTAATTTTCCTTATTTTTAATATTAATTGTTTTGTTTCCGTCCCTAAAACTGAAACTAAAAAAGAAGATAATTAAAAATGTCTCTCACTGAAAAACAATAAATTAATTATATTAAAAAAAAAAACTTAAATTAAAATATTTAATGAAACAGGACGTAAGAAAAATAAAACTTTAAAAAATGCGTCGATGATGGTCAAAAGTCCATCGGAGAATTCAACACATGTTCGTAGTACGAAAACTAATATTTTCTGAGGGCAGTTTGTTGCCGTTAGGAGAAAAAAAAACTCTTAAAACACGTGACATTAAGGTCACATAAGATCATCTATATATTTGGGAAAAAGTTTTTATACTGACTCAAAAACAGTATAAAATTATTTTTTAAAAATAAATGTGTCACGGATAAGCTTCAAATTTATGATCTGTAAAGATAGATCTACGTAATAACAGTATCCCCTAAACTGCACAGATTGAAACATAATTTTTAAAATAATTAACATCTTTATAACATTTTCTAATTAAAATTAAAAAAAGAAAACAATTCTCGTAAAAATCCATTTTTCAATGGAAAAATATTTGGTCTTCAAACAATATTGTCCTTAAAATATATTATTCATAAACACCATTAAAAGCTTTGCTAATTAAATAATGTCTTAGTTTTATTGGGTTTTGTATGTTACAATTCCGAGGTGAATTTTGGGTAACTGTGTGATTCGATTTTACCAAAAATCGATGATTTATATTCTTCTGCCTTTAACTAATATATATATATAAAATGCATGACGTCGAATTTCCATAAAATTAAGTAAATGAGTGGGGTGACAGATGTAATAAAATATTTTTACGATAACTTTCTAAAACAAAAATCTTGTCTAAAATAATTTTATTCATTTGTGAATAAGTTCTGAAAGTTTCATTAAAATTCAACAATTATTTGATTTTTACAAGAATTTTCAAATCAATGTGTTTTACATAAAAAAAGGCACTAAAACATTAATGGAAAATATCGTGTAGACCGCTGATGTAAAAAATCAAGATTTTTAATCAAAATTTCGAACGTGCTAGAAAGGATACAAACATTTAATAAAATAGTAAAAAATACGTTATTCTTTCCTCTTAATAATAACATAAAAATTTTGAGGATAAAACTTCATTTTTATTAAGTTATGGGCCTACTTTTATCATGCTATTCAGTATTTTCGGTGAATTAGTGGCGATACCAAACTGCCGTAATTAAAAGTAAAACTTAAAGAGCAAAGGTACGTAGCTCATGCCGAGTAAGAAAGTTAGGATTTTTAAAGAAGGATGTCTATTTCCACAACTAGATACTTTTTTACACTGACAGTATATACCCCGAAAATGTGCTTCAAACAGGTTGTTATATCCAGAGGAAAAAAAAAAAAGGAAAAAAAAAGACAACGACAATATGCCTTTTTAAGCGTAGGCCGAAATATGAGCTTAGGTAAAGTTTCTTTCGCAAATAAGCTCAATTTGAACATTATTTTCCGTTCAGATAACCGAATGGATCGAGCCAATTTCTTTGTATTTAACAAATTCGAACCTGGCTTTTTTATGGTACACATAGCGAAATTTGAAACGAATTAATTTTTTTGCAATGTAAACGAATTAAGTTTTTTGTAGTGTAAACATACCATGAGTATTCAAAGAAAGATTAAGCTGTATTAATGTGTTAAATAAATATTTTATTTAAAAAATAACCTGAGGTACCAATTATCTCCCTTGCACAGTAAACAATATTTCGCGTAGGACTCGACGGTGAGGTGCGATCTAGAAGCCCCTAGCCCTCAATTAGCCTAGTAAGAAACTGGATATTAGTTTAACATGTATGCAAAGTTTTATCAATATTGGTTCACAGGTTGAGATGGCAACTTGATTCAGACAAAATCGGAAATTGCCATTTATATTTATAAATTTGTTTAATTGCAGTCCTCGGATTCGAATTCAAAATGGACGAAATTCATACCTCCGTATGCAAGGCATATCACAAAAAATGGGGAATTTGATAATGAATAAAAGAAAGCTTATATTAGCTTCTAATTTCCACTGTCTCTTTCAAATTTTTAGGGAGGCATTAGAATAAATAATCACAATGGATAGAAGCATATGTCCGTAGTACATTTGAGTTTGGAGAATATCTATCCAACAGCATTCAAAAGTATATGAGCACAACATGTGTACGTAGCTATATGAATATATCGGATCATTTTCTGCATAAAGGGTTCAAAAGCTAATATTCAGTATCAAAATATTAACGAAGGTTCCAGGAGCAACCGACAATCTTTCCAAAACGTGTCCCCATATCTCAACTAAATAAATAAAAAAAAACTTTATTATGTGTGAGTGTGTAAGTGCGTGCGTATATATATATATATATATATATATATATATATATAGTCTGTGTGTGTATGTATATATATATATGTATATATCTGTGTGTGTATATATATGTATGTGTGTGTAGATATATGTATATGCGTGTGTGTGTAGATGCAGTAAGCTGATGAAAGAAATTTGAGAGATAAAAACAATAACAACAACAACAACAACAACAACAACAATAATAATAATAATAATAATATTTATTGCATATTATTAGGCTATTAGACCAAATAGAAACATGCGGAGAAAAGTTATTCAAAATCAAAATTTCCAGACACAAAACAAGAAATAAAATTAACTTAGACTTTCGAGTTGGGGCGCATTATTGATGAAATCTGATAGTTTTGGGCTAGTGGTTTGCAACGATTATGTTTGCGGAGGGCTTGTCGATGACTTTTTGTGGAAACTGTATTTATTGGGTATGTCTAAATTTCCATTTAAACCCAAAATGTGTGAATTTATTTTAAAAACATACTTTAAATGATTATTGTTGTCATTTAAATTAAGACGTGAAAAAGACGCACCTAACGTTATCAATTTTACAGTCCGGTTTGATGAAATTTACCTCTACAGTGGAACAGACACAGAAAGACTCACATACAATTATATATATATATATATATATATATATATATATATATATATATATATATATATATATGTATAATTGTCTGCCTTCCATCAGCATGGCCTTTACTAACCTCCATTTCTCGAACAAATATTTTCCTGTTGACATGAAGTGGAAAGATTATATTGAATCAGTTGCTATATCTGCTGGTAGGAAAGTTAGTTCACTGTGGCGTGCTAGACAAGTTTTGTCGCAGAATCTAACCTACATATAAGTCTATCATTCCTCCATGCTTTGAATATCTCTGTCACATCTAGTCTGGTGCTTCTGCTGTGTATTTAGAAATCTTAAAATCCAAAGAAGAAACTGCTTCAGTCAATTTAGCACCGCCATAACGTAGATTCCCTGTGGTTTTCTATAAATATTTACATGGTAATTGTTCTTTTGAGCATTCCTCTTTGGAACCTAGATTTTATGAATTTAAGTGCTGTACTAGATTGGCGGCAAGGTCTCAACATTTTATAGTTGAAATGGCGAAATGTAACCGCAACTTCTGTGCTAACAGTTTCTTCTCTCGCACTTCTTGCTTGTGAAACTTAACTTCCAATTTCTTGCTTTCCAGTCAAGTTTGCTCTTCAAAAAATTAAATAGAATGTCAATCGTCATCTTCTGTTTTCTTAATTACTCTCTCTCTCTCTCTCTCTTTCTCCTTATTAGTGTTCGTTTTCGCATATTATTTTCTCACCTATTGCGTCTTCATGTCTTTATTGCCTTGTTTGGGATGAAATGATAAATCTGTGTGTGTGTGTCAGAGACATCATCATGATATTATACAGGCGTTAACGATCTCACCTATATCTCAACATCAGACGTTTGAGAATTGTACGTGGCAGAAACATTTTTTTGATATGCTAATTTTATTCTAATTGGTTCGAGGCTGTATGATGTTGACAGTTCACAATGGTGTAGTTACCATCGAATTTGCAGAGTTTCTGATGAGAGCCACCTGTTTGGTGGCCATACCCATGCAGGGAATGGGAAGCCACACACACGCGCGCATATATAAATATATGTGTGTGCATGCTGAATATATATATATATATATATATATATATATATATATATATATATATATATATATATATATTCAGACGTGTTTCATTGACTGATTTAGACAAGTTTTGTCTACTTATTTTCAAGTGGATCCTTTCATATTCACGGACAAGCTTTTTGCTGAAATTTAACTTTCAGATGAACACAATTATTATGTCTTTGAAAATTATGAACACTACAATATCTGCCTTGAAATAAACAACACCATGATAATGACATTGTGTTATATCGAAAGTACTCGGAATAAAAAATGATTTCAACACTGCGATTTTCTCTCTTCCTTTAATAATGACACCAAAAAGCTTGTCCGTGTATATATGAAAGGATCCAATTGAAAATAAGTGGACAAAACTTGTCTAAATTATTCAGTGAAACATATCTCAATGAAAACTTCGGCCAAAATATACGCTATATATATATATATATATATATATATATATATATATATATATATATATATATTGATGTGTATTTGGGTAGCAACCATTCTTTCTAGCATCTTTCGTTGGAAACACCCGACAAGGAAGATTTACTTAAACTTCTATTGAATTTTTCTAGCATTCTAACATTTTTCCGTTTTTCAGAATTGTCCATAATTATAATTATTCTGAGGGCTTTCAGCTAGTTCTATAGCCATTATCAAGGATGTTGTTTGGATCGTGAATTTCTCTGTGTGACTTCTACAGAGCAGTTTTGCTGTGTGGTGTACGTAAGGCAGGAGTTGTATGCATTTTTAGCGGCCTCGTGCTATGCGCGCCTGGCTGATCTGGACATCACTTTTTAGAACACTTTTAACACGCCGTCTCTACTGCTAAGTATGTAAGATTGATAGCGAGGGAACAGTATTTAATAAGCAAAGACTCCCTAATGCACGAGTATGTTACCTGAAAAGAAATTTCCTTAATGGTTCTTGTAAGTTATGTGTTAATAAATGTTTATTAATAGCACACTGCTTCGAAAAGTGGCATGTAAGACGTCTACTTAAGGAGGTAGTAGTGTGTCCGATAAAGGTCATTGATTTTTGACAAATAACTTATGTTAACACTTATAGAGTAAAAAATCAAAATATATCAGAAGCTCTATTTTCCAATTTGCTAGTGATGCAATTGGATAATACTTATATTTTTAACAGTTTACAGTTGCAGTATAAAATGCAAGCTTACAAATAAACAAAAATTACAAACTAACAGAGGATTAATTTTTCAATTTGCTAATGATGTAATTAGAGAATACTTATGAATTTGTTAACAAATTTAAAAGTTTATAGCTATAACATTACAAAGAAAAACTTACAAATTAACAAAAACAAGTTCTAGAAGGTTTCATAAAGTTCCAAAAGGCTCCAGGAAGTTCTAGAACGTTCCAGAAAATTTTAGAAGGCTTCAGAAACTCATAAAACTAATATACATATATATGATTTAAAAAATCATTTTGGATGACATATAAAAAATAAACTGAATTCTTCATGAATTTTAATAAAAGTTCATCGAATTATGATACAGGAAATTAATTATTTTGCAAAAAGTCATAACCTTTATTATATATATATATATATATATATATATATATATTTAAGTGGATGCTTCTTTCAACATTGAACCGCAACGTTCGGGTTCATTCTTGAACGCAAATTTCAGACCATGGAAATACTCTTCGGTATTGACCTGAGTGTTCACTTTTATATCTAAACATACAAATGTTCTATCTCTGATATTGAGCATCTTTACCCATAAATACACCATACCATAAATCTATATTTTTATTATATATATATATATATATATATATATATATATATATATATGTAAATTTGTAAGTTTGTATATAATGTTAATATACTGTGTAATGGAAGAGTCCAGAATCATTCACAAATAACCTCTCTAAATAAAATTCCGTTAACAAAGTGTACTTTCCAACAAATAAACGTAAACATCTAGCGGATGACAACGATACTTATATACAAGAAATAAAATCCGTCAGTTTCGGTGTCTACTAGGGTGGCTGAATTATTCATGTTGCACGCACCTTCTGTGGGAGATTCATATTTCTTCAAAAACCTCCTGGATCAACCTCTGGCTTATACTGCTAGTATGCTGAGCAAACTTCGATTACAGTTTATGGGAGAGAGCAGTAATCTCGCGTGATTAGTAGTTGAACTCGGTCCGTACGCTCACACTCTCGTTCACGGTGTCTTGTGATTTCATGGTATCACAAATACTGACAGTTTCTGAATAGTCTCTTCTACTTATTTTTGCTTATATATATATAGTTTGGATCAAAATGTGTAATGGTTTTAAGGCAATTGCCTACAATGTCGCACGCGGCGATAATCTCCTCTCGCTGTTATCAAAAAGTGTGTGTGTGTGTGTGTGCATGTGTATGTTTGTGGACAAGTGAACGATGAAATCCAAAATTGTATAGCGTTGTATTTTGTCTTGATCTATTATTTTTTTTTTTTGTAGAAGGTCCTCGGAACGAAACGAATTACATCGTAATTTTCTGCCACGTCATTCACTGGTCCACTATTACTCTGATATATAATCTTATATCATATCTTTCACACACACACACACACACACACACACACACACACACACACACACACACACACACACACACACAAATATATATATATATAATAAAATTCCCAGGACAATTCTGTGGATAAGACAAATTGGTATAAGATTGACAATAGGAAAAAATCTTAGTGTTTGCCGACGCGTTTCGTCTTCCGAATTTATGAAGGCAAGATGTTATTCTTATTGTCATTTTTATACCATATATATATATATATATATATATATATATCACTGATGATTCTAGGTCATAAATGTTTGTCGAGTACATTACAATCTTTAACAAAGTATACGATTGGTATAACTTAAATGCTAAAACGCTTTACTCCAACCAAAATATATAATGTTTAAAAATTTCTGTACAGCAAATTAAAAAACAAAAAACAAATACATTTTGGTATTTTAATATTAATTTCAATAATTCTATAAAAATAAACATTTATTTAAATAAAAATTTCCGGAGATGTAAAAAAATAGAGTTAGGACAAAGTCTTTGATATCTTTGTTTATTGCTCCCTTTCCATTTATGGAAGTGGAATGCACTAGCCAGATATGATTTTTTTTTTAAATAGTGTGTGTATCTATCTCGCCTGTTTTTTGTATATATGTCTATGCTTTATTGTGTTTATGTATCTTTCTGTCAGTAAATTTTTAGTATAATTTATTGTACGTTTATGATCAGTACTGCTGACTGATATCATATTTCCTCATCATTTTTCCAGTCACACTGTTTACTCCAACCCTCCACGGAGTTAAAATAATTAGTTTTGGATCCAGCTGAAGTCAAGAATAAAAAACGATGCACTAGGAAAAATTTTTGTGGCTTTGAACTTGATAAACTTGAATGTTAACTAACTCGGGCTGAGGCCAACCGCCGGAATCGCCAATGATATATATATATATATATATATATATATATATATATATATATATATATACTAGTAATAATCTTATAAATGTAAGAAATTATACTCGTCCGGAAAACCTTCGGTGTCTTGATTTGCAAATAAACAAACCAATACCAAAGGGGAAAAAGGTACAAAAAAGAAAGAACAAAGAACATGTCCGTTAGCCGAAAATTATTGTCTAGGGTCCAAGTCCAGAGTCCAAAGAAAAAAACGCCGATACGAGTAAATAAAATAACTAAATAAAGTGCTCAATACGCTAAGTAGAGTAAAAATAATTAAACCTAAAGAGCCAGACAAACCTACCAAGGTTTCACCAAAACGGATCGTCAGGGAAGCCAGCCTTCCCTGACGATCCGCTTTGGTGAAACCTTGGAAGGTTTGTCTGGCTCTTTAGGTTTAATTATATATACAGAATCAAACCACGTTCATTTCTTCCGTATTCCAATTGTAAGAAGGAAGATAGACTCAAAGCGTTTTCTCCCAAATCAGCTGTTGTACGGCCGTATTGCAGAACTGACAAACGTGTGGATGCTTCTCCGGACGCTACAGTCTTAACTTCCTCACGTTATCTTATACTTATATATCTTCCATATCGTCATAATCTTCACTACCTACACTTACTTTCTACTCTTTCATTTATGTGACAAATCCTCATTTATATATATATATATATATATATATATATATATATATATATATATATATGCGCATATTTTGTAAGCATGTTTTCATTGAGACATGTTTTAATGAATAAATTATTAATGTTCTGTCTATTTATTTTCAAATGGATCCTTTCATATTCACGGATAAACTTTTTGGTGTCATTGTTGGAGGAGAGGAAATCGCCTTGTTGATACTTATTTCTTATATTCCGAGTACTTTCGACAGAGCACAATGTCATCATTAGGATATTGTTTATTGAAAGACAAATATTTTACTTATACTTATTTCGTAAAAACTCTCCACAAGCATACATATTTACCTCCCCATAAACGCTGTCAGCGATCACGCACTGACCCAGAGTTCTTCACTACACAAGTATGAAATTTAACTTTCGGATGAACGCAATAATTTTCTCTTCGGCAATAATGAACACTACAATATTTCTTGGTAGAGGAAAATATATAAATATACTGTTTAATAAATATACGGGGCGTCTACTCAAATATGGTATCCACTAAAAATAACGTTTAAAGCGATAAAAATCTATCTGATTAATATAAAGTCTATTCTAAAATTCTATTTCTTTACGTTTGGATACGAAATTTTGCCGAGATGAAAAACTTCGAGAGATTCTATGACGAGAGAAATTTCGTTTGAATCCACAAAATGTGACCTAGCCTAATCGGCTGCTCTGATCTTATCATTTGGAAACACACACTCTAATAAATATATTACAACCAATGAGAGCTGAAGTGCTTTTGTAGAGACGTTGAGCCGGTAAAGTTGTAAGGGATTATAGTATAACGGACGTTTCCCAACAAGGAAAAGCATCCTGGATTTACTGCTTATTATTAATGTTGTCCATACTTTATCACTGCTGATGGCGGGTGTCGTTTTCATTGCCTGGTCGTATGGTTCTCTTCCGATTCAGGTTGAACAACAAATGGTCAGTATAGAGTAAAGGAGAAAAGTTAGGTTGTTTCGGCCTGAAATAAAAGAGCTGAAGCCAACACCTGAAGGAATCAATCAATCATACATCTTTTTGGAACGTATGATCAATCACAGGTGTTGCTCCTCCACCAGAAACAAACACGTAAATAGCCCAGCTCCCACTACGGCTGCTCGTCGGTCTCTAATGCCAGCCTAGTTAGGGATGACCTTACAGGATTACCTGTGCTTGTCTTTCTTTAACACGCTCTTCTGACATTCAATTTCCTTCGATCGATCAGCTGTGAAGTAATTACAACAACGAGGAAGATGATGTTAGGAACGAAGAGAAAATACGAAGTTATATTTATAACGAGAGAATATGAAGGGGAAGATATTTCGTAATCAGCGTTGAATTCCAATCGATGTACAGTTTTGTTCTTAGAATGGTTGTCTCAGCCAAACATGGAAATGTCTGATCTAGTGTCCGCTTTTCTATTCTTAGACAAGAATAAGCTGAGCACGAAATAATATCTTTAGAAACATCTTCGAAATTATTATCTTTATTATTATTATTATTGTTATTAGAATGAATCATAAATATTTTCCGTTTTTGGGAACCAAAAGTAATGACGAATATATCATCCTAACGATTAAGCATACGTAGCAGTTTAAAATAAATTTGGAGTAAACTAACATGCCTTACTTTTACATGGCAGTAGCAGCGTACACAGTGGATTAAAGGTAAAAGATTGTTCTTCCTGACAACACAAGACCGCTTTTGCACGAATAACGCAGGAAAACATTTTTGGAATTCGGTTGGACCATTCAACCTTACTCCTCATATTCACTTGATCTTGCAAGAGTCGATAATTACTATTTTGGAACGCTGCTAAACGCTTTCATAGGAAACGTTTTCTAATGGAAACCAGATTCAAGAGTTTCTTTTTTAAATTGCGGAATTTTACTGAAAAGGCTGTGACACTATTTAGTGGTCGCGTGAAAATTAAAAGCGAGAAATAATTAAGGCGAGAAGAAGCTGAAATAATTAAGGCGATAAGAAGCTATCACGCAAAGACATGCTGAGCGATGTTATTTTTTTTGACAAAGAAAAGTGGTGAAGATTTTCTTTTCGCAAACGAAAACAAAAAGCATATTTTTTCTCTCGCAGAAGATAGGAGATTCGTAAGATCCCGGACCTGTCGAATTAATTTATGTTACGAGGCGGCGAATAAAATATAGCCATCTGCCCATAGCAATAATGAAAATTTCAAATTGGTAAAGTGGCCTACAAAACAGAATGCTAAGAGATAATGTTAATCAGGTCGCGCACTGACTGAGAAAGACATCAGCTGAAGGCCACCCAAGAAGAGAGGAAAGATTAAACCATTAACTATCCTTCGGAGATATCATTTGGTTTTGGGAAAAACACCTGTTTTATGTCAGAGCTGGCCATGATAAGAGTTTGTTGCCTGGACAGATTTTGGCGACGGAAGCACGTAGGCATTAAGGAGTCAAATAGATTCACTTGACCAACCCCAATGATTATTTGACGAAAATCTCGTTGACGAATTCCAGATGAAATTCGGTTAAGATAGAGATTAAAGACCACACTACGAGTCGTAGGGGTCTGGTGAAAAAAGAAAAAGAAGAAAAGAAAAAAAAGAAGATAATTTTTTTTTCCTTTGAGCGAAATTTTTAAACTGAGGCCAGTCTAGCCACACCCACGGTGCTGGGCGTTCATTGGCTGAATGGTGGCGTGAGCGGTAGGCGAACGTAAACTATGAGAAAGGAGGGGAGGCCTGTTGACGCCTCTGAGGGGATTGGCGTGAGATACCACTGTGAGAGAGAAGGGGAACCTGTTGACGCCCTCTGAGGGGATTGGTGCGAGATACCAATATGAGAAAGGAAGAATTTGGGAGGACGATACCCTTAAGAACTCCTCTAAAGCAAAAAGTAATGGACTTCCAAAAATGGAAAGTGATAAATTTTCCTGTCCGAAAACAAAGAAAATCCTTGTTGTGGATTTAGAATTATCGAGGAACCCCAAACCACGACAAGCCCACACCCGGTTTTGGTCGGCGTCCATATAAGCAGAGTCGCAGCGAGTTAGAAGGCAATTGCAGTCAGAGAGAAGTTAGTTGCAGTTGAAGCTGTTGAGCTTTGAGACCAGCCTCGCAGGAAGCTGACTGAAAGATATCCACGCATCCCAACTTCGACTTCTAACCAAAAACAATTTATTTTTGAAGAACGACTTAGACTCACACCACCAAAACAAGTTTTGCGAATATCGCCTGAAGATACAGAAAAAAAAAACAGTTTCTTAACAAAAAACAACTTAAGATGTTAAGACTCGCCTAACAAACACAGAGTGTCACGAATCCATAGAAGCGGTTTGGAAGAAAGACGCAATCCTGTATTCAGCAACCAGATATAAAGATATTTGTTATTCTTTTTTAACACATTTGAACTTTTCGAGTTGTTAATTTATTTTCTTTTACATATACTTGTGTGGTATTACCTTTGCTCGGACTCAGCTTGCATTGCGGCCCGGCGACTGATTGATTTCGTCTACCTAAGATCAAATCACAACGTGGGTAGGTTAGACTAGAAATCAAGGCAGTTACTTCGGTAACCAGACGTTGGAGGCGAGCTGAGAACGACAAAGATGATACCAAGTCTAACCAGATTCCCATCCGCATCAGCAAAGAGTTAGAACGTCACATTTGGTGCCGCGACCAATATCAAGTCACATTGGTCGTCTCAGGACGGCAACGGGGGCAGAGAGGCCGGGGTGACGTCACAAGGCATCGAAAATCTGTCTGATAAGCTGCAAATAATGGTGAACATAAAATTGAATAAAATGTAATTTTAATTTATTTTATGAAAAATAGTCGGTAAAAACCAAAGCGAAAATTATTTATGACTCAAACTAACAAAGAAGCCGCGATGTTACGCGTTCTATTTATCAGAATTCGGATAATAAGTTTCGTTATATGGCTTCTTCAGCTGATTGTCCGATGGAGCTCGCATTCATTTGAACCTGACTTCTTAGGCAGCGCTATGAAAATTGGTCTGGTAAGGCCTTCCATTATCTCACCTCTGTTTTATGTTGCATTTATTATTTCCGTAATCTTGTTAATGCCGATATTGTTAAAAAAATACCAAATGAAAAAAGACACCGAATTTATTTTGGGATCCATTCTTAGCTGGGATGAGAATTTATCAGAATCTCTTTTACGGTAGGAGGGGAGTACGTTGAAATGTTCTCAGTATACCAAATGAAGAAACATCAGAATTTAGTGAAACACTTTCTACACGACCATATTTTAAAATCAGTAATTCAGTGACGAAGCATAAGAACGGAAAAAAAAACTTATTGTATGTTCTAGCTTCGGCCAAGAACTATTCAGCAACATTTGTATATATATATATATATATATATATATATATATATATATATATATATATATATATATGTGTGTGTGTGTGTGTGTGTGTAGATAAGTAGTGTGGAAAATATGTTTGTATTTGGTCATTATACATTATTAATTATAATGGCATTATGAAGAGATTTTCCGCTCTAATATCTCAAAATGTTTTCGTTTTATAAACTTGAATTTGATGTTTTATCGACAGATTGAATATTTTGAATTTTAATTTTCCAATGGGATTTTTCCCTTAAAAAATAATGTGATGGAGGTGATCGCTCTGTGTAGCGTGGATTTTACAAGACAGCTGGAGGAAAGAATCGTTTCGCGCATTTATCTCAAAGAACTCTTGTCTGAAACATTTCAGTCCGTTCCTACAGAGAATACCATTTTTAGTTTGTAAAAATGTTGTCAATTAAAAAAAAATATCTGACCAATATTTTAAGGGAAAAAATGTGAAAAGTAGAACATCAGGAACTATTTGGATTTTTTGGTAACGGTAAGGATTGCAAAATTTGATTTACCGGCTTATTGTAGTGAGTTAAGCTGAAGTGGAATCCAATTTTAGATCGATGGAAAAGTTGTTAAGAAATTCCATATAACTAAAGAAATCAGCGTTTCTAATTGGTCATTCTTGGCATGGCCTCTATTAGACATGAGAAATAAGAACTGTGCTAATCGATAATTCGAAGGAATTACGAGCCATTTGTTTTTCTTTCTGGGTTAATTTTGTCTTTGCTGTTCCGTTCGCCATCTTAGCAAAGGAACGTTCAGTGAATCGACATTTCTAGACATCGAAAGATCAAATTAATGTCTACTATTCTCTCACCACAACCCCCACTTTTAGCCGTGATTTTTTTTTTTATCGGTTTCACCCCAAGCAAGACAGCAAAATCACTAAAACACAATGGCTTACAGGGTGTGGAAGAATTAGGATCAGGAACATTAATGATGAGCAGAAAGAGAAGAGAGTAATCAGGTGGACTATAGATTGACATTGCATTTAAATATTGAGAGGATCTCGACGCCAGTCTAGGCACCATAGCGAAGAGCTCACACGAATAATTACCATGAAAGTATTTATAAAAGACAAAGAGAGGCAACCTTACGGAGGTGGGTAAGTGACTGAAGCTGAGCTGCCAGATCAGGACCAATAATATTGCTGATTTTTCTTTGGATCTTACCAAGGCGCTCAAAGTAAATAGCAGGGAGACCGGGCCATATGTGGCAGCAATATTCTAAGCATGGACTACTGGTAGACATAGATATGTAAGATAGCTTCTCGAGAGAAAAATTGTCTCACCCGACACAGCTAACTTACTTTCATAGTAGCTGATCTAGCAATGGCTACAATATAGTTTTTCCATTTCATATCAGCCGAGAACATGAGTCTGAGAAGGTGTAACGAGTCACTTTCCTGGAATTTAGCAGAGGAGGGGTCTTTCAGATGATTAATTAAAAGGTTTAGTTTTGGAGGCCTTAAAATTAACAAGCCATCTTTTGCCCCAGTTAACAACTGACTTGAGGTCGATTTGGACATCGGCTGCCATTTTGATCATGTCGACCAGGCTGGGGTAAATACTTTTGTCATCATCGTAGATACCAAGTTGATAGTTAATGTCACCAGGAAGGTCATTAATGAAAATTAGAAACGGAGCAAGACCAAAGATGGAGCCCTGGGGGTGGGGACACCAGCGTTAATACGAAAGGATCTAGACGAATGGTCGTTTTGGATAACTGTCATTTTACGATTTCAGAGCAAAGACTGGCTCAGTTCGAAAAAGCGCCCGGAGACACTGTAACTTTGCCGCTTATAGTGAAGACCTGGATTAAAACAATAATGTATAATTAAGTTAAATAAAAGAAACGCAGGAGAGAAAATAATGAACTCTCAACTGAAAGCGTGTTCAAAGACATGAAGGCATGCAAATCAATCGAGAGATATTAAGTTTGAAAAAATATTGCCCACTTACCGAATTAACTAACTTCGAGAAAGGAAAAAGCTTCACACGGACATGACTATAAGTCCAGTCTAAGCGGAAGCAGGAAATATTGTTACAATAAAATGATTGAATGAAATATCGTAGAAATGAAATATTAAAATCTTACAAAGTTCTGAATTGATAAACATATAAACATTTTCTGATGTGCGCATTATATAAAAGTTTTCGTTTATAAAAATAGGACTAATCATGTTTATTCCTGAATCAATGTCTTGTTTTTTCTTTCTGAATTTCTGGGGTGAGCAGTTATCATTATTTTAATTATTTGCAATCGGCCTAATATCCCCATCATCGTTATTATTTTCATAACATTTCAGCCGTTGAACTCTCCAGACTTCTTCTGGGGTTTATCGATCTGAAATAATCTTCATTTCCTATACATACGATAGCTTAGAGGGTTAAAGCGTTGGTTCACGTATTTGGTGACGTGGTGACTGTAAGTTCAATCCTTGGGGTGGGTAGTGAAAACTGAAAACAGGGCTAACAATAATTGTGTATTAATGAAAAGAAAAAAAAAGGAATATAAATATCTGTAGGCATGTACAGTGAAGAAGAACCATATACACCCGTATATTAAATAAAGTGCTAATTTTCGATTTTCGCTGAACGTGATCAGGGTCGGCAGGCACCAGAAGAAGGTCGGAAGGCACAGCGACCGAAACGGTATAAAAGCAATAACAATGATGAAGATATTAGACCGGTTGCTAATAATTGAAATAATGATAACTGCTCATTATAGAAATTCAGAAAAAAAAAAAAAAAAAAAAATTGTTCCAGGAATAAAAAGGATTAATGCCATTTCGATTAACGAAAACTTTTATATAATAAGCACAGTAGAAAATTAAGTCCAACTCTAAATGTTTGTTTTAATCTTTTTTTATCAATTAACAACATAAGTATGATAAATAAACAATTTACTAATTTCGGATGAAAACAACTATTTTGAAATAAGTAGAAATGTCTTGTTTTTAGCCAAATACCAGTATACTTAAAACAGAAGTCTCTGGCTTGTAAAAGGAATCTTGCAAAATACATTTTTAATATTAAATGTTCACCAATACAAGACTCAAGAACTACTCTAGCTAGAAGATTACCGTTAAAATTGATATAGGTGTACGATAGGAATGAAAGAGGAGGTGCTAGGAAGTGAAGATTATGAGGATAAGGCAGATAGATAACGACTGACTCTTAACGAGAGGAAGGCAAGTGTACTGGAAAGCACTATCACCGGAGTCTTTTCCACAAAGTGGCAGTTCACGGGGGAAAAACCTGAGTGGAACTCCCTTCTTACATTTAGAACGAGGGGGGAAATGAGGATGATTCCACTCCGTGGAAGTAGCATGATGTTTCCTAGTTGTAAAGGTCTAAACTGGTAGACGCAAAGAATGGAGCTCATCTGAACATTTGCCATGACAAAATCGGCAAAATAGCGGCTGGCTTGTAATTTTGCGGAAAGAGACTTCAAAATGGGGAAAAGTCATCAGCCACAAGGCCGTGTAGAACCCAATCAAGGTTGGAAAATAAGCAGCTCCATTCCAGATATAGCAGCAATACTCCATTTTTGTATTAATCTGGATCTTGAGAGGATAAAAAGCATAGCAGAAGGAGTCAACTACTTCCTGGAGTGATAAAATGAGTCGATCATTTTCCCAGTGTCTTTAGCAAAGCATTGCATATGAATTCTGTTTGCGATAAGACATTGAAAGCATTGGGTCATATTGAGAGTACAACCTTTCATTGTGGCTTCAGATAACTCAGGGGCTAAACCGTGATGATGAAAACTTAGTAACAGGAGACGGAAAAATACCTCATGCTTCAAGCAAAATCTTAGTCGGTAACAGAATCACAGATAGAGGCCACTCAGTGATGATCACGCTCACTATAATGGTTTGCGAGACTGCCCCAATAACCATTAGATACAGTGATGCACCTTATGTATTTATTTAGTTTTGTACAGGGCAACGAATATGGGGCACCTAGTGAGGATCAAATTCAATGCACAATGATAATCTTGCTAATTGCTGCTTCACAGTAATTCGCTGAACCATGGTAAATATTGATAGATATTTTTGTCTGGCAAAAAGCTACAAATATGGCGCATGAAGTGAAGCTGAAACTCACTAAGTTTCGGAGAATATCTTATTGAATGGTGACGCGCCCATTTTTTCATTTCTTTCACTGTATTCGTTTTTAATATAAAGGTTTAATTTACTCAGCTTCTCTCAGTATCAAGCTTACTTCACAGAAAAACTAACTTGTAACGTTGTGGTAAGCAATTTTATATCTTAACTTATTCAATCCTCATAGACTTGTGTCAGATTAAGAGTGAATGACAGTATTATTCAGAGCAATTGAACCAACGCTATGGTAAATAAGGCCGTGTCATGTTATTTAGCCTGTGACACGATCCTCACTAGCTGGAACTTTGTTAAAAATCTAAGCATGAAAAGTGTACTATTTTCTTTTCTGTTCCCTCTTTTTTATCTATCTTTTATCTTCTTGGCGTTACACCCCTTTTTTGTCACTGATGTCCCCTTCTTCTTCTTCTTCTTCTTCTTCTTCTTCTTCTTCAATGCCATATCTCTTCATCAGGTAAGCGATCTTGGTGCTCTTTTTCTTTATTCCATTTAAATTGACATGGCTTTGAAAAGACATTATTGACATTCTTTAGAATTCAGAATTGTCCTTCTAGACGCACAAGGTTTGAAAGATCAGTTTATCCAGCATTTTAACCTAGACCAGGCCAGAGAAGAAGTGATAAATTCATGTCTTTCCAAAGAGGATTTTTGCGAAAGTGTACCTGACATACCGGGCGGGAATTCGAACTCAGATCATTGTTTCCACTTTCCACATCGATAACTTCTACGTCACCAACACAACCATGTCCTTTTCTTTTTCTTCTTCTTTTTCTGTGTGTCGTGTCTCATTCTTTGTATGCTATCAAAACTGTGTCATCTATTTACCTGATGTTAAGATTTTGTCCGCTAATAATAAATCGTGGAATGATTTCTCGAGATTAGCTCGCTTATGAGGTTGAATAAGTCCGGTGAGGAAGTACCCTATTGTCTTAAGCTGGCAATCTTGATTCTCCACAATTTCCTGTCCTTCGCAGCTCTTAATAAATTTTGTGTTTTTGCTATCTCCTCTAAAACTTATCCTGTCATCCATTTACTTATTAAGTAGGTTATGCGTTGTTTTCCTCGATCTCTCTTGCCTGTCAAATTTTTGAAGCCCTATTTCGTCGTTACATTCACTAGAAATTTCATTTGTCTCATTGTGATGTTAAGTATAAGTGTTCTTTTTGTTTCCATTTTCTCTAAATCTTCGTCGTTTCTAGCATGTTCGATACATGTATTCTCAGCATCCTCTTGTAGAACCAAAGTTCTTTTCCTTCACGTCTCTTCTTAATCGTTGCGAAGATTGTCCTACATTCTCTGCCATATAACAGTGCTGATATTACGTAACAGTTTAGTACTCTTTTCTTTGTTTCTAAAGAAATTTTCTTGTTTCTTTGCTTAGCTTTTTGAAGGCATTAATTTGCTATCCAAATGCGCCATTAGGATTTCAGTATTGCACTTTCTGTCCTCTGTTTAATCACTTCCCAGATATTTAAATTCTTGTGATTTTGGTATCTTAAATTTGTAATTTCCATCTTGGGTTGATCGTTTTGCAATCTTTGAATATTTCAAAGTATTATACTCTTGTTCTTCTTATTACTGCAAAGAAATTTCTCGTGATAACTTATAGTAATCGTTCTCAGCAATTGAAAGTCGTCGAAAAGCAGAAAAGAATAGCTGTTTCTTAATACGAGCATTATCATATCTCTGTTTCGTTTAGCACCATAGGTTCAAAATATCACTCCTTCTAACATCTATTTATATTTTCTGAGATGAGGTTAGAACGTTCGCTTTTAGACCCTGGGACCCGGGTTCGAATCTCAACATGGTCGATTTTGCAGGAAGGTAACTTCCTGATGTTATCGGTCTGGAGGAGGCGATCTCAGAACTTCTTCTGTGATCAGGCATATGACAATAAAGATGAAGATAACAGTCCGAATGATGTAAATAGTGTAAATAGTTACAATACCTCATCTCAAAAATATAATATAATATTTCTTCGCTCGTATTCGAGGATACCCGTCTACTAGGACGGCTAGCTAATCCCTATTGCAGACGCTTGCTCAGGCACATTTTGTGTTTGTTCAACACCCACAGAGCCCATCTGTTGTTTATACTGCAACTATGCTTACAGTTTCTGGGAAAGAGCGTGTTATCTAGCGTGATCAACACATTCAAGCCATCGGCCACGATGACTTTTGACTTCGTGCTAGCACAGCTATCAACGACACCCAAGTGTTCCGTCTACTCAATTTCACTCATAAGGCTTGAGTCAACACTTTGTATGGTTTTCAATCACTTTCCAAAGGTGCCACACTCTGGGATCGACCCCATTCCCAGTCCGATAATATCAAGAAGTTTCCTTCCTGCAAATCGACTATGCTGAGATTCGAACCCGGGTCGCATGGTCAGAATGCAAACGTTCTAACCACTCGGTCACTTATGGAAGCTCTTTATAAATAATTACTCTCCTAATAAACTAATTATTATTCTCTTTTTTGACTCAGCTTGTTACACATGTAACTGAACTGTGAAAAATGCCCTGTGAATGTCTGAACGAAGCCGATAACACCTGCTATGCATGTGGCGAAGTGACCCTTGCATCTCAAAAGCGAAATATAACACCTGTCATGAGAAAAGCTTACGAACTATATTTTAAATGCAAAATTGAAAACCAAGACAAGAAGTGGGCACCATGCATATGCTGCAATAACTGTGCAACAAATGTCGGTAAATGGCTAACCAGGAAGAAACAAATCTACGTCTTTTGCAGTGACTATGATTTGGAGAGAGACGACCGATCATGGCACTGATTGCTACTTCTACCTAAGTACTTCCAATTGTTAATAGACTGTCAAAGAAAGAGAAATGGACAGTGTAGTATCCAAACATTCCATCAATTTTGGGCCCTTTCCCTCATAATGAAGACATACAAGTCCCAGAAGCAACAAAATCATACAAAATTGGGTCGAATGATAGGGGAGACAGTGAAACATCAGAGCCTGAACTATCTGTTGACCATGTTCACCATAGTCTATGAATATAGAATACAGCGCAGTACGTAATCTGTTCAATGAAACAACGTTAAAGATTAACATTCACGAGTCAGACACTCTACTGAATCTGACTATATCTATATACTCATTAGGTACGTTATTCGTTGTTTCCCTCGGCATCTTTTGCCTTCAATATATCTAGTAAGTGTCAAATTCTCCAATCCCTTTTTCCATTTCGCGTCACTAAAATTTCAATTTTCTCTTTTTGATCCTAAGAAAAAAGTGTCATTTTCCATTCAATTTTCCTAAAAAGTTCCCCGTTGCCAACATGTTTCGGTCTATGACATTCTCAAAAAAAAAAAAAAATGTTTAGGATTTTGTTTCGACATTTTTTCATTTTACGGCTTGCTTCATAATAAAAATAGTATTATATAACCATATGATATTTTGATTGTGAATTAAAATTTAATTTGAAATTTAATCTTATTTAATTTAATTTTTACTTAAATTGCATCGCAAAAACAACTAAGATCTACAATTCAGCGGTTAAATCAAAATATAGCAGGATCTGTATACAACTGGACTAAGAAGGCCTTCCGGATATGAGGAATTGGTGAGAGAGTCCGGATATGAGATTTTATATTTAGATTAAAATAAAAGAACTGAAATCAGGTTTAACATTTATTTTCAATGTTTTAGAGTAAACAATATAAGCTAATGATGAGTGAAATATAACGGAATTGATTTTAACGAAAAAGAAATTAATTATGTAATTTTAATAAAAATTCATTAAATTAAGTATTCCACGTATGCAAAATAAATAATGTAACGAGGATTTTTCAATCGCTGTTGCATGATGTTTCTTTCTCTTCTAATGTCATTCTCAACTTTTTCCGCATTTCGTTTTGCATTTCCTCTTGACATTTTTTAAACGAAAGACAATTTTTAACTCTGCGTGCGTTATTGTAATCGTCATAGCTGAATGCTGGCCTTCTTTCCATAAAACTGACAACATTGTCAACAGCTTTTTCAATTTCACTCCAGGTTTCATCACAATCATGTTTTTATTTCATTGTTCATTATAACAGTGTGAACGCTGGAGAATAGTTTTTTGGAAGATTTTATCTCATACAATGTTGGCTCTCCTATGTTAAAGTTTCAAATCAGTTACATGTCACCCAAATAGTTTAAATATACACATCGAAATCATGTCCAGATATACGGGATTCCGGATATGAGGCACTACGGATATGAGGGATTCCGGATATGAGGCACTACGGATATGAGGGATTCCGGATATGAGGTATTCTGGATATGAGAGATTCTACTGTACATCATATTCAATATAAGATAGGAAATAAAATGTAGTCATTAACTATACATTTCAAAGAACATTAAATAGAAAGTAAATAGTTGAGGAGGCACGGTGGAGTGATGGATAGCGGCTTGCATTGGGGAATCGGAGAGCCGAGTTCGAATTCCAGTCGAATCTATTACAATCACTTACGTGCTAATACCCCTGGGAAAGGTGTGAATTCATTAATTAAGTATTCTCCAGCTCTGTTAGCCTTGAATGGCAACTGGTCTAGGAGAAGGAAAACTCTAAATTAAAAACCTGCGGAGGGTCGTTTGGGGACCTTGTGGCACGTAGTGCACCAGGTCTCTGTATTCGGCCCTTCAAAAAGTATGGATGGTCCTGCACGAAACCTTCACCACTATAATCAAATCTCATGTGCTATACATGCGGGTTGGGGACCGCTTGTGAATTCCAAATTCCCATGAAACTCCAATATTGGAGCCGGCTCAACCCACCTTGGGAGAATACAAGTACAGGGGGTAAATAGTCGAACACGTTGAGTTTTACTTTCAAGTGTTTTTTTAAAGGGATTTTTTTAAAAAAATCCGACATTAATTCTAATGACTTATTTTTAGTGCGTACACGGGTTTGAGTTGATATCCCTGATCTTTTATTCTTAAACAATGAAATTAATTAATATCAGCCAGACTAGGATGAGAGCTCCTAATAAAGAAATATGTGTCCCTCTGAAAGGAATCGAACATGCATTTAATTTTTCCACCAGAGAAACGTTCACATTCCTTAAATAGGTAAATGCAGCTCAATTCCTGCCCTTTATTTTTATTTTGTAGGGCTTCTCTAACTAGGTCGGTTAATATTAAATTCAATAATTTAATAAATAAATAAAAAATAGGAATGTCAACTTATTTACGGGTACCCGCTAAAAATAATATGCATAGTTTCAATAGTATATTTGAATCTATTCCTGTTAATATCAGTATATCCATCTTTGTCTGTTCATTTCTATTGCTATTTGAATTAATTTATTAACCTCAGTTTATCATCGTCTATCTCTGTTCGTCTTAATCTCTTCGTTTACCCCAGACGGTTTTAAAGTATATCTGTTTGAAGCTCTTTACCTAAGTCTGTTCATATCAATCATTGATTGTCTTAATCTGTTTACTTCTATTTTTTTCAAATATATCAGCCACTTTGTCTGTTCGTATCCTTCTTTTAACCTGTTTACTACAGTTTAGTCCGTGTTTATCATTTATTGTCTTAACCAATTTACCCCAGTCTCTTCGTATATGTCCTTGATTGTTTTATCCTGTTTACCTCAGTATTTTCGTATCTATCATTGACTTAATGTACCTCAGTCTGTTCGTATCTATTCATGCTTGACTTAATCAATTTTCTTCAGCCTGTTCGTATTTAACATTGATTGTCTAAATGTACCTCAATCTGTTCGTATTTATCCTTAATTGTCATAATCAATTTACCTCAGAATGATTTTCGTTATCTACCTCAGACTGTTCATATATGCTTTGATGCTCTTAATCTTTGTCTTACTTTTTTTTAGCAAAAACTGTTTATTTTTATCATTTCCTAAATGAACCTCAGTCTGTTTGTATATATTTTTATCTTAATTTGCCTCAGTCTGTTCGTATTTATCATTGATTGTCGTAACATTTTTACCGCAGTCTTGTCGTATCTATCGTTGCTTGTCCTAATTAATTTAATTAATTTATAATTAATTGTTGTATCTATCGTTGATTGTTTTAATCAACTTATTTCACTTTGTTCGTATTTAATATTGATTGTCTAAATGTACATCAGTCTGTTCTTATCTATCCATGATTGTCCTAATCAGTTTTCCTCAGTCTGTTTCTATCTATCATTGATTGTCTAAATTTACCTCAGTCTATCCTTGATTCTCTTAGCTTGTTTACCTCACCCTGTTCTTCCCTAAGCCTGATTGTTTAATCTCTCTATGTATCTACGTCCTACATCTCTTTACACGTGTCTGTTCGAAAATATTCATGCTTGTGTACCTGTATCTGTTCTTACATATCTTTGTCCAAATTTGCTTACCTCAGTCCAATCGTCGTAATATAACTGTTTACGTAAATTTATTTAGAATTATGAACCTCAGTTTGTTCACATTTACATTTATTTATTTTAATCTGTCGATTAATAGCGATTATAATAACTCCTGGGAGTTACTGTTAGCCTTAGATAAAACGCACGTGTACTGATAAATAATCAGTTGCCTCCCCTTAAGATGTCGGAGGTATAAAAAGTACACTGTAGAATCCGTTAGTAGACGAGTAGTCAGAGTAAAGTGCAATAAAGCTTTGGTATAAGTTTATTCATTGGTTCTGTTTTTACTACAGCACGATTACCGTAAAGATTTTAATTTTTTAACAGCACGATTATCGTAAAGATTTAAATTTTTTTTAACAACAAATGAGAACCTCTTTGTGTCTATCCGATCGTCATTGAATGAAAACGCCATTTATCTTATCAGAGATTAATTAAAAACAGAGCTTATCATCAAGGATGACAAGAATATGCCATCTTTTTTACGATTCTATATATAAAATCTCTTTTTGAAATTACTTAAATATCTTGCAGTCTTCAGCAATAATGAACCTGTCACTTTTGCTTGTCCAATGAAAATGATCACTCAGAAACAGATGGTATTCTTTCCAGGAAGCGATAAGAAATGTCCCGGAGAGAGAATAGAGTTATCTCCCCTTGAAATAACTGGGGACAGTCAGAGATACACGTCAGTCGTAGAGGAACATTTGAAAGGTAAAAGGGTAACGATGCTTTCAGTATTGGAAATGCGAGAAAACGTAGACAACATAGATTGAAAAGTGATAACTTATTAATACACCCACATACAGACACACAAGAGCACACACACGCGCCCCAAAAACGTAGCGATCACACACACTCAAACACACATGCATAAACGAACACTTATAGATTTATGTATATATACGATAAATATGCATATATAATATTCATATATAAACACATATATGTATAATATAGATAATTTTAAAATATAAGTTACACATATAACACTTTCTCTCAGTATATATAGCATACATATATAATATATATAATATATATATACATATATTACACATATATTACACACACACATATATATATATATTACACATATATTACACACATCGTTCGCAAGAGATTCATGGAAAATTGAAGTTTATAAGCAGTAAATTCGACCTTGCCATCCGGACGATTCTTTGTGGCCGAGAGGTTAGGCACGTCAGGCTATATGACGGTTCCGTACAGGATACAGGTTCGAATCTTGTCGAAGGACGAATATATTCTATGAAAATTTCTCGAACATTCAAGCCGGTAAATGTTACTTAATACTGTTTATTATAAACAGAACATTTACTTAAATATTTGTATCGATAAAAAGAATGTTAAACATAAAAGTGTCTTTAAATATATATATATAGGTAGATAGATTTATATATATATATATATATAAACAGAGCGTCTACTCAAATACAAATATCCACTAAATAAAAGTAATAAAAATCTGTCGGATTAATAAATAAAAATCCATTCCTTTCTTTATATATGTAAAGAAAGTAATGGTTTATATATATATATATTGTTTAAAATCTTCTCTTAGTTTTATTACCAAGTTCATGTGGTTATTTATTGCCAGTGTTTGTAAAGGAGAGCGATAAGAAAGGACTATCTATCCATTGTAAGACTACAGAATATATAGCTAATAGTAAGAGGAACAGCCCAACATTCCAACTACCAATTAGAGATACTAAAATCAAGCAAGCAAAATTTAAATCTCTCGGTAGTTTTTTAACATAGGATAGAAAATACGACACCGAAATCTGAGTAAAAATTTAGTTAAAAAAGAAAAAAAAAGAGCTGTAATTGTAATTCGGTCCGACAATTCCACATTTAGGCGCCAATAATCATTAATCTGTACCCATATCCCTGCATATTAGGCGTCATGAAATCTGTGAGACTTATTTGTAACAGATGAACAGTTAATCTAGTTTCACAGACTTCAATCCTCATCGGGCATTCTAATATTACAAGCTTGTGTAAGGCCGAGTTAACTAAATTCCACACTTTTATAGATATTGAATAATTTTGCGCAACGCCCATCGGGATGAAAACTCAATATCATTCAGATTAACTCCCGAATCATGTCCCGTCGCAGAACCAACTGACGCGATCGAACTCACTATCGGGTGATCTAAAGACTAATTTTTTGTTTTTTGTTTTAGCTCACTAAAAGCGGGTATCTGACTTCTCAGGTTATTTTATTGAAGCGATTATTTTTATTTTGATTAACACAATAAGCGTTGGACACTGTCATCGGAGGCGTATTTGTAATAAGAGGTGGACCTGTCTCCAGTCGGTCTTTTCATTCGGCTTTGGCATTGTCGACCGATCACATTACCGACTAAAAAGAAAGAAGATTGCGTAGCGTCCGCCAGAATGGCGGTCAGTTAATGGATTAATAGAAGCAAATTAAGAAGAAATTAAAAAAAAAAGAAAAAAAATGTTGAGCTAATTTGAAATATGGAGGAATGAGGAATTAAGGAAAGAGGCAAAAAAGTTTTCTTAAAATAAGGAAACGGCATGTAAAAATAAATCGGTTATATAATACAGCTTGATTTTTATTTAAGAATTCATTAACGGACTAATCCAAAGTAGGGTGGATGTTGAACAGCGTAAAAAAAAAAAAAAGAAAAAAGCAATGCGAGTCACTCGTTGTAGATTCAGATGTCATAAGATGACAAGGAAGACATTGGATTAAAATAAACCATACGGATGACTAAAGAAGAAAATAAAAGAACAAGAATAAGATGAAACAAATGAAGGCCAAAGGTGAAATAGAAGAAAGAAAAAAGAAAGAAAGTGAGGCTATAAATAAAAAAAGAGTAAATATTGTGAATAAGAAAGAAAGAAATTTAAATCGTATAAAATGAAAGAATGAAAAATGTTTTGGTTGATTTTACGACATATTAACCCTTGTTGTATCGAATTTTTTTTATGTGGTTTTGAGTGGGGAGATCGAAATGGATTACTCATTTGTAATAGACAACAGGACTAATTTCCCTATTACCCAAGTTAAAGCGCCTGAAAGAAATAAAGAAAGGCAGGAAGGAAGGAAGGAAGGAAGGAAGGAAAAATGAAGAAAGAAAGGAAAAAAGACAGAAAGGAAGAAATAAAGAAAAGATGAATGGAAGGAAGATAGAAAGAACAAATAAAGAAAGGAAGGAAGTAAAGAAAGAAAGAAAGAAAGAAAGAAAGAAGGAAGAAAAAAATTCAAAATTAGAAGAAAGTTTAGTTTTATTTTTTTTACGACATGTGTAAATAACACTGGATTATTTTATGCCGAATGTTGAATGGGACATATAATGAGGACCGAACTCACTACTCAGTAGTAAAAGTTAACTAAACTATCCGCGGAAACCATTACTTCACGCCAATAGGCCTGAAGAAAGAAAGAAAGAAAGAAAGAAAGAAAGAAAGAAAGAAAGAAAGAAAGAAAGGTAAGGGAAGGGAAGGAGGGAGGGAGGGTGGAAGGAAGGAAAGAAGGGAGGACGGATGGACAGACAGACGGACGGACGGATTATATTGAAGAAAGAGCGAAAAAATAAAATGCGGGAAAGAGGCATCAATAAAAGAGAAAGAAAGAAAAAGAAGCAAACGTTAGAATATTACAAAGGAAGAAGAAAAGAAAGAGCGAGAAAGAGAGGAATCGGATTGAGAAGAGAGTGCGAAGATAGAATGCGAACAACTTATGGAAAAGGAGATAACAAAAGAAAGTAAAAGAGAAAAAGAAAGAAAGAAATAAAAGAGAGAGAGAGAATCAAGGAAGAGTTTAAGAAACGCAGTGAAAAGGAAATTATGGCTGAGAAGTAAGGTGACATGTAAGGGCACAAAAAATGTTAGTTTGTCGAATGTCGAGACAAATTCCTGACATGAAAGACAATAGTATTTGTTAGGTTACAAAAAAAAGGGGGAAGAAGAATTGTAACAAAAAGGATCAGGTCGAGATTAAAAGAATCTAACAGATTAAGACGTAAAAGGAAACTGTACTGATTTAGTCAACAAACCAAGAAAATAATAAAGAGAAAATGAAAAAAAAGTAAAAATCTAATGAAATCATATAAATATTCTTCATTAAACTTGTAATATTATTTTTCTTTCAATAACACTTGCCTTTATTTCGTGGCTACTGATAATCTTGCCACTTCTTATTTTCAATGATTTCTATTATAAAATAATTCATAGATAATTAATTACAATACATTATTTCTAAAGTAAACTCATTAGCTGTTATATAGGAATAAAGTGTCGCTGCCGAGATTTGAGTTTGAATATCGATCGCCAGTGAGCAAACACAGGCGACCCCATTATTGAATTAAGTAGACCACGTGACCATAGAAGAAACGCATATCTGGAAGGTAGCCTGATATCTCATTGATTCTATATATTCTAGTCTATCCTCAATACGGACCGTTATTTCTATTCTATCCTCTATTACTATACGTACCGCTATTCTCTACTCTATTCACTATACTATTTCTCTATACGGATCAATACACGGATTACTATTCGAGCGGGTATTATCGAGCAAATACTATTAGTGCGAGTGATATTCGAAGGTGTCTGACACCAGTATTGTTGAACGGCGTATTATAGTGGTATCTGCGATTGCAAAGTCTCTACTACAACGAGCATTACGAAAGTGACAACGAGTATTTTTTGGCATCACAAAAGTGTTAAACGAGTGGTCGAAACGATAATAGTGAAAGTGAAAGTGAAAATGAAAATGAAAGTGTTAACTGAGGTTAATGTGACATTATTCTTATTACTAGAAACATTATTTTAGTGGATACACGTGTTTGTATAAACATCTTTTTTTAAAGAGTGAAATTAATATTCATCGGACTAGACATAGAAAGTCGAATATACCAAGATCCTTTTTTTCTTTATGAAGTCTTTCTATATGTAGTCCGAGAGATATTAATTTCACTGTTTGAAAAAAGCGGGGGGAGGGGGGCATCGTCCACTCAGACACGTGTATCCACTAAAATAACACTTTCAGTAATAGTAATAATATTTAATAAAATCTCGTCTTTATGGAATTATGCATAGGGAGTCTTTGCACAGTTGAAAAAAGAAATAGAAATGTACTAATACAGAAGAGTCTTGAAAATACCATGGACCCAACAAATGAGAAATGACTAAGTTTGAGAGAAAATGGAAACAAATAGGAGACATACTTAGCATAAAAAAAGAGACAGTCGGGCATGTAACGAGGAAAGAAGGCTTGGAAAATTTGACACTCCCAGAATAGATTGTAGACAGAGAAAAAACATGTATAAACTACCTAACGAACTGTGTAAATGGATAGCATAATAGGGTTTAGGAGAGATAACAAAGCCAGAATTAATTAAAAGCTACAAAGAACAGGACATTATTGTTGTGCCTAAGTTAATGGTTAAGTAATAACAAAAACCAGGTTTGCAGATCTATCGTATATTGAACAGTAAGTACACCAGAAGAGTATTACACGACTAATTAGAGTGTATCGAATGAACTAGCGCTCAATCTATTCGCTATTTCCCGAAGCCTTCTGTCCTACTAATCTTATAGTAGGCGGAAGAGTCTAACATAGACTCTTTAGAGGGAGAACACCACAACAATTATAAAGCGCCATGATCGTCAACATGCATATATAAAAAGAATGAAGACTAGATTGTCAGCTATGTTTCATCATTTTAATGTTTAAATTGCCAAATGTAATCGAAAATTCTATTCTAATAGTTATTTCTCTCGCGTTTCTCATCTGTCGACGTCTTTTACAGCTTCTTGCTTTCCTGCCATGTAAAATCTACATTATCTTCTTTCTCCTTAAATCCTGTTCTTTGTCTCGTCCTTAGTAACTCTTTGCATCTTAGTGGCTTTATCGCCTTGCTTGAAGAGAAATGAGTAAAAATAAATAATCAAATTAAAGGAAATATTGGATTCTTTTTATAAGTTGAGGTGCCAGCGTACTTACCAGAACTGTGAAACGCGAAATTTGTTTTAAAGAAAGTTAATTACTAGTCAATACTTCTTTAGCTCGTATTTTCGAAATTCTCAACTGAAAGAGAGTTGCCAATAGGGCCTAGAAGTAATAGGCACAATGTCTTTTTAATCGTGCCAAGAGGCGGGAAGATTTGAGTCGCAGACGTGTGTAAAAGGTCACAGCTCAAAAGGGGAGAGTCGACCGTCTCGAGGACAATTGTCCCTGTGTGTCTTAGGTGGTCGCCCTATTCTCTTTTCAGCACGCCCTCTTTTTGTCGTGCAGAAAGCGGCCTGTGATAGCGCATGCGCAAACCTTGAAGACAGCCCCACGAGAAAAGCAAAGAAAAGGTCAGAAGAACCGTCGGCAGTCGTTCGTAGATATGCTTTGTTGTTGTTTTGTTGTGGCTTAATGACTCAGTGAACATTTTTGCGTTCCATGGCGACAGAGGAATGCTAGAATATGGAGACAGATGCAAAAAAAAAAAAAGAAAGAAGGAAAAGAAAAAAAAATGAAAAGGCGAGAACGACACAAAGATGGCGGATAGGTGACTGGACGTTAATCAGCGGACAGCGATAATAGTGGACGAAGAGTGTGCTAAATATTCTCCATAATCTATCTTACATATCTATAAGTCTACCATTCATCCATGCTTAGAATGTTGCTGACGCATATAGCCTGGTGATCCTGCTATATATTTAGAGAATCTTCATAAAATCTAAAGACGAATCAGCAATATTATTGGTCCTGATTTCGCGTCTCGGCTTCAGTTACCTTACCACTAAAGTAAATTTGCTGCCCTGTGCCTTTTCTATGAGTAAAGGGTATTCCAATAACTTGGACCGATTTTAAATTTGAATTAAGTTTAAGCGTCTAATGATTTTTTCTTTTTCTTTCAAATCTAATAACTTAAGTCTTTGGCAATTTCAACCATGAAAAGATCAACAATCAAACAACGTGTTAAAGTTTGAAGAGTGCAAATGGAAAAATTGTTCATAAATTCAAACAAACTAGGTTGGTGACAGATATAAACAGACCATTGCCTTCTCGTTTACGCCGTTCAGCTGAAAACATTTCTTCAGTGCACGAGAATGCGGCCGAAAATCCATACACCTCTATTCGTCATCGCGTGCAGGAATTGAACCTCTCCACAACAACGTTACATCGTTTGGTCGATTATGTTGACCCCAAAAATCGCGAAGTGCTCGCAATGCATTTCTGTTTGAACGTCCATTTTCGTAATAAGTTTCGATAACTTTAACACGTTGTTTGATTGTTAATCTTTCCATGGTTGAAATGGCTAAAGACTTAAGTTGCTGAATCTGAAAGAAAAACAAAGAAATCATTAGACGCTTAAACTTAATTCACATTTAAAATCGTTCCAAGTTATTGGAACACCCTTTACTTTCATGGTAATTGTTAGCATGAACTCTTCATTATGGTAGCTAGACTACGGGCACCTCGGTGTGGTGTAATGATTAGCAAGCTTGTCTCACTAAAACAGTTACGACTGAATAGTGAGTTCGATCCTCAACGGTGCTCTATACTTTCGGCCTTGTACCACATCTAAGTTATGCTTATAAAATCAATATGGTAGCTAGACTTTAATTTAAATTCTGTACTAAACTGGCAAAAAAGGTATCATCAATTTATAGTTGAATTAGCTAGGTATCACCATAAGTTCTATTCTAACAACTTCTTTTCTCGCTTATGGAACCCTCTCCTGGCTCTATGTTTTCCAGTTAAATTTGATCTTCAAAGATTTAAATGCAATGTCAATCGTTATCTACTGTCTTCCTGATTACTATTCTCTTTATTATTTTATTTGATGAGAACAAACATTTAATTTAGCAAAAGGAAACGTGATTCAGATTCAACAGCGGAATCTCTCTCTTTCTCTCTCTCTCTCTCTCTCTATATATATATATATATATATTAACCATTTATACATTTATACATGTATGTCTGTGCATCCATTTATACATGTATGTCTGTGCGTGTGTTTGTCTTTGATAACTGGTAAGACCATTGCTTATTCGCACACACAAATTATGCCTGATTGTTGGAGCCGATTTTAGCTATGGGGCCACGGTCAAAACGCTCAGAAAACATCGGTTCTTGCCACATCACTGAAGTTAAACAGCGTGAAGCCCGGTCAATGCATAAATGTGGGAAGTGGGTGGGGTTACATGGGAACACTGGATACTGTAAACAACCCCCAACAATTCGAAGTATGTTTCGGTTTTAAATAACCCCCTAAAGGTTGTTTTTAAGCCGTTAAAACAAAACAAAAATACAACAGCAACAGAGAAACAAATCCATCAATCAAGACCGATTGGCGCTTGAACTCCATATTTCTACGTTGTTCTTGTTTGAAATTATTATTTTTTTTTTTTACAATCGATGGCGTTCGACGACAGCGTAGACGATTTGTTGCAAGTTAATTCGAGTTTTGCCGATTACCCTTTTACATCGTCTGTGTCAGTTCGTCCACACGGCGGCACATAGAGCAGCTGCGGGGTGTTTGGGTAGCGCCGAGTTCAATGTAAAGTGGGCTCTTCATGCGGAGTACATGGCCTGTCTATCGAAGGCGCTTGTTCGATGATGGTGGCTTCCATGCTGTTAGTTGAACTGTCTCGAGAATTACGAAGATGAAGGCATAATGTTAACAGTTAATGCGTATAATTGATCGGAGCTTTTGCTAGTTGAATCACTCAAGTTTCTTCATATATATATATATATATATATATATATATATATATATATGAAGAAACTTGAGTATATATATATATATATATATATATATATATATATATATATATATATATATGTATGTATGTGTGTGTGTGTTTGTGTGTGTGTGTGTATTAAAAGTGAGAAAAAAGAGGATGAAGCAAAGAAAAAAGAGGAATCAGGAAAAGAAGACGCGATTAGTCGATATTGCCGAAAGGAAAACGACAAGGAAATCTCATAAACTTTCCTGTTGTGCCTATCAGCTTTCACAGCGGGCAACTCAATCCTTGCAAAGTATCGCAGAATAAAGAATATTCATTAAAAATCATAACGAAAATGCTTTTACCCTATATATATATATATATATATATATATATATATATATATATATATATATATATATATATAAGGAAAAAGGTGGGAAGAAGAAGAATAACATTATAAATAATAGAAGATAAACAGAAAGAGAAAAATCACAGCGTGCTTTTATACATTGACAAAAATTAGTCTTTCTGGTGTCGGGCTGTAAGTCTTGACGATATTTATCCAACATTTACAAGGCTGGAACAAGGATGTTATAGATGAGTGCCTTATTAGATCCGAACTCACTTTTAAAAGCCCGCGTGTTTTACAGCAGATGTACGCATGCCTGTCTTGGAATTATTGTAGTTATTTCCTAACTTTAACTTTTGGCACAAAAAAAACAAAGGAGGGAAAAGAATGCGTAAAGATTGTATTGCGCCCAATTTAATTGAAGATTTGTATTTGAAATGTTGGAATATTAAACATATTAGAATATTCCAACACCTTTGTGACATTGGTCGCAGATACAGGCAAATTGTTGCCTCCACCACGCTAAACTGGTGACACATGCTATCCCGGTGATGAGGAAATGAAAAACCGTATAAGCGTCGTACATATGGGCTAACCTTACATCAAAACGGCCCTCTGCCTGTCATCAGTATGTGCACTGCTTACCTTAATTGCTGGTGTCGTTACACACATGCCAATTGACTGCTTACTTTGAAGCCGGATATTCGAGCCAGAGATGGGTTCATTTGTTAATATGTTTGTTTCTGGTATAGAGACAACGATATATACAAAAAATATCACCCTGTTCCATATCATATAGGATTATGTTTGATTGTGCATACCTGCTTATTTATTGCGCGGTAGTTGTATGGATAATGTAAGGTCACTCTACGGGTGCTACTGGTGTCATATGATCCATTACTACCTATCGCATAGTCGGCTCAACCACTATCCGTACCAGGTTTTTCTGGTGAGAAGAGTGGCTCAACTTCAAGCAGAATTAAAAAAACGAGGCCTTCTTGTGCAGGGTCAACGACCATCTATCACAGTGGGATAGACTGGGCTTCATGGTTATGTATGCGACCAGTACGGTCATTCTAGTTAACTTTGGAGTACATCGGCTGTGGTTGGACCTGGAGAGGGATTGACTCTTCCAGGTCTATTTGGTTAAGACACATTGCGCATGAGTGGATACCTATCCGGTTTTTAACCTATATATGTTACCCATATATTGTCAGGTGCTCAGTTGCGCAGCGACCCTACGACCATAGCTGGTTATAAAACTAAATGATGATGACGATGATTATGATTTTACGATTTGTAAAAGCTCCATCATCAAGAATATATATATATATATATATATATATATATATATATATATATATATATATATATACCAGGTCATCCCATAAGTTCTGTCCAAATTTTGAATAAAGAAAACAAGTGACCAAATGTTACATATTTAATTACAGATTCAATCAACAATGCATTTTCCCTGATTATCTATGACTTCCTTCCATCTTACTAATTACATTTCTGTAAAATTCTTTTGGCTTTGATTCGAAGAACTCACAAATGTCAGTTTTAACCTCTTCCTGTGTTACAAAAGCTGTTTCTTCCAAATGATTCTGTATGTTATGAAACAAATGGTAGTCTGAAAGAGCAAGATCGGGCGAATAAGGTGGATGAGGAATTTTCTCCTAATCAAATTCTTCGATCTTTTGTGACGTGATTCTTGCTGTGTGGGATCGCGCATTGTCCTGACGAAACATCACCTCTTTTCGATTCACTAGAGCAGGTCTTTTTTTCCTCAAAGCTTGGTCCAAACGCTCTAATTGTTGACAGTATATTTGAGCATTAATTGTTGCCTTATGTGGTAAGAATTCAAAGTGGATTATTCCTTGGCGATCCCACCAGATTGAAAGAAGAACCTTTTGCCCATGAAATTCCCTTCTCGGCTGTCTCTGGGGTCCTTCCCCTTTACCAAGCCACTATATACGACGCTTAACATTTCGATAAAAGATCCATTTTCCGTTGCCAGTCACAAGTCTATCCAAAAATGTGAAACAAGTTGGCGAGAATGGAGAGAAGAGCAGATGTCAACTCGGGATTTGAGGTTGTTTTCTGACAATTCATGAGGCACCAATTTTCCAAGTTTAGGAAGTTTTCCAAGTTGTTGAAGATGACGATGAACAGTTGTATGGTTTGAACTGAGAACCACTGCCAATTCCTCAACTGATAAAGCAGGATTTTCTTCAAGGGATGCTTCAAGAAGCTTCTCATCAAACTCAACTGGACGTCCGGTTCGATCTTCATCTTCAAGGATGAAATCTCCACCTATGAATTTTGCAAACCATCTTCTGCAAGTTTTTTCATTCACACATTCCTCTCCATAAACTGAGTGAATGTTTCTAGCCGCTTCGGCTGCCGAGTTTCCTTTCTTGAACTCATAAAGCATTATGTGCCTCAAATGATTCTTGTGTACTTCCATGTTAGCAGACGAACAAAATTTAATTTTATTGTTCTCTGAAATAAAATTTGATCAGTTTAAATTAATCTATACATAAAAATAATGTTTAGCTCCATTAGGCATTATAAAATACTCTTTAAATTTCGTTCATTTTAACAAAAAGTTAAAATTCGGACAGAACTTATGGGATAACCTGATATATTGCATACATAAATTTTAATATTAGGTTGGTGCAAAAATAATGACGCAATAATGTCGTTTTTTGACGTATTTTTTAACGTCAAAAAACGACATTATTACGTCATTATTTTTGCGCCAACCTAATATCATTTGCCAATTGAAAAAATTCTTAAAAGTCTCTTTAAAGATTTATTGCATGTTCAGTTAGTTTTGAAGTACGTATTTTCAGACGAAGTCAACTAGTTTCCTGCACGGTGGTTGGATTCTAGTATGGCTGATTAGATACGTATTATTACTAGTAGACTTTTGGTAAAGTAAGGCCACTGAAAAGACCTTAGATGACAGTAGAGTAAGGATTCTTCGAGGGCGTTCGTCTGCTTCTTGTATCAAATTTGCTTCTATTGTTTTGAACAGCCTCATCGCAAACTGCCTTAATCACCAATTAAATTTTCTAATTGGTTAGAGAAGATATTACAGGTGTTCAGGTTGACATCCATATACTCCCTGAATTGTTTGTACTGACTACCAACAGTCCTTTCATCCGAAGACAATTCAACGAAGAAAGAAAGTCGTGAGAGTCGGTTGCCAGGCATGCGGATGATGTTGTCAACACAATGTCACTGTCGATTGAAAAGCATAGCTTCGATGGTTGTCGACTGTGAATGCCTGCAAATTTCGACATGCAGTACCTTATTCTGAATCTTTCAAGAGTTCGCAAATAGTGACAGTATGTAAGCTAGAATTTGTGATCAAAGAACAACATTGAAACTTATACTGCTCTGTTGATGGGGATCTTGGTCTTACGGGTGCGATTTCCGTTCAGAAAGACACATTTGTGTTATGTTAATTTACCTACGCACGCATGGTCTCTCCCAGCTATAAATAGGAGCAGGTACTGCCTTTGGAGGGTGAAGTTTCCAGAAGTCAGCTCTGACAGTAGGAACGAATATTCTTGTAGTAAAACTCTCGTTTGTCTACGTTACTGTTTCTGTTAATATATTCGTTTAACTCAATTTCTCTCTTGTGTCTTTATTTCTGGCCCTAACAAGGCCACAACAATTTGGAAGACTTTCGAATGCTGCAGATCCAAATCTAACAGGTCACTGAATTTCCTCTTGCAGATTATGACAAGCACGGAGCTGAGATATGTGAACATGCTCACATTTCTGAGATCTGCCTTCCCCGTAGGGAAATTACGTATTACTTGTAGTTTTTTCCAAGACCACTATTTTTTTCTTGGCATTAATCTTAAGACCAGCGCAATTGAAGCAATGATTTATAACGTCCAGCTGATTCTAAAAGTCTGCTTGAAAAATGCTTGATTAGAGAACATTCTAAAGCTCAAAAACATATTCACTTCGGACCGTGGACAGCTCTTGGAGTCGGAAAAGATTGAATAGATCACCGTCATCAAAATACCATCTATCAGGCGGTTCAAGCCTCTTAAATACAATGTTACAGATGCCATGAAAACGTTGAACAACAGAGAGGCTTGTATGCAACCCCTGCTTGATGTCGATCCTCACGTGAAATGCCTTAAGAAAATTTGAAAAAAGGACAAATTATTTCCACGCGCTTGGGTAATCGAACATCAGTCAGTGTTTGAATACATATCTTTTCTTAATCAGGACAGGAAAATTAATTTTTAGAAAGTATACACGCGTGAAATGAATACTATATTTAATACCAAAAATTTCAAGCTAAAAATATCAGAACACAGCTAAATCCAAGACAATTCTCAGCATTTTTAATTATACTGAGTATTACAATATTAAAATTTTTGTTTATTTTCCTTTTTATACGAACTGCTATGACTCTGACAAAATTTAACGGCACAATGTCACAGTGAGCAATTTACTCATTTCAATAATATGCTAAAAAGAACAAGGAAAATGTTATCTCTAGAATACTGCTATAAACATGTCTCCTTTTTTCTCACGGATTCCATCTAACGAATGCTGAAGAATGGATCTGATGAAATCTTATATTAATTAATGTAAATGTAAAAAGAAGACATTTGAGCGCCCGAAAATGTATGTGTTAATATACATTCCTTCGATATGAAAGTATGTATTGCTTTTTATGTACCGGGTCATTCATGGCGCTCTACATCTTTCTATCAAATGTTACTATAAGAAATATTTGCCACTTTACGATCCGTCTTTGACCTCGCTTTGCCATTCATTCATCCAGAATTATTAGGTAGGTTACTCGCTATTTTCTTCTCTCCATTATTGCAATACGTCTTGTGAGCATAAAAATTTTGAAGACTTCCTTTCTAATAATGCATACCATAAATTTAAACTCTTTGTTTTTGGTTTTAATTATTATTGTCATAGTTTAAATTTCCTTTAGAACTTCCTCATTGTTCACATGTTCCGTCCATTGAATTCCAAGCATCCCTCTGTAGAAGCGTATGTCAATTGCTCCAAGTCTATTCTTCATCTTTAAGAAAATTGTTTAGAATTCACTGCCACATAAGGGAAGTACATATGGCGTAGCATTTCAGTTTTCTGTGTTTCTAACAAAATTTTCCTATGTCATAATACTTTACGGACTTATCCAATTTATATAGCGAGGTGACCCTGAGAGAATTAGAAGTCCCACCAGGATTCATTATTGGCGGCTACAATCTTAACAACATATGATATGCAGACGACACAGGGTTGATAGTAGACACTGAAAGGAAATTGCAAGAACTCCTACAGAAGGTAGTGGAGTAAAGCGAAAAAGGACTAAACATCAATTGGAAGAAGAGAAAAATGCGTGATTATGAGAGCCTAACACACAAATTACAAATTGGGGATACCAGAAATAAACAAACAAGTTCAATAATTAATGTATCTATGATGTTTTAACGGAAGACGAAAAATGTGAATTCCGAAGGCACATTGGCATAGCGAAAGATGCCTTCCAAATCCTAAGCAAAGTATTAAGAGACAGAAAGACTTCGTTAGAAACAAAGAAAAGAGAACTGAACTGTTACGTGATGCTTCTCCTTCTATAGGGCAGTGAATGTTGGTCAAGCTCCTCAAAAATGAAGAAGAGAGGCATGAAGCAAAAGAAATGTTCTACAGAAGGATGCTGAGAATACCATAGACCGAACATGTGAGCAACGATGAAGTTTTAGAGAAAATGGAAGCAAAAAGGACACTTACTTAACATCAGCAAGAGACAGTTGAAATTTCTAGGCCACACAATGAGGGAAGAAAGCTTGGAAAATGGGATACTCACAGCACAGATTGAAAGCAAGAGGAAAAGAACGCATTACCTACCTAGCGAACTTGAGTAAATGGATGTCGGAATATGATTTACAAGCATTAACAAAAAGACATTTATTAAGAACTGCCAATTACAGGAAGTTGTAGAGAGCCATGGCTACCAAAGCCCTGAAGGCACACAGCACATAAAAGAAGAAGTTATATATATAAAAAAAAATTCTATAATATTTTCTAGTTTATTGCCTTTATGATATATTATGCAACTACAGAGTACGCAGCTTGTAAACAATTGTATAATATAAAGAAAACAAAAAGGACCACCTGCATATCAGCGTAATGTAAAAAATAAAATATTAGAAAAACATGTGTATGAACCAATATATTTTTATTGCTACTAGTGAAATCATGATACTTTATACCGCATATATTTTCGACCATATAACAAAACACCGAGAAATATAATTACGTTTTACGACTGAGCCGAAAATGCGTTCAGTTTTTTTTTCTTACCGAGATATGCTG
This sequence comes from Acanthosepion pharaonis, assembly GCA_903632075.3. NCBI lineage: Eukaryota > Metazoa > Mollusca > Cephalopoda > Sepiida > Sepiidae > Acanthosepion > Acanthosepion pharaonis. The sequence continues at coordinate 432,018 of CAHIKZ030005166.1, read as the reverse complement.
TCTCGGATCCTGTCGTTCATATTAAAATGATATATTAGAATTTGAAGTTTAAGAATTGTCTAAGTAATACATATTTTTCAGGCTACCATACACCTACCAAATATTCTCTCTCTCCCCCTCTGTCCCCTTCTCTACCCCCTCTCTTTCGTATGAGTGCCTGTATAACGGAAAACTATAACAAAAACTTATCACAAAATAACACATGGCAAATAATACATGTATCTTTATCAGTCTCATGACCGAGTTCGGCCGTAGGGTCTTTGCGCAACTGAGTACTTGAGCACCTGAGTAGTTTTTTTTTTCCACATGTCTGAGTTGAAAGCCTGGGAGATATTCATTTATGTGTAGCGTGTTTCGGGTAAGAAGACGTAGCGGAATCCATCCCAGGCCACAGTCGATATCTTCCAACATGAATGTTCATCTTGGTCATGTAGACGTGTACCCTGATTCCATCAGGAAGCTTCCGTCCTGGATCTTGACTACAGTCTTGGAAGTATTCTACCCAGCAATGTCGGCGGGTGCATTTACTTTAATAAGATTTATGTTCACGCCGGCAGACAAAATAAAATCTTGTTTGAAATGAATGCAGCGTCTACTCAAAACATGACTATCTACTAAAAATAACATTTAAAGTAATAAAAATATGTTGGATTAACAAACAGAATCCATTATTTCTTTGGAAAATGTCCAATAATGCAATCTATTATTAACGTGACCCATGTTAAAGAAAATATTCAAGCATGTTCGAATCAACTGAAAATAGTCGTTAGCTCATTACCGCCATAAAGTAACATTGTCTGCGAAGTAGAGGTGAACAAATTAATTTTAGGGATTTATAAAAGAATCTCCTAACTAGTAGGTGATCCCATGTGTTGTTGAAGATGAGTCAATCTATAATTATCTGATACCCCGGAGTTCAAAAAATTCACCAATGTGCTGAAATTCTCAAACAAAATTATATAGAGTATAGCTAGCGGTCGCTCATGGGTGACATGTTGCAATTCCCGCCCCACAAAAAAGATGTGGTAGAATATGGCGTGATTGAGTGGCTTCTCATTCGAGAGTGCATTAAAGAATTATTATTTAATTGTAGAGTGAGAGATTACGGATAAAATCTGTCTCTCCTTTCAAAATCTTTCAGTCAAATTATGCGCCTCGTACCGAGCACATTTTATTGAAACTACTACATATTAAAAGTTTCTCTCTCAATCACTTTCTCACTCTCCTTTACTGACGAGTAGTCGGTAAAAATTCCGTTATGGTCAATGCCGACCATATTTGTTGTGCTGTTTAACGTTACTAAAAACACTTTTCTTCTAGTTAAAAAAACGTTTAACTTGATCTTCAATAAGTGGAAGTGATAGTCCAACTTTGGTATATTGGTTTCAAGAAAACCGTTTGAATTAACGTAGCGATGCAACTGACTCGGCTAAATTTCCTTTTGAACCACATACCTAACTAGATATTATGTTGTGACAATAATTCTTTGTGTATGTATGTGCTTACGTGAAAATCAAATGCAATGGAAGTTCGAATTATGATACTTTCAATAGCTTCATTTCACAAGGAGCCTCATTCTATTCACCAATATTTATGTTGACACCTTGTTTTCCCTTGCACACATATAATACGCACCTTCGAGACTAGATTCTTGTTTATGCTTTTAATTTAATTCCAATAATCACTTGGAGACGCAAGGCAAATAATTGTGTTGTTTATTGGCGGTTTTTATTATGGTTGTCCTTGATAGCATTGTCTGTCAGCGGAACTCTTTAAGTCTGATAGGCAATTAGAGAGGCACTCGTTACATATATAGACAGACCTTGTCGGTTGAATTTAACAGAACTTGTTTAAATACACATAAACAGACGCGAACGCACACACACGCACGCACACACACACACATCTAAATACATATATACAGACATATATGAGGGGCAGTGATGCATCTATGTGTGTATAAGCAATCAATTCGCAAATTCAATATAGGACAACGATATACATACATACATACATACATACATACACGAGCGTGCGCGCACGTACACACACACACACACACACACACACACACATATATATATATATATAATAAAAAAGGCTTAAAACCTTCAAACTCTCTCCTACAGGTAGGGTGTGGCAAGCAGTGTTTAAGCCTTTTTATTATATCCTTACTCTGTTCTGGACATTGAGTTCTACCTGGATTTTATCCTCTTGGAATTGTTTTTTATACAAATATATATGTATGTATGTATGTATGTATATATATTTATACATTTTAAATATATGATTGCATATGTATGTCTCTCTCTCTCTCTCTCTCTCTATATATATATATATATATATATATATATATATATATATATATATATATATATGAAAGCATAAGGGAGTGTTGAAAAGCTTTCGACTCGACTTACTTCCCAAAATCAGGGTTTTTAAACAATCAAACAGAATTTGGTGAGCCATTAAAAATAAAAGCAAACTAAGACATGATACCGCAATTTTAATGAAATTCAGGGGTGGAATAATATAGGTTTAATGTTTCTAAGTTCTTCTTCTTCATCGTCCGTTATTGTGTATGTTACTTTTCTTGCTTTGTATCCTGTAGAGCCGGTTCCAAACTATGGTCCTTAGGCCCTATAAGAAAATTGTCATTTTATTGATAGCACTTTTCTTAGTATATAGAATGTTCGTAGTAGGGCGATATTCTGGGCAACTCGTATGTTGATGTTACCTAGGACACTGTGATTAAAATTGTTCGTTCCTTTTCTCACAAGGCCCAGTGCTCCGTTTACTATTGGTACAATCTCAGTCTTTATTCCCCACATCCTCTTAATCTTCACCTTCAGATTTTTGCATTTGGACAATTTCTCGGTAATTTATATGGATGTGTTTCTCTTAGATGGTACTTCTATGTCAATAATCATACATTTCCTGAATTTCTTGTCTTTTATGATAATATCAAGTCTGTTCGCTTTTATTTCCCTGACGGTTTGAATTTACATGTCCCAAAGGATAGTCATATCGTTATTTTGGGTAACTGTGTCTGGTTGGTGCTTATACCATTTCTCAGGGGTTTCGATCTTGTGCTTCTTGCATATCTTCCAGTGCGTATATATCGCTACCTTGTTATGTCTGTGGGTATATTCATTTTTTTCTAGTTCATATTTTCTGCAGATCCTGCATTTCGGGTTAGTCTCCCAACTGATGATTATGTGACAGTCATAGGATTTGGTTGTAATTTTTTGGTCCTGAACTGTAATAATTAGGCCTTCTGTCACAGCTTTCGTCCCAGTTGTTGTGGTTGTTGTTGTTGTTATTATTATTATTATTATTATTATTATTATTATTATTATTATTATTATATCCTTATATTTTTGTTGTATACTCATTTCTTTCCAGATCTCAACCAGAGACCTAAGGTTAGAAATAGCAATGACATTTTCCACTGAACATTTAAAAAATAATAAGAAAGGATTTCGTAAGATGTGAGCTGCAGTTAAAAGAACATATATTTTTTTTTATTTAAGACAGGAATCCCTTCAATCGGAACGTTTCCAAACCAAACCTGGGACTGCAAACACAACTGGAATTATTGATGTTCTCAAATGCCACATATTTGATGTGACGCATATTTTATTGATTATTATTATTATTATGAGACATTTCCTTCAGGGTCCCAACCAGAGACCCAAGGTTAGAATTGGTTTCATGTCTTGTTTCACTGATCATTAAAACCGCTAAGATCACACATTTTGCATAGATAAAGGACTTCGTAATACATGAGCTGTACTTGTGAGTACAATTCTTTGTATTTCTTTAAGGCATGGGCTACCAAGAATCCCTTCAAAGATACATTACAGTCTGCAGGACCTGTCATTTCAATAAGGAGGCACATTATTAATTCATCCATCGCACCCTATAGTTTCCAAATTACTATTCCTGTCTTTAATATTACATCCGTAATTCCATGAAGCCTGGAATCACTTGTTGATTTTGACTTGAAATTAGGAGTTATTTTCTCTAATCTGAGGACATTGTGTTTCACCCAGTTTTAAATCAAATTTAACTCTGAATACTATCATTCAATCATGACTTTTTACATTAACTTTTTGAAGGTCGCATATTTAGCGATGTTGGCGTTACCATCAATTATGAATTAAATTTCCTTTTCGTTCCATTTGTGCTTGTCTATTTACAGTTCATAAAAGTCGTTGTTTCCCACTGCATCATTTGCCTTCAGTATTCCCTGTGGGTGTTAGACTCTCCAAGCCCTCTTTCCGCATTATATATCATCAAAATTTCATCTGCCTATTTCTGATCGGAAGCATGCGTTTCCCCGTAATTCCTTTAAAGCTTCTCCGTTACTCACGTGTTCTATCCATAGTATTCTTAGCATCCATCGGTAAAAGCACATCTCTATCGCTTCAGGCCTACGCTTCAATTGTGAAGTGTCGGGTGTTAACTTCCGTGCAGAAGCTTAGCTATGATACAATAGTTCAGCACTCTTTTCTTTGTTTCTAACAAAATTCCTCAGTCTTAGTAGTTTATTTAGTTTCTGGAAGACCCCATTTCGGTATTCCTTTGAGTCTCCGGATTTCTGTGTCATATTTTTGTTGTCTGTTAAAACACTACACAAGTTCTTTAATTTTGTACCTTTTAACGTAGGTCACACCCGCCATTTCTGTTGTTGACTACTACGCTTTCTTATATTAGCCGACGCGTTTCGTCATCTGAAGGAAACATTTACCTTAATAAATTCCCTCAGAAGACGAAACGCGTGAGGTCTCATTTTGTGTTTATTCACACACACACACACACACACACACACACACACACACACACACACACATATATATATATATATATATATATATATATATATATATATATATATATATATATATATATATACTATTTACATTATTCGGATTATTGCTCTCAGCTTTGTTGCCAAATTTATCACAACGTTTCGACCGTTGTACGCTCCGGCCTTCTTCACGGGTTTGGAATGTCGAAATGAACCCTTTATTTCGCTCGCGGTTCTAGTTACACGTGCCATGTCTAATGGATGTCAATTATCACTTATCTCCTGTTAATCCCTCTCTCCAAGTTCTCCACTGCCTTAACCAGGTATTGAACTCAAACCTAACTGTTAACTGACATTCATTAGACATGGCACGTGAAACTAGAACAGTCTACCCCAGTGAGGGTTCAGTTCAACATTCCAACCACCTGAAGAAGGCCGAAGCGTACAACGGCCGAAAGATATCAGTTATTTAGGAAAACTATTTACCTACATACCCAAATATACATATACCAACACATGAATAAAGTTTGTTATCACAAATTAAATGAACAAAAAACATATAGAGCACCACATAAACACAGACAATGATATATATAGATATTCATAAGAGTGATTCCATTTAAATGTCATGGCCGATATTAGTGATCTAAGATCGAACTGTTATAGGTAACAACACATTATAAAACTGTGTTTATGTTTTAAAGCATTTTTTTATGTCTACATTTGGAAATGATCTCACTACGAAGATTCAACAACTCATCTGGATTTTTATCTTTAATAATAAAATTTTGTTCCGCAATGTATAGATCACACCGATCGCGGAAGTTATTAGGGGTTCTTGCTCTTGATAAGAATCTTCATTCGATATGCGGGGTTAGTCCCTCATCTACCAGATCCCAGTAGTGTTTGGATAATGATTTTTAAGGTATCGATATTTAAAAGAGCGTCTATGGTTGTATAGACACTGCTTCCAATTACCAGCGGATATACCTATGTATCTTTTTTTTCTGGTTGATATTTTCTTCGGGGAAGATTGTAGTTTCATATATTACATTCTCATACATACATTTTTCCCCGATTGGACAATTAGCTCTACTCCTACAATTGCAGGTGGGCCTCCTAGATCGAGTTTCACAATTATGGTAGTTCTTAGGTATTTTACAATTGTGGGAAGATATAGTTTTCTCCATATTTATTACACATGAATAACTAATTTTCATTGTCTTCCTATTGAAAATTTTATATAGTGGATGTTTACTATGAAAGTGCTTGTCTATTGACCTCAGGAAAAAAACTTCCTATATCAATGTGGGAAAGCCTGTAATACGGTGGGTTAAACCATATTACTTTCCACTTTCTGTTTTTAGATCTATTATTACTATGATTTTCTAGCTCTTCGTTATAGTTTAATTCCTGTTTAAAACCACTATTTTTGAGAGCCTGGTTGTCTGTAAATTTCTTTTCATTAAAGATTTTTGGCTATTTATTCTCGTATTAACAGTTTGGGAGATGTGATCTATTACAGATTTTGGGTGGTTAGAGTGGACATTGATGTATAGGGGTGTCTGATCAACTTTACGGAAGGGCTTAAAAGACTCTTTAGCGAGGTTGAGGGCGATATCTAAAAAGTTGACTATTTTAAGGTTGGAAGATATTTCATTCTTAAGGCCTAGGTATTTGAAGGCCCTAATGATCCTCTTATGTAAGCTGGAAGTCAAGGGACCATTGCTATTAGGGACAATGATTAAGCCGTCATCTCTATAAATTCCAACTTGGCAATGGTTAACTACTCTACTCAAGGTGTCTAAAATATATATGCCCACTAAATCTGCAATTTGGGCAGAGTCGAATGCTCTCACAGGTACATCGAAACTTTCATTATTCTTCTTCACCCAAGTAGCGTCATTTTATGTAAGTCTTCTTGACGCTAAAACAATGTCCAGATCATTTTCCGTTATTTCGGTATATCTTTTAGCGAAATTAACGCTATTAAATATATATATATATATATATATATATATATATATATATATATATATATATATATATATACAGAGTCCGCCCAAAAATGTATATACACTTCAGGAAATGAGAAACTTGTCTTTTGTAATTTTATCAAATCAACACTGTTTACTGTAGTACGATATTTCCTCGGCATTGGCGTGTCTTAGACATGAAACTGAAAATGCACGAGCAAGAAATTCTGCTGAGCATTTTTCCCAAAGTTGACCAAATAGTAGTAAGTGCAAAGGTAACTTGTATTAATCTCGTGATGTTTAAATAAATTTACTATTACAATATCCATACACGTTTTTCCTTTCCTGAAGATGGTACATATTTTAGGGCGAATTCTGTTTATATATATATATATATATATATGTATATATATATATATATATATATATATCGACTGCAGTAGGGATCATAGTGTCATTGTGAAATAAACGCTTGTTCTGATGGCTGTATACTATATGCTTCGCAATATCTACATATGTTTTTGAATTCGAACGTTTTCTCTCTAGACTGCTTACCAACCACGGCCATAGAATCCAGACTGGCTTGCTATTTAGCCCATAACTGATGAAGGATCGATGGATTCCTAACATTCTCAAAGGCTAATGATAACTTGAATGTAAGAATCTCGACTGGAATCCTCATTCTGAGTCGCTCGTCAGTACACGACATGCATATTCAAACCAAGGTGTAACAGACCATGTATACATTCATATATGAAAGCGCACAATACTTCATGTAAGTAAGAAACACGACTGTAAGTACAAAAATTACTTCTTGTGAATTTATCTTCCATTGAAAAGAGAAATTTTGCAGTTTTTTACGTTACCCTTTTTCATTTGTTCTTATTGGTCATAAACAATATTTATTGTACTTCGTTTTGACATTTCAGAAGAATTCAACTCTGTTTTATTTCTGCTGGTTAAATAGGCCATTTGCATTCGAGCAGACATAAATCTGCAAGGTACGCATGCGCAAAAAAAAAAAGAAGCATAGGCAGGCGCATGGCTATTCTTGGTAGCGAGAGTTGTAATGTACTATATTGTTTGGAACATAACGTCGCGTTTTTGGGGAGACCAAATAAAGAACGGGTTAAAATTTAACAAAAGTTAAATTTATTTGTCGAGTTGTCATCAACATTATTAGTAATGAGTAAACATTGCTGTTCAGAGTAGCTGGCCATCAGAGCATTTAATGAAAAACTTCTTTCTTTCTTTGTCTATTCATATCTATCTATCTATCTATCTATCTTTTTCCACATTATCTATCTACCTATCTATATTTATATTTATCGATCTGTCTGTCTATCTATCTCTCTATTTTCTTCATATTATCTATCTATCTATCTATCTATCTATCTATCGTGGTCTGTTCACATCTATCTATCTATCTATCTATCTATCTATCTATCTATCTATCTATCTATCTATCTTTTTCCACATTATCTCTCAACCTATCTATCTTTCTATTTATCGATCTGTCTGTCTATCTATCTCTCTATTTTCTTCACATTACCTATCTTTTTCACACTATCTATCTATCTATCTATCTATCTATCTATCTATCTATCTATCTATTTCACATTATCTTTTCATATTATCTATCTATCTATCTTTCTATCTATCTATCTTAGTCTGTTCATATCTATCTATCTATCTATCTATCTATCTATCTATCTATCTATCTATCTATCCCATTAATAGCAGACGTTAAACATTCATTGATCGAACAGTTAGCGCTATTGTTAAAACATATTTTCAGGCAAATAGTTTTCTCATGTCCGGAAACTGTTATCATTTTTTTTTTAGATGGGACATTCCTTCCTAACCTTTTGTTTAAGTTAGTATGTAAACTTAACATCTTGATTATGTCATTATTATTTCTTCGAGTTACTTGTGCGATGCATTTTAGTTGTTGCTGCTGTTGAAAGTCTTCAGGTGATGGGGTATTTTGTCATTTGGTAATTTTCGTCGTTTGGGATTCTGTAGCTCTAGTCTGTGAGTATAATTAAGTATATATTATGTTTATATTATACTGATAACCTTTTTTAATCATTGATTTGAATACGGCCGTGTTTGCTATTCTCTACCAGCAACTCGAGTTTTCAATTTGCGTCTGACGATTGTCACGTTGCTCAAAGTTGTACCAAGCGGTGTGGAAGAGATGTATATATAATATAAGTATAAATTTTAACTCTGTTATTTTATATCGAGTACTGTTTTATTACTACTAGCACTCACTGAGCCTTGTTATATATATATATATATATATATATATATATATATATATATATATATATATATATATATATTTTAAGGTATGCTATATTTATGGGATAAAATGCACAATTTCACAGATAGAGCGTATCTTTGTAATACTAAAACTCTGTGAGCGTTGTTTGCTTGCATACTTGTGTGTTTGTCACCGTGCACACGGTCATATATAGAGAGTGGAGGAAAGAAAGATGTAAATTTATTATCGTGTAGGAAGGGGGGAAATCGTGTGTATACATGAATTGACAGTGGGACCAAAAAATAAAAAAATAACCGTTCTCTCTTTTCACCTCTATTTCCACCTTTCTCTTTCCACATTTCTTTCTTTCCACTTCTCTCTCTTTTCACCACTATCTCTCTCTTTCCATCGTTTTCTCTTTCCACTTCTCTTTTCCCACCTTCCCGATTGCATGATTATTTATATTTCAGCTTGCTTTAAACAAACAATATTTTAAATATTTAAAAATATTTTTTGCCATATTTAAAATATTTTCAAGTGAATATGATTTGAAAATACGATTTGTTTATACAGTAAGTATTTTTTTTTCAATTCTCATTAAATAGATAATTTTTTAAATGTTGAAAGCAACTTCAGTGTTTCATAATCTGAAACTTCAATGACTCACCAGGTCACGGGTAGTATAATACCAAAAATCTGTGAATCGGGCGTACGTCGGCCGTCGGGCTCATAATGATTTAAGTTTCTTTCCTCCTCTCTCTTTCCACCTCTGCCTTTTTACCTCTCTCTTTCATCTCTCTCTTTCCACCTTTCTCTTTCCACCTGTCTGTCTTCTCACCTCTCTCTTTCCAGTTCTCTCTTTATACATCTCTGTCTTTCCATCTCTCTATTTCCACTTCTCTATTTCTACTTTTCTCTTTCCACCTCTCTTTCCATTTCTCTGTCTTTCCACATCTCCATTTCCACATCCCCGTCTTTCCATCTCTCTCTTTCCACTTTTCTCTTTCCGCCTTTCTTTCCCATTTCTCTGTCTTTCCCTCTCCCTTTTCACCTCCGTCTTTCTATCTCTCTCTTTCCACTTTTCTCTTTCCGCCTCTCTTTCCATTTCTCTGTCTTTCCACATCTCCCTTTCCACATCGCCGTCTTTCCATCTCTCTCTTTCCACTTTTCTCTTTCCACCTCTCTTTCCATTTCTCTGTCTTTCCACATCTCCATTTCCACATCTCCGTCTTTCCATCTCTCTATTTCTACTTTTCTCTTTCCACCTCTCTTTCCATTTCTCTGTCTTTCCACATCTCCATTTCCACATCCCCGTCTTTCCATCTCTCTCTTTCCACTTTTCTCTTTCCGCCTTTCTTTCCATTTCTCTGTCTTTCCACATCTCCCTTTCCACATCTCCGTCTTTCCATCTCTCTCTTTCCACTTTTCTCTTTCCGCCTCTCTTTCCATTTCTCTGTCTTTCCACATCTCCCTTTCCACATCTCCGTCTTTCCATCTCTCTATTTCTACTTTTCTCTTTCCGCCTCTCTTTCCATTTCTCTGTCTTTCCACATCTCCCTTTCCACATCTCCGTCTTTCCATCTCTCTCTTTCCACTTTTCTCTTTCCGCCTCTCTTTCCATTTCTCTGTCTTTCCACCTCTCCCTTTCCACATCTCCATCTTTCCATCTCTCTCTTTCCACTTTTCTCTTTCCGCCTCTCTTTCCATTTCTCTGTCTTTCCACCTCTCCCTTTCCACATCTCCGTCTTTCCATCTCTCTCTTTCCACTTTTCTCTTTCCACCTCTCTTTCCATTTCTCTGTCTTTCCACATCTCCATTTCCACATCCCCGTCTTTCCATCTCTCTCTTTCCACTTTTCTCTTTCCACCTCTCTTTCCATTTCTCTGTCTTTCCACCTCTCCCTTTCCACACCTTCGTCTTTCCATCTCTCTCTTTCCACATCTCCGTCTTTCCATCTCTCTCTTTCCACCTTTCTCTTTCCACCTCTCTTTCCATTTCTCTGTCTTTCCACCTCTCCCTTTCCACATCTCCGTCTTTCCATCTCTCTCTTTCCACTTTTCTCTTTCTGCCTCTCTTTCCATTTCTCTGTCTTTCCACATCTCCCTTTCCACATCTCCGTCTTTCCATCTCTCTCTTTCCACACCTTCGTCTTTCCATCTCTCTCTTTGCACTTTTCTCTTTCCACCTCTCTTTCCATTTCTCTGTCTTTCCACCTCTCCCTTTCCACACCTTCGTCTTTCCATCTCTCTCTTTCCACATCTCCGTCTTTCCATCTCTCTCTTTCCACCTTTCTCTTTCCACCTCTCTTTCCATTTCTCTGTCTTTCCACCTCTCCCTTTCCACATCTCCGTCTTTCCATCTCTCTCTTTCCACTTTTCTTTTTCAATCTCTCTGTGATTGCGTGCATTCTTATTTATATTTTAGCTTTCTTTAAAAAAATATTTTAAATAGTTAAAAACTATTTTTGGCATATTTTATAAATATTTTAAAGTGAATATAATTTAAAAATATCTTTTGGCATATTAAAAAATATTTTTAAGTTAGTCTGATTTTAAAATATTTTACGTGAATAATATTTAAAAATGCGAGTTGCATATACAGTAAGTATTTTTATTTTAATTTTCCTCAAACACACAATATGTTACTGCTGAAATCAACTCCAATGTTGGAGCGTCAGAGACCAAAAGCTCACGGGTAGTTTAGAGTAAATATAAAAGTGAACATTGAAGTTAATACTCAGAGGCGACAGACTGTTTCATGCTAAACACAATCATCAGGCCACATGTGTTGAATTTTTCAGGATTCTTTATATATACAGGCCTGTGGTGCATTGTGGGTTGGCTTTACTTACGGGTTATTTTGGCGGAACCCGAAAAAAATAAATAAAAATATATAAAATAAAAACAAATAAGAAAAAGCAAAAGTAAAATAAATATATCCAAATAAATAAATAAACAATAAACAAATTAACAAAATACTCCCACCAAAATAACCGTTAATTTGAAACCAATTAATTAAATTTAATGGTTTCAATAAGAAAAATACTGTACTTTACTGTATTTCAAAACAAAATGAAATTGATTGGAATGATTTTTTTTAAGGAGCTTACCTTATTTAAAAAATCTTTCAAAAATAAAATATACTTTTTTGAAACTTTATTTGAGAAAGATAAGCTGATTTAAAATTTAATTAATTGGATTTAAAATATATTACTTTTAGTTAAAATATTGCAGAAGAGTATTTTTTTTATCAAGGAAGTATGTGTTTTATGATGTGTTGATAAATATCTCGGTAGACATATGTCTGGTAAGTTTTTCTACGGGGAACATATCCATAAATTTCATAAAAAATTCATATGAAAACTTTAAAAATATGGTTCCATTGCCACACAGGAATTACCATGTTTCAAAAACAGAAAATAAAAACTTCAAATTCAATTATAGAATTAAATTAATGTCCCTAGTTCTGTTTAATTTTCAAGCGAAGTTTGGAATAATTTATTTTGAAATTTACTCAGTTTCATAAGCACATACATAATATTTATGCGCTGTAGATTTGCATTGAGCACTGTTTTGTAAAAATAAAATAATTAATAAGAACACCGGATTATATATCTTACTGTTCTCTCTTTTTATAATATATATATATATATATATATATATATATATATATATATATATATATAGAGAGAGAGAGAGAGATATGCATGATATAACGATATATAATTTTGTATAAATAATCAGCAGACAGTATTTAGAAAAATAGTATGAAAAACTGGAAAAAGTTTTGTGTCGTATTTCCTCCTTCAGAGTTGCATGGACTGAACTTCTGTTAATGTCGTCACGTCTACACCTGCACACAAAACGAGAGACGCTAGTAGTTTCAAAATTTTGGAAAAATATATTTTTGAAAGAATATTTTTTCAATCTAACCAAATTCCTCTGTATTCTTTTTCTTTTTCTCTCGATAAACTTTGTCCCTGACTATCCCACATTGTGACAACAGAAAATCTACCAAGAATGATGATATATTGTAAGAGCTTGGACTCAAATATATCGTGGCTGAACTAGCGATCAAGTCACTTTCCAGACATTTTTTTCTCTGTGGATTATTTTCTCTCTTAATGAAAGTAGCAGTCCCTATGTCAAAATTGTACGGTGAACAACCAATGCGTTTTGAGCGTTATTTTTTTTTTAAATGTCCCTTTTGTGTTCATATAGTCTTTTGTTTAAACTTCTTGAGTTTCTCCAGTATATTCTTTCTGACAATCCTCGCAGTTGATAGAGTAAATTCCTCCTTCAAGTTTTGGTTTGCTGTTTTGCCTTTCATTGATTGAGTCTTTAATTGTTTTAGATGTAGTTGCGATAAATTTTATGTTGAATTCTTTTCGATTGTAGTTCTGATAGAGTTAGTGTGCAGAATAATATATTTTTTGATTTGTTGAGTTTGTCAGGAAGGACAGCTGATTTGGAATAATTTACGAGCCTTTTTTTTCCACATTAAATATGAAATAGGGTATTGGAGGGTCTTGAATATATTTTCAATATATTTCTTCTCTTCAGGTAAATGTTGAGGGCTGCAAATTCTGAGTGGTCTTAAATAGAATCCAATGATAATTCTGGATTTTATTTTGTTGTTATGATGGGAATAGAAGTTTATTAGGTCATTTTTATTGGTTGATCTTTGGTGGACACTGAGTATTAGGCTGCTGTCATCTCGGTGTAACATGATGTCTAGGAAAGGTAAGGTGCAGTTTTGTAAAGTATATATATATATATATATATATATATATATATATATATATATATATATATATATATATATATATATATATGTGTGTGTGTGTGTGTGTGTGTGTGTGTGTGTGTATGTGTGTGTGTGTGTGTGTGTGTTATGGGACCTTACCCATAATAACATAATGGACTATTCCAGACGTAATAAATACTGCGCCTCAAGAGGAAGCAGGGAGTTCCGTTTGAAGTCTAGAGTTCAGTCTGAAGTCTGGAGTGATGTCCGTCAGGAGTCTGTCAGTCAGTCAGAGCGAGTCAGTCAGTCGAGTCAGTCAGTCGAGTCAGAGGCAGTCCGAAACAGAATCGCGTTCAGACAATTACTACTAAACCTGATTGTTCGTACTAACCCTTTCTACTTCTCTGTATATATTCCTGTTTGTAATATATATGTGTTATTCTATATACGTGTTTGAGTTCTTCTTTATTGGTTCTACCTTGGACTATCACCGTGGTACAAGGAACCGGACCATAACAATATGGATAGATGGAAATTTTATTTAAAAACGAAATAAGAATTTCAGGATTTTTTAAGTACCGACTTGTCTCAAATCAGACGCTGGCATAATAAATGTCACTCTTTCATTCAGACCGACAAAAAAGAAACAAAGAAAAAGAGAATCCATCAAGAATACTCTGCAAGATTATCGTCTCAGACTTGAGCCCAACCTTTCAGATGCAATGAGCAACATAGCATTGAAGACAACTCGTGCAGAAAACAGCGCGCAAACAAGTCTTAAGAGCCATTTATATCATTTTGTGCGGTATTTACCATTTATTTTGTTGTTCTTTTTCGTCAAGGCAAGGAGGGAATCGACAACTCGGAGACATGTGGTTGGTGAGAGGCAAGGAATTCGCATAACTGCGATTAAGGTGAACGATCGCAAGAAATAAAAAGGAGAGATGAAATTCAAACCGAACTTGCTACTCATTACCTCACCCACTTATTCCCTTCTCCCCTGCCTCGTGGAAACACCGGCCGTCATCAATTTCACATTTATCACTTGGGAATCTCACAAGCTTGTCTATATAGGCGGTTAATTGCCTACTTAGAGGAATATATGTTTACCATGTGTCCTATAATTAGGCTAAGTGTGATTGAGAGACAATCTCTCCCCCTCTCTCTCTCTCTCTCTCTCTCTCTCTCTATATATATATATATATATATATATATATAGGTGCGTGTATATTTTATGCAAAAGAATTGTACGTACAGGTGTTCATATCTATGTTGAAGTTTTAGACAATATATATAACTGCATCTACGTAAGTATATATTTCAGTATCTATTTATCTATCTCTTTATTTGAACGATAACTTATATATATATATATATATATATATATATATATATATATATATATATATATATATATATATATATATATATATATATATATACTAAAAATGCATTAAGAATTCTCATCATAGCAATACCATGCAATATCACTAGTATTTGAGGGTTGAAATATGCTCGCTATCCCAAAAAATCAGTTTTGGATAAAGCCCAATATTCTCTAATATACTGGTATTATAAAAAGAAAACTACAACACATATCAATGCGGCATTTAAGCTGCTTTGAAGTAGTCCTTTTCTGAAGCCACGTACTTTATGCAGCGTCGTTTCTATTGCAAAAAAGTAAAGTTTGTGGTGTATTATATTCCCTAATATACTGCTATGATAAAAAGAAAACTACAAGACATATTAATTCGGCATTTAATCTCCTTTGAAGTAGTCCTTTTCTGAAGCCACGTACTATATACCGCGTCGTTTCTATTAATGGAAGCATTGCTGGAATTTTTCGATAGCGAGCAGCTGTCTTGTCGCATTGTTTTGCCTCGACGTCATGAAATCTTGTTCCTTTAAAGTGAGATTTGATTTTTGTAGAGGAAATAGTCACAAAGAACAGGGGAATATAGTGGTTGTCGGACATGGTGAATGCTTAGCCAAAAACTACTGCAAAAGCCAAAGTCACTGATGTAACCTCTGTGGTGTGGTGATACGACTACACTATACAGACAATTCATAGTGTATATATGTATGTGTGTGTGTGGGTGTGTCTAGTAGGCATTATTTATATTTGGAAGCTGCCCTCATTTGTTTGGAGGACGTTTGTACGTCAGCACCGGTTGTGATAAGGCTAATTAAAATATACATTAAATTCTTTAAGAATGGATTTAATAAAGTTTAGTGGTGTGATATAGTGTTTTGACGTGTGTTTATCGTTGGTAATATATTTATCGGGATTCCTTCGAAGTATTTTCTACGTAAAGAGTTATGTTCTTTTTTTAATTAGTGTAGCGTTTGGAAAATCAAAACTATCGACATTTTTGTTTTTGTTTATTATGAGCGAGTTTGCCGTAAATATAAAATTATTCTTGCAAATATATAATCTAATAAATAAATAGTGGTTACTATTTTTGTTGTAAATTCTCAAGAACAAAAACATGCATAAAGTCACTTTCATCATATGATTACGTTTTATTACAATTTTAATTATCGCTTTTTAAAAACAATAAACATTGCCGAGGAGTGAAGGTAGTTAAAATAATAGCGGTGTCAAGAGAAAAACCGTCTTTTTGACACATCGTATTTTTGCGGGCAAGATGTTTAAAGATTGCCAAATTTACATTGTGCACAACATGAATTTGGGAAATTTTCCTCAGACTAACGTGTGTATGCGTATTTCTGTGTGCTTGTTCCTGCATGCGTTCGTGTCTTTTCCTGTGTGTGATTAATAAGTTTGTATAACAGATGCTCGAGAAACTCAGTTTCAAAGTTAGCTTAGTTCAGGGAATATTTAAAAAATTGGCACCAAAAGATTACCAAAGTGTTTTCTATATCGACTGCTTCCTGAGTGGAGAATTTGCTACAATCTCAAAGCATCTTACTATGATTAGCTTCTAGAAATAGGAAAACAGTCTACATTCTCAAATATAGAATACTAGCAGCCATATCTAGCTTGTTGATCCGAAAAGGCGTTCAATTAGAATGGAGCAAAAAACAGCATCATGTTTAGATGTAACACAGTTTAATTACTTTAAAGTACTTTCTTTAAAAAAACATTTTGAATTAATGCAGTTACTGATATAACAAAAGTAGTCTGTATTTATTTAGTCGAAGTTAGCCGAGGACATGAAGGGGTAAAGCAAGCAACGTGAAGACCCACTTCAGACCAAAACTATTTTGAAGTTTTTTACAGTGTGCTATCAGAGATGTAAAAGAGGATACATTTATAAAACAATTGTTAAGTTTGATGAAAATTGGTTGAAAGATCAAAAATAAGAAAGAAACCAGTAAATATCGGATTTTTTAGCTATTTATGCAGGGTTTCACAATATGGGTGGACTCAGTTATCAATTTAAATGACTGTTCAACAATTAATTTATTGTTGGCTACAATTGAGTGAAGATTGCTTGAAAATTGAGGTCAGTTTTTAGTATAAAATTTGTATTGAAATCGATTTTTCGTTTTTCGCAGTTTTTCGCTAAACGCAGTGGCGTAGAAATAAAAATAAGGTATCGTTGAGATCGTCATGATGTAAGTAACCTACATACCGAGTCTGAACGAAATCGGAAGAAAAAAGTTGAACTTAGCGATTTTTTATCTGCTTTTTCGATTACTGATTTTTAAAAAACTTATCAATTTTTAACACAAAGAACATATCTCTTGCATTGTACAATGCATATGCCAAGTTTGATCAAAATCGGTTGGGTGGATCTCGAGTAAAAAGGTATCACACAGTCAGACAGACACACAAACTCGCAGACATCCTCTGTTTTATATAGAGATAATGCACTTTTCTTTGACTATTTCACAACAGAGTCCTTCTAACAAAACTTGTTAATACTATATGAATAGAAATTATAATAATAAATTTCTACCGACCCATGAGAACACGAGAAAGTTTTAAGGAAAAAAAAGGAACTAACGGATTTATTTTTACGCGCTGTTTTCCCCTGTCTCTCTTGGCATCAAACAGCATATGTCCTACCGAAGGAACTTGTGTAAATGGATTGCAGAACAGACAGATCCCTTTTGGGGGGATGTCAGTATTTTCCCACTAGTTTTAGAAACGACTATTATATTTTCACTAGCTATCGAGTAATAGAATGTTATTAAATGATATGTTTCTTCCAAAACGCTATAAAAGTTGTTTCTTTCAAAACATTATAAAAATGTTATGGAAGTGATGTTTAGAGTAATTCGAAAATTTTAAAAGATGTTCCTTTCGAAACGTGTTATTATAAATGATAAAATAAAGTTTGAACTTGTCTCTCTGGTTTGCAAGTATCAGTTTCCTGTGTAATTAAGATTTTTTCTTAAAACTTACTCATTGCCCACATGCTCTGTCAATGTTATTCTCAGTATTCGTAGGCCGAACAATGTCTTTGCTGTTTCAAGTTTCTTCAGTCTGTGAGGAAACTGCTCAGCATTCACTACCATAACATAATATTATATAGATGCTTTGAACTCTCTTTTTTGTTCTGTTGGGTCTCCCCAAGAAATTCGAAAAGATTCTCTAGAGAGTTACTTAAAGACAAGTAACAATTCGTGGTCAGTGATTATTATCCAATAATCATTATTATATTTTATGCGTTTATCGTAAAATCATCTAAAATATCTAAATGCTGGTTTGAAATTTGCGTAGGCGTTGGATATAGAACCAAGCGGATGCTTTTGTATATATATATATATATATATATATATATATATATATATATATATATATACTCACTTCTTTACCCTATATTCTTTTTTGCCTACCCACGCTTTTTATTTGGTAACTAACAACTTTCTTAGTTCGTCTTACAATAATCTTATCCATTGACTCAATATACATTAACGGATCAACATCACTATTAAATTTACTATTAATAAATTAATTTATCCTACGAGATCTACCAAACCAACCAATAGTCTATTTCCTGAATTCATACACCAATGCTATATTATATTTATAATAATATTGAAATTTGAATCCACATACAATGTAGCGTTGCCAAGCATGAGAACCAGAAATTAAAAAAAGAAGAAAAAACAAGTATAGTAACAGTTCCTAACTTTTGGTACCTGATGATTAGGAAAGCCATGAAAGTCATACTGTAAACGTAGGTATATGCGTAATTATTAATATATACTTTACAGCTCTGTTTAACTACAAAAGTAGGATCAAACAGACATCAATTCAATTTTGCGCAAAAATTAGGCTCACACGAACTTCAAATTAAAATTCCCACATTAGCATTTATTAACCAACCAGTAACGTTATCTTAAACGCCAACCAAGCTTTTAAAAAGCAAACAACGATTTCTTGTTGTTTGCTAAGAAAATTGAAAGTTTACAGACAGAAAATGATTAACAATTTTTTCTCTCGTAAAAATCGAGATTATAAATTGGGAAATTTATATCTTAACCCTTTGAGCCTTGCGTTTCTGAACAATTGTAACCCTTCTGCCTGTGCCCCTCAGTCAAAATTCGCAAATAATTGGTATGTCATGTTTCACGGAAAATATAAAAAAAATAGTTACAAGTGTTTACCCACCGTTCAAGTGGTGAATAGACATTAAGTCATTTTTCTCTACCACTGTTGAATCAATGACTGGTCATTAAGTCATATAAAGCGGTGGTTAGGACGCAAAGGGTTGACCAATAAAACTTCGGAGTTTAGTAAATCTAATTCTTAACTTCCTGTCATACGATTTTTCTTATAAAGAGCATAAAATAAATTAATACTTTTTGAGTCTTTAGTATAATTTGAAAAGAGATTGTAAACAATACTGAATTCCCTGGACTTTCGCATCACGAATTTATACACATTTTTTACCCTATACTAAAACAATTCATTTCTTTGGCTGTAAAATGAAAAACAAAACAATTTTTATTTGTATAACTTGTTTCTTTCAACTTAAAAGAAAACAAAGATTGTTTTTCTACTGAATAATAAAATTATTTAAATTTGTAAAGCTTTGTTTGAAGATTATTTATTTTCTTTTGCTTTTTACATACATTTACCTCTAATATATATATATATATATATATATATATATATATATATATATATATATATATATATATATATATATATATATATATATATATATATATATATATATATATATATATCTTTACCTAGGCTACAGAACCCAGTCTCTCTTCTGTTAACTACTAGCTAGATGTAGAATGAATGTTGTCATAACTTTGCAAGGGTAATTGTATGAAAGTGAACGCAACGCCTTTGGCTGGACTCAGCATTCCAAACCCAATTTTTTATTGAAATGTCTAATTGTTTTTTTTTTATCATTAATGTTTTCTTTTAATCATTTCACCCCAAACAAGGTGATAATGCCACTAAGACGCAAGGGATTACTGGGAGTGAAAGAGAATGAGTATACATTGGTGTGCAGAAAGGACAATATAAGAATATGGTTCAGGAAGACAGAAGATGACGATTAACGTTGCATTTAAATTTTTGATATCAAAATAACGTATCGGTTTCTACATTTCTTTGATTTTACTAAAGTCCACGCCCTTTGGAATTCGCTGATTACTTTTTCCGTCTTGGATTACATTGTTCACTTGGATTATATTGTTTCAGTAGAACAAACACTATTTGGGCAAAAACGCGTCAATGAGAAAAAAGGTAAATATAAGGATTACAGCTATATTCTATATCATCATCATCATCATCATCATGTATGTGTTGTATCTTTTCTGGATATAGGCAATCATGGCCCTTCACAACTTTCCCTTTTATCTCTAAGCATCGCTTGACCGTTTACCGTATCTCCTTTTCCCGGCTATGTCATCCATTTCCGCAAACAAATTAGGTAAGTTTGTCGCTATTTTCTTCTAGCCATCAATAAGTCCTGTGAGTGTTATATTTGCCAAGTCATATGTCCAAGTATCATATTAAGTCATATGTTCTATATTTTCCTTTCGTCACATGTCCAAAATATGTTAACATGACTATTTCTGATTTTTAAGTATGAGCCTCTTTCTAGTTCCTGTTTCTTTCAGAACTTTGCTCGCCACTTCATCCCATTCTCAGCATCCTTCTGTAGAGCAACATTTCTGTCTCTTCCTGTTTATTCTTCATCTGTAAGGAAATTGTCCAGAATTCATTGACATACAGGAAGATTGATATTTCATAACAGTTAATTCTCTTTTATTTGTCTTTAACGAATTATTCAGATCTTACTGGCACAAGGTTTTCACTAATAAATTCTTCGAACTTATGCAGGTCTATATCCAATCTTTAGAATCCACTTTTGTATATATTTGTTTTTTTTTCTCTCTCTTTATATTTGCATCTCCGTCTTACCGGTTCAACTAAATCAGGCGAAAGTCTTTATCGGCAGAAAAATCGTATTAATATCAACAAAGATGAAAGCAAAATTAATATCAACAAAAGAAGAAAGCTCAAAATTATATGGAATAATGGAAACACCATTTCTTCAGAACGTCAGAAAAATAACGTAATGAGTCGTTTATTGAAGCTATTTATTTCGGCTGAGTAGTGTGTTCGATTCTCACTGGGGGATCATTATTTTTAACCTTATGCTACATCCGGAAAAAAACCCTTGAAAGCAAATGAGATACATTTTCACTGAATGGTACGGCTTTCAAGTGTTTGGTTAATGGATTCACACACCCTGTCTTCTTTTTATATTTCAGGACGTGAGTAATCATATCTCTCAACAACATCCTGTCTATTGTTGCTCTAATCAAGCTTACCATTCCTTTTTGCCCTGTTTATCAAGTACATTACTCGCTGTTTCTCCCTGCATCTCTTGCCTTCAGTATGGTCTGTGAGTGTTAACTACGTACTCTTTGCTCTTAAAACTTCCCTATTGTTCACATTCTCAGTATTTTAGGCAGAACAATGTCTTTGCCGTTTTAGGTTTCTTCAGTCTGATATTATATAGATGCTTTGAACACTTTTTTTTTGTTCTGTTTGGGTATCCCCAAGAAATTCGAAAAGATTCTTTAGAGGGTTACTTAAAGACAAGTAACAACTCGCGGTCAGTAGTCGAGTAATATCCTCGTTTGTACTAAAGGGTAAATAACGTGCTTTTGTAGTATTGAATCCTGTTGTTATTGCCACCACGTCAACCGATATAACAGATTCTAAGGGCATTTTCCTGTCTCTTAATATTTTACTTCTTTTCTGGTAGACATTTTCGCTATGGCTATGCGCCATCTGATTTATGTGTCATACTGTTCGTCGTTTCTTAACCAGATAAATTTTTGTACCTGTTTAATTGTGATACCCTTATTACATATCTCACACCTTTGTCTCTTTTACAGACAACCATGGACTTTATGTTCTGTCTTTTTCCAGTAAATTATTCCATGTCAAAGCGAGAAAAAGGAAAAGTAACCTCAAGGTGATAATGACGTTTATAGAAGCCACTTACTGGTGAATGTATAGTTTATAAAACGCATGTACTCCGATTAACGACTGGCCTATCGTATTCGAGTATGCCTGTCTTCTAAGGCGGCTAGCGGACGCCTACTCAGTGACATTTTTGCTTGTTCAGCACCCACAGAGACAACCTGAGGTTTATCATGCAACTATGCTGAGCGGATCTACGTTACTGTTTCTGCGAAAGAGCGCAGTCTGAACAAGGCTATTACGCTCAAAGCCTCGGTCACAATGACTTGTGACCTCGTGCTGCCAAATAATCCTGTCTACCTAATTTCACTCACAAGGCCTGGGTTAATGCTTGGTATGGTATTCAGTCACTGTGGAATCGCCTCCTTAGGCCGATAGCATCAAGAAGCCATCTTCTTGACAAATCGACAATGATGAAATTCGAACCCGATTCGTATAGTCGCAAACCGAACGAAACCATCTCTAGACCAATTATTCATGTAGCAAATACAAAGACGATACTCAGTCTAACAGTGAAAGGTCCCAACTCAGACAATTCCATTACTAAAACAGTGTCATCCTTTTAAATAACAGATTTCTTTCAAGGCGCCTTTTTCATTGCAGCAGGTGGTAAACTATTCCAGGCCAATGTTCACTGTCACTTTGCAGTCTGTTGATTATTAATCGCAATAGGTAACACACACAGGTAAGTGCTGAGAGTAAAAGGGCATTTCGTTTCGGTCCAGGTAGCTTAGTGACTCATACGAGGTGGTGTTAAATGTTTTATGTCCAACCAAAAAGGATTAGGGACATTGAGCAGTCAGTTTCACAATCGCACGTGTTATCAAAGGTTAATCATTTTCAGATGGAGACTTAGGGACACCTTGCAATCGCACAGTAAGTCGTGTAGAATAAAAGAAAATGGATTAAAAACTATATTAAATATTACTTGAAAACAGACATTCGAGCTTTATTTTTTTTAAATTGTTTATTTCTTTTTATAAAGATTTATTAAAAATTGTTTAAATTGTTTTTTTTTTAAATAATAATTATATTTGGTCGAAAAGTTAATTTAAAAAGGTTTTTTTTATTAAATCAAAAGCAATATTTTTTTTTAATCCAATGATATTTAAATTAAAATCATATATAAAAATGTTGATATTTCTTATTTAGTAATAGACTCAGAAGTCAGGAGTAGTGTTACTAGTAATTTGGCTATATCAAAGAGAAGTCTTAAAGAGAAAATTCTTGATACGTCTCTTCTTTCAGTAAAAAAAAAATAAGTTAAACTTCTTACCAGGTCCATTTCAGAATGACAAAAACTCTTTTCTTTCGTCAAAAAAAAAAAAAAAAAACAAAAAAACGTTGAAATACCTGTCATATTCTTTTCAGGATGTTAGCGATCATGACTCTCCACAAATCCCCATTTTATTTGTTATCTGTACATTGTTTTGACTTTGTTTTAATCATTTCACACCAAGCAAGGTAATAATGTCGCTAAAATACAAAATATTACTGAGAGTAAAAAGACGAGAAAGGACAATAAAAGAACAGGTTTCAGTAAGACAGAAAATACCGATGGACATTGCATTTAAGTTTTTGAAGATTGTTGGTGTCGGGGAAGTAAGAAACCGGAATAGAGTTCTACAGTCGAGAAGTGCAAGAAAAGAAACTCCCCAGAATATAACTTACGGTTACATCTAGCTATTTTAACAGTAAAACGATGAGACCTAATTGCACCTCTAGTAGTACGCATAAATTTATGCAGTCGAGGTACCAACAAGGAGAGCTCATTAGAACAACAGCTATATAAATATTTATAGAAAAGACAGAGAGAAGCCACGTCACGGCGATGGGAAAGTGTTTGAAGTCGAGACGCCAAGCCAGGATCGATAACATTTTTTTATCTCGAGATTCTCGGCAAAATCGCGAGATATATAGTAAGAACATCAGACCAGATATGGCAGCAATATTCAAGGCACGGATGTAAGGTAGATTTATAGATGTGCAAGATGGATTCTGATGAGAAAAATTGTCTGGCATGACACGGTGAACCAGCCTTCACAGCAGCAAAACTTTCGGAAAAATAATGGTGTAGTTTCCCGTTGCCTTCTTCCAAGGTTTTAAATTTAGATGTGTCCTTTTTCTAAACTGGAGGTCACTCAAGCTCCAGACTGCCCTGCTATTTAAACCATAGATGGAGGAAGAAAATATGGATAGAGGAACTTGTTATCGAATTCAGGGAGAAAGTCAACTGTTTTCAAAATTTCAGTCTCAATGTCAAGCGATGCTTTACTATTTATTTTTTTAAACAGCTTCCTTATTTTCTTCATCACTAGGTTCATTATTGTTTATGTTAGGAGACGGACTTTGTAGTAATTGGACATATATGGGTATATATTCTATTTCTACAAGCATCTTTAGTTTAGTGTAGTCAGGTTTGAAATATGAATCAAAGTGTTTTTTGGGAGATGTGACAATTTTGATTATGATGCATTATTGTGGTTTTTCGCTTTTCCCTACATTTTAAGACATTATCTATGCTGTTTGCCTTCATTAATTTACTTTTCAATTTTCCGAAGATGTTCGTTTCTCAAAGAACGAATTAATTTTTATTTTCTTTGTTAATTGCTTGATATTTTCCGTTTCATTTTTCCTCTTCTGTTTCTTTCTTTCTCGTAACAAGTTTGTAAACTGTTGTGGTAGGATCCATCTAATTTGCATAGTGGAGTACCGACCATATAAATATGGTTGGTACCGGGAAGACGAGAGGAGGGAATCAAGAGATTCAATCCAGAGACTCTGCCCTACTGCGACTAAGTCAACACATTCTTCAGGAACGGTCTTCCCAAGAATATACAAAGGACTATATGTAAATATTGTGTACACTTTGTTGTTTCAATACATTTTGTTCTAAGTACATTTTGTGTTGTATTATTATTCTATGCATTAGTCAAGTTTCAACATAAACTAAGGATTATCGCCCATTGGGTGGATCTTTTTCCATCTCTGTATTCTTGAGATGTTCCCACGCGCTTCCACTAATGAAAATATAACATTATTTGATTCCTCTATGTTTTTGATCAAAATTTATTGACATCAGTTTAGACTCTGGTTTATTATTCAATTCTAAATTTACCCTTTCATTTATAAGGGATTAGATATATACCTCGGTGTTTTTTTAGGTGTGCAGAAGCCAGCCATTTTGTTGGCTGGTGTTACCAGTTTAGTTACAAGTAGTTTGTGATCTGATTTAAAGCAGGAGTTGTATAGTCTAACATTTCTCACAAGCTACCTAATCCAAGATAACATAATCTTTTTGCCACATTATCTAGGCTATGCCATGTGATGCGGTGTTTTATGTGATTAAGTATGAGATATCTTTGTGAATAAGAAAAATTGTAATAAGATTTCTTCATTTTTCTTTGAGATTTCCGTTTCAAAGGGTGATTTCTTCTTATCCATCAAAGGAGCAGTAGCGTTTAAAAATGCTTGCGGTAGTATTAAAATTCCTTGCATAGTTTACTGTGGTTTCTTTTCCAATATACAATGTCTACTTAATTCTGAGAAGTTCTCCTTTTCGGAAAACAACACATTCTTTTCAGTTAGGATATAAGCTGATATCACGCGGATGATACAGCTATGAACAACAATGTCGGCAGCCATCAGTCATTCTCTCTGGTCTACGATATCCTCTATTACAATATCTGGTGATTTGCGTATTAAAATTCCAACTCCTTTCTGTCTTTTCTCCTTGTTGCTAGTCAAAATTAAATTGTATGCAAAATGTGCGATGAAGACACGGCCAAGACTAACAGAATATTTAACTAAAAATGTTCAATAATTATCAAAACTAATAATTAGTGCATCAAAAATATTGAACCATTACGATACTTATCAAAGTTCGACTCAGAGTTTCGTAACACTTCGCTTTTCAAGACTCACATAACTATGGTTCTGGGTTCTAAAGAGCAAAACATCCTGAAACTTTGAGTCGATCTTCGACATATATCGTGAACTTTCAATGTTTTTACACACGCACATCTCTCTTTATCTTTGCATTTATATATTTGACACGCAGGTTTACTCTACACCTTTCTGACCATAGCTCAATTAGATCTCATTTAAATATTCATGGTGACCTACCACACACTATTCGTAATATACTTGTTGACAACACTAATATAATCATCTACATGCAAAAAATGTCTGAAAATAATGGAAGCCTTATTAATAAAAACAAAAAAAAACAACACTTACTAATATTAACTTTGAACATAAACACAATATCTTGACTGTGTTTTGAAAAATGAAAACATTTTATAAAACATACATACAACAAACTATTTCCAATTTAACAGTTAAAATATTTAATCATTGAAAATGGCTAAATATATAGCCGAAAGTGCTCGGATAAAAAGAACATTCGGACAGTTTTTATATAATTTATCATCTGAAAAGAAAAGAAAAAAATTAGATCGCATGAGAAATTGTATAAAAAACTAAATAAAAGCACCTTGTCTGTCGTATTCAATGAAATGCGCATGAAAGAAGGAGTGCTGCCTAAATACACAAATGCTGATAAGTCCCAAATATTCTTTTCAGTTAGGATATAAGCTGATATCACGCGGATGATACAGCTATGAACAACAATGTCGGCAGCCATCAGTCATTCTCTCTGGTCTACGATATCCTATATTATTACGGCCGTCCAGTGCTTTCTGTATTCTGTTGAGGTTTCTTCTAGGCTCGATGAATTACTTAATTATAATTATCATATCCTCCTAATAATTTCTATCACTTATATATATATATATATATATATATATATATATATATATATATATATATATATATATACCAGGTGTAACAGCAAAATTCTTCAAATCCTGTTACAGCATAAATGCCCATCTCACAAAATGTTTAATATCTAAAAAAGCCACTAAACTAACTGAGTTTCTTTTTTTTTCAAGGTTTTCAGATGAGACGTTCAGTCATCTTGATACCATTTGTCGTAAAAATCACTGAAAAACCCTTTGCGTTATTCAGCTAGAAAGGGGACATGGTTCAGATCGCTTTGTGTCAGGCCCCACTGTCTTCTCAATGGAGTAATGGTGAGAAGAAAAAATAATTCAGCCCTTCAGTAATGTTACAAACATTTATACTCTGGCTTCCATCTTCAAAGTCCATTCAAGAACCATGGTGAATTCAAGAATGGTGAATAAATTTAAAAAAGAGGGAACAGTAGAGAGGAAAACTGGATCAGGAGGTCACAGCAGGAAGAGGGGTCATCAATTTCAAATTAAAGCTAAAGAGAAAAATCTAACTCAATCTTTAAGACGTTTGGTACGTGAGAGATGAGTTTCAGCTATGACAATTCAAAGAGTCGTGAAAAAAGACTTGACAATGAAATCTTACGTGAAACGTGTGACGCATCTTGTTACTCCAAGAAAGAAAGTTACAAAGTTAGAGGTTGAAGATCACTTGAATAAGTTGGAAAATGATCCTGGAATAATATATATATATATATATATATATATATATATATATATATATATATATATATATATATATTTTGAACTTTATTTCAATCCTTCATGAGCTTCCGATCCTTAGCTATGGTTAGTTTTGTTAAGCTTGGAGAGTAATTAAACATTCTTATTGCTCAAGAGTAGAGTCAACTAGTGTTATAAAAACCCCGGAATTACAGTAAGATATCTTTAATCATTTCTAAGATACAACGGTTCAAAGCTTAACAATTGGACAATTTTGCTGTGACACCTGGTACACACACACACACACACACACACACACACACACACACACACACACACACACACACACACACACACACACACACACACACACACACACACACACACATATATATATATATATCTACAAACACACACACACACATATATATATATATCTACAAACACATACACACACATATATATCTACAAACACACACACACACACACACACATATATATATATATATATATATATATATATATTCTACAACACACACATATATATATATATATATATATATATATATATATATATATATATATATATAGACTCAAGAAATGTGGCGAAGAGCAGGAATTGATGTTGGATAGGATCAGACACCAAGCCATGAACTGAGGACCTTAGGAAAGCCGGCTAAGAAACATCTGGAGACATGAGACTGAGAAGCCCCTGGAAGGAAGCATCGAGGAGAGCTTATGCTACATTGGGAGCGAAAGGCCGAAGACGATGAAATATCTTTTTGCACTCTGTTCAGTTGTTGCCGTTCCTCAAGAATTACCCGGAGTAATGACACTGTGAATCAGTTAGACAGAAACAACGTAAACAGCCGCCCAGAATCGAGTTTGACGTCAGCGACAAATCCTCTTTAGTAAGCGAAAGGACCGAAGATGTATATTTTTATACGCATTTCAACTATTCACCTTCCTCAAAATCTACTTCTCCCTTCCGGTTATAGACAAATACTTACATAATCATGCATACGAGAGTAGATCAACAAGACACCAGCTTGGTACGTAGTTATTAGCAGCATTTCAATCTGAAAGTCTCATTGCATGATATTAGATTCATGTAATGCATAATTACTGTATAGGAAGAATATTAAGTTCAAAAATAAATATTTTGTTTAAAATGAGTCGGTCAGCATGTTTATGTATTCCATATGTATATGCACATTCAAATCTTTATCTCCGTACCTTTTAATTGTACTCATTCTGTCATATGCAAACACTCGTTTTACTAAACATATGACTATATTTTTATAAAGACATGCTCAGAGACATTCAACCATCTTGGCATATCTTTCATAATACGCATAAAACCAATACGCATTCATAATTTCGCAAGTAAAGGGTGATATATGCGCGCGCATATACTCACAATTTTAACGCATGCGCACTGAGCTGACGATATTAAAAAGAAAAATGTTGGGCAGCCATGTCAGTACGTCATGCTCAGATCCTGGTTTGATCAAGTAGTGCCGGTTATGAAGATTAATGAGCGATGCCATCATTAATTCATGCCTATTTCCTTGCGCTGAACAACGTACATCCTAAATAGATAGATCACTCCGCCGAGGAAGAAAAAATAAAACTGAAATAAGTAAGAGAACAACAGTAGAATGCCGAAGAACAAGGAGAAAGATAAATTGAAAATAAGCTTTTAAAAATAGCTAAAACGATGAATAGATGGAAACGACGACAATAACAACAACAACAACAATAATAATAATAATAATAATGATAATGATGGATAAAAATAAAGAAAGTAAAAAAGAGGAATGGAAGGAAAAGAAACTCAAAAGAAAAATCCAAGAATCAAGGGGAAAAAGGCTAACAAAAAGAGGAAGTGAGAGGAAAGAAAAAAAAAGAACAAGCAAGGAAGATATATGTAGAAGGAACACATAAAAAATAAAAAAAGAAAGAGAAAATCAAAAGAAGAAGAAAAAAAGCGAAAGAGGAAAAAACAGAAATTAGGTCAAATCAAGCGATAGAATGAAAAAAATACGAATGAGAAAGTATTGATAGTAAAAGTAGTAGTAATAGTATTAGTAGTATTAGTCGTAGAAGAAGAAGAAGAAAGGGAAAAACGAAAGTGGAATGGGAGAAAGAAGAGAGAAGAAACAGAAAAGTAAATGAGAAAAGGGAAATAATAATAGTAAGAAGAATAGGAGGAAAAAGAAAAGAAGAAATATAAATAAGGATAAAAAAGAGGAAAGAAAGAAGAAAATAAAATGAAGAGAAACGGGAAAGAAGCAAAACAAGAAACAAGACAAAGAATTAAAAGAACGGAAATGAGAAGAAAAATTAGGGGAAGAAAATGGAAGAGAAAGAGAAAGAAAGGAAGAAGATGAAAGCTTAAAAGAAATGGAAGAATTGACTGTTGATATCAGAGACAACAGAAAGAAAGTCAAATGAATTCTTAAAACTAAAACTAGATACAGAAAATGCTAGCTTAACGGTAGAAAAAAAAACATTAAGCAAGCATAAAATAAAATGTACAAGATTTCTTATTTTAATTTTTTTCAGTTCTTACTTTGAAAGAAAGAGAACCATTCCACTTTTTATCTGCTGAATTTTTTAAAATTATTTTTTTTTATTGAAAATAATGCAGAAAAAAGTGAAATGATGCCAAAAAATATAGAACGATTCCTCTTTTCCCAAGTTAAGGACTGGAAAATACAAAATCGAAAATGTCACCTCTCTTCTACAACTTATCGAAACTAACAGTGTAACGGAGGTGAGCATCTTGAAATACGCAGGCGCAAAGTCTGTACCGGAAATGTTCGTTGGTCTGGAAAATAGCATGAACAACAAACTGTTTTGGGAAACAAGATTAGAAAGCGGTATCTGCACCCCCCCCAAAAAAAACTCCAAAACGCTTGATTAACTTACAGGCAGCATTTACAACTACTGACCACGCACCAGGTGTATAGGATATATGCAAAATAAAATAGAAAGGAATATGGTGAGTATTATTGAAAATAAGTCAAATAAGAATGGCAAAAGAAATAAGATTGTATATACAGAGAGACAATTGCAACATTTATGCATAGCTGCAAACTCCAAAACAACGACGGAACATTTTACAGAGAAATAAAAAAAAAGTACGAAGCAGAAGAGCAGGCGCTCCTGAGTGGAGAAAAAAAATCTTTCATATTACTGTGTTCGGAATTTTACCAGAAAGATATAAAAACGAATGCAAATTAAATTCATTTAAATATTATTTATCAAAAATGTAAACATCTTTATTCTGCATCCAAACAGGAAGAAAAATTTTCGATTCCACATTTAAGTAAATGGGGTCGTGAGTTTCCCAGGAAAAATGGTTGAAATACATTTTTTTCATTTCTGAATGTTCTGCTACTTAAAAAAATATGTTCCAGTAATCTAAACCGAAAAAAGAGACTTGAAGCATCAGAAATGTGGTTCTACAGAAGGATGCTGAGAATACAATGGACCAAACATGTGAGCAACCATGTAGTTTTAGAGAAAATCGAAACAAAATGGATACTTATATTTAACATCAGTTGAAATTTCTAGGACATGTGAGGAAAGAGGGCTTGGAAAATTTGATACTCACTGGACAGATTGAAGACCAGAGGGACAGAGGAAAACAGCGCATAATCTACAGAACGGTTACGTAATATCAGCTCTCCTATATGGTAGTGAAAACTGGTCAGTTTCCTTACAGATGAAGAAGAGATTTAAAGCAACAGTAGTGTGGTTCTACAGAAGGATGTGGAGAATACCATGAACCGAACGACGAAGCTTTAAGGAAAATGGAAACAGGAAGGACATTCATAATTAACATCAGAAAGAGACAGTTGAAATTTCTATGGCACATAATGAGGAAAGAGGGTTTGGAAAATTGGATACAGGAGAGATTTAAGGCAAGAGGGACAGAGGGAAACGTACCTAGCGAGCTTGAGTAAATGGAAGGCGAAGCAAGGAGAGATTAAAAAAAGGCAAATTTATTAAGAGCTACAAAGGACACGAAATTGTGAAGAGCCATGAAAGCCAACGTCTTGAACAGACATGGAACATAGAAATAGAATCTCGCGATGACCAATAACATAGCAATTCATATGGATAGTGCAATAATAGAGCCTAATCAAGACGATGCCTACAAATATTGAGAAATCGAACAGGAAGATGACAACAAGCATGTAAATAACAAAGCAACGGTTGTCCTCATCTTTGTTGCCATATTCACGGCGTTTCGGCCCTAGTATGCGCCGGCCTTCTTCAGGTGATTGTAATTTTGAACTGAACCCTTTATTTCGTCCAGCAGAGTAGATTGTGCCGGTTCCACGTGCCATACTTCTTCCGGATGTCTCAGTCATTTCCCTTTAACTCACGTGACACCCGGAAGAGGCATAGAATGTGGAAATAGAACAATCTACCCCAGTGGACGAAATACAGGGTTCAGTTAGAAATTCCAATCATCTGAAGAAAGCCGGAGCGTACAACGGACGAAACGTTGTGAATATGTCAACAAAGTTCAGGATAACAGTCTGAACAATGTAAATAGTGTAAATATTTACAATATCTCATCTCAGAAATATAGACAGATATCCTTGTCTTTTGTTACTTTCCTCTCTCGCTCTCTTACCCTCAAGTGTTTTAAATTTTCTAAGCTCTCTTTCCTCATTACTTCCCAGAATAATTTCAACTGTCTCTTTCTGATGTGACCTTTTTGTTTCTATTTTCTCTAAAATTGCGTCGTTGCTCGCATGTTCGGTCCATGGTATTGTTAACTTCCTTGTGTAGAACTATATCTCTGTTGTTTAAGACTCTAATAAAAGTTTCCTGTAATAAAATTAAATTAGAAAGGAATTTAATATTAGAAAAGAATTCTACAAAAGAATAAGAGTTATTCTGCGTACTCGTAATCGAATTGGTTATAATATTTATTACTGGTTATAAATCCTATAACTGGTTATCTGCCAATACCAGTTATAGGCTTTACCTTTATCAACTGGACTACAGCTGCGATAAACATAAAGGGATTCTAAATAAAAATAAGAAGAGTTACCCTAACATGCAGTATTCCAAGGTGGATGTTGATTTTCTTCATATTTGCAGAATTAATTTGCAGTCCCTTAACCGCTAAGGATTATAGGGACGCCACTTGTAATGCAGCTGTAGCAGTAGTGCTGTGCCTGGGCAAAATGACGTAACGGATGCTAATATTGATTAGGTTGGTTTGAATTCAGAATCTTTCCTCTCCTAAACTATATTGTCTAGTCTCTCATGCATTTACCCATAGCTGGTGTAGAGAAGATATGGATTCATACTTTTTCCACTGTAACAAACTCGACTCGGATTCGAGCTCTACCGATTTATTTATTCCGAGCCGATATCCATTACACCATCCGCACATCCACAGTATTAATGGGAGTAAAGGCTTAATCTAACTTGTTGACCTACAAAACAATACCTATTTGTTTTAAAATATTTAGTTTTTTTTATTTGTTTTGTTTGTTTGCTTAGCGGCATATCAACATCCTTCATGGGTCATTTAATGTCGAAATTTAATTTTCTTGGAAGCATTAATAAGTTCTTAAATTTATTTCAAAAATATATTACTGATAACTGTAACTGTTTTTTACAAAAAAATGTATAGCTGCTAATATTTTTTTTCCTTTCCAAAACATGTATTGCTGGAAATTTTTTCCCAAAAATATATTGCTGGTAATATTTTCTTCAAATATCTATTGGTATTTTTTTTTCAAATATCTATGGTAATTTATTTGAACATTTTGTTTACCAAAATTGCTGCTAATTTTTTTACTATGAAAATATATTAGTGCTATTTTTATGATAAAATTATTTAGACATTCATTATGTTTTTCCCCCAATTTGCGGATTAACTATATACCAATAGCTGGGACCCTAACAGGTGCTAACACCCCGAGTCTGAGTGGATCTTTGAACTATAGCAGTTATTAGGTGGTTCTACTCTTCCCCAAACCTTCCGATCACAGGCCTTGCTGCCGTATGTAGTTTATCGTCATACCCAGGACGTTAAAATATATAGCGACCACATCTGAGTGATCGTGAGAAAATTAAAAAAATCCTAAAGGATTCAATAAATAAGAATATGAAATAAATAAATAAGAATACTTAACGACCAAATGAAGATAAAAATGATGCTAAAATATAAAGATTAAATAATTTAAAAATCACCTGGGAACAAAACCCTAACATAGCTAATATGCTTCCAGAAGTAACGATGCGAATATAGATAAACAAAACTACATTTTGGCTAAAAGCGGAAACAGAGGCATTGATAATGGCTGCACGGTTTCAAAGCCGAATTAACTGGAATTACCAAGCAAACATAATAAAAAAAAATTGTGAAGATCCAATATATAGTTTATTTGAACAACATGGTGAGACTATTGATCACTTAGTCTCTAGTTAACCAACCTTGACACTAAAGGAATATAAAGATCAACATGATAAAATTGGTCAGTATATTAATTGGAAGATAAATCAGTATTAAACTGAGCTACGCGCTAAAAATGGTATGAACATCATCCCGAAAAAGTCACAGACGGCTATGAATTTATTATTCTCTTTGGGACCATTCTGACAGAAATATAAAAGCTAATAGACCAGATTTAGTGATTAAAGACTAAAAGCAAAAATGTCATTCCATAGATATGACAGTGCTATCATATATATATATATATATATATATATATATATATATATATATATATATATATGAGTAACGAAAATCTTGGTAATCTGTATTGATAGTCCCAAGGAGGATGAAATCAGGAGAGCTCAATTTTAATTCAGAGCGAATAATTTAATTTAAAGAAAAAACAGACCACTTTAAGGTTCCATTTTTATAATTTATTTCACCAAAGACTTCACTTTCAAGGGTGAAAAAATGAATTTAAAATTTACACTTTTGAAGGGCAGTATTAAGCTTATATAAGGTGACATAGAGGGTGGTGAGGGATAGTGTGAGAGACATGGTCGAAATTAGAGAGGGAAGGGAGAATTTTGAAATGTATTTTTATTTTTATTACAATACTTAATATTGAGGAGGAGGGGGGCGTAAGGATCAGACATCGACCTATTTAATCGATCAACAAACCGGAAATGATATGGAAAAAAAGGAAGAAAAAAAGAAAGAAAAATGGGGGAAGTAAAGTGGTAGAAAATAAGAGATGGGTATAGGGTTTTGACTGAGTTGCGACAGTCTGTTTCTTGAACGCAATCTCCAGGCCATGCATGTTGTTTATTTATATATGTGTTAGCCAGTGGGGCATTATGGGTAGCATCACTGTCCCACTGACTACCATATATAGGTTTGTTGTGTGTTGTGTAGTGGCAACACACAGCACTCCTGGTCTAAATAATGCATTCAAGCATGAAACAGATTGTCGTCTCTCGGTATTGATCTAATTGTCCATGTTATCTTTGACATTGACTACTTTGACCAATAATATAACATACCTAAAAACTATATTTTATGCTATACATGTGTTTGAGTGTGCATGAGTGGGTGGATCAATTTCGGGGGTTGTCAAAGTATATGAGATTATAAGGAAATATAAGGATCTTGAAATTAAAAAAAGTGGTTCTTAACTAAACTTAAACCTGACGTAATTGGTGTCCCGTGTGTAGTTTGAAAAAAAAAAAGTTACCTCATAGACGTCCGTACGTAAAACAATCTCGTGCGGAAGCCATATTGATTTTTTTTTTGCTGACAAATTAACTCAAAATCACGACGACTACGAGATTTGAGAGAATATAAATATGCAGTGTACGAAAGATGAAGAGACAATACGACAAATACAACATCTACACTTTGTCACTCAGGATTAGCGCCTACTAAAGAATTTAGGCCAGTCTCTCGAATTTAAACTACACTGTGTACGATAAAAAAGGACAGAGACAAAATATCATCTATGTCCTTCTCAGCCCCTATTAGCAAGAGATGCGGTGTGTGAAACTCCTTACCTACTTAAGAGTTTATAATCAATATAAAGAAAATATAAATACTGTACATGTTTAATCTCACTTAGCATCATAATAATAATTAGATAAGTAATTGTACTAAATATAAATCAAAAGCAAATAATAATAATAATAAGTATGAACATCACCCAACCCCGGTTACAGACATAGGACCTGTAACAACCAAAGCTAATCACCCTGACATCGTGATTAGAGACCGCAAAGACAAAATGTGCCTCCTTATTGACATGGCAGTCCCTGCAGACTGCAATGTATCTTTGGAGATCTTAAAAAAAAACAAAACAAAAAAAAAAACTATCAGAATACAAGAACCTTGAATTCGAAACCTAAAAAAATGTTTCACATGAGGACATTAACAATTCCAGTTGTAGTTGGAGCCCTCGGAATGATTGGAAAAGTTTCCGATAGACTCATTGAAGGGGTTCCTGGTAATCCAAGCCTTAAAGAAATACAAAAAATTGTACTCACAAGTACAGCCCACACCTTACAAAGAGCTTTTTCTCCGTAACATATGTGCGTTTTTTTTTTTTCAAAACTGCTCTCGGAAAGAAATGAGTATACACCAGAAACCAAAGGAAATAATAATAATAATAATAATAATAATAATAATAATAATAAGAAGAAGAAGAAGAAGGAGTAGTAGTAGTAGTAGTAGTAGTAGAAGAAGAAGAAAATCAATCAGCAGCAAGAAGAAAAATAACAATAACATTTGTTTTTGCATTAACAGTGAAATTAAAATGTATTATTATTATTATTATTATTATTATTATTATTATTATTAAAAACAAACAACGAGAAACGGATGAAAATAGTTTGAACAAAAACAAATATTTCCAAATATATTACTAATTATATTAATGACATTGATGGTGGAGGCGGCTACAGGAGGGAGGAAAGAAGACGACGATGACAGCGGTAATGGCGGCGATGTTGTGAGGAAGTTATAAAACAAAGTGATATCTTTCATACACGTCCTCGCAATATCCTAAACGGAAGCATGTTCACAAATTCTTTTCTTTCACACTGCGCACGCGCACTCGACGAGCTAAATCTGCTTCCGTTTTCTTCATTATTTTTGTTCGGTTTGATGGGATTGCAAACCACAATTATTGAAAATGTTTGGCGGTAATTTGTTAGCTGTTGAAACCAGGGCGCTTAACAGGGGAAAGATAGTCGAGGAAAAAATAAGAGAGAGAAACAGAGAAGAGAAGCTAACAAAGGACGATGAGAATGGTAAGGCGCTGGGCGAAAGAGAGATGATGAAATAATAAGGAAAGGAAGAATGAAGGATACAGATAAGAACATTATAATGAAAAGGGATAACAGCA
This sequence comes from Acanthosepion pharaonis, assembly GCA_903632075.3. Classification (NCBI taxonomy): domain Eukaryota; kingdom Metazoa; phylum Mollusca; class Cephalopoda; order Sepiida; family Sepiidae; genus Acanthosepion; species Acanthosepion pharaonis. The sequence goes on along the minus strand of CAHIKZ030005166.1, from coordinate 394,929 downwards.
AAGAAAAGGAAGAAAAAGGCGAGAAAGAGAAGGAATGGAATTATGGAGAACACAAAATGAAATTAATAGAAAGAGAGATTACTAGATTGAGAAAAGAGTGAGCGAAGAGAAACGTGAATTTGAAACCCAAAAATAAATAAGAAGGAAAATCAGTCAAAGAAAAAAAAAGTAAAAATGAAAGAAAGAAAGACAGAAAAAAAGAAAGGACAATATAGTTATCGAGGACAAAGAATGAAAAAGAATGAAGAATGAGAAGTTATTAGACTGAGAAGGATTGAAAAAAGAGAAACGTGAAAGTAAAAACGAAAGAAAGAATAAATATTAAACGTAATGAAATTTGAAGTGTCTATAAAACAATGATAAAAAAATAATCAAAATAAAAAAGAATAGAAAGATGGAAAAAGTGAATAAGAAATGAAAAAAAAAATGTACAACAAAAACAACGAACAACGAATGAAGGAAAGCAAGTAAATGTTTAAAAATCACTTTTAACTGGAGAGAAGCAAAAGAAGACAAATAAAAAGAAAAAGAAACATGAATAGTATTGAAGGAGAATCTGAAAGAAAGAAAAAAGGAAGCCAGAGAAACAGAGAGACAGATGAAGTTTGTAAAAGAAAAAAAGGAGACAAAAGAAAAGAAAGAAAGAAATAATAGAAAAAGAGAAAATAAGGAAAAAGAAAAACGACAAAACGGAAGACTGAAACGTAAGTTAAAAAAAGAAGGAATTAAAAATAGAAAAGGAAACGTGAGAAAGAAAGAAGCATCCTAGTAGAAAGAAAGAAGTGTGAGATAAAATAAAAGACAGATAGAACGAAACATAATTTAAAGTAAGAGAAAGAAAGAAACAAACAAAGAATTAAAAAAAAAAGAATGAAAATAGAAATTACAAGAAAAGAAGAGAAAGGTGATGTTTGTAAAAGAGAAAACAAAAGAAAATGAAAAAGCAAAGAAATGAAGATTAAAACTCAGTCCATATAAAAGAAAGTGTGAAAGGAACGACAAATGATTGAGAGTAAATTAGGGACAAAGAAAAACGAATAAAAAAGAAAGAAACAGGCGGAAAAGAAAGAACGAACTAACGAACGAAAGAAAGAAAGAAAGAAAGAATGAAAGAAAGAAAAAAAGAAAGAAAGAAAGAAAGAAAGAATAGAATAGAAAAAACGTACATAAAAAAGAAAATTAAAGGGAAGATAAATGAAGAGAAAAAGGAATTCATGTAGAAAAGAAAACGAGGGAAAAATGATAAGAAAAGAAAAAGGTTATAAAGCAGCAAAGAAAGAAAAAGGAAAGAAAAACAAAGATAAAAATGCTAGGAAGTCACTTGTCGGTAATGGCGTGTTGCTGGTGTTTTTTCGCACTAGTTTCAATTGAATCCCGGCGCACTAATTATTGCCGTGGATGAAATGTTGGGTGTCAATAATGGAGTAAATCATGATTTACTAGGAACGCATTTCCTTCCCAATTGGATTGCTGCGCGAAGCTGGTAGGACGCCGACATCGTTCTTCTTGTCTTTTACATCTTACTTCCTTCCCACGTCTTCGTTTCTCTTGATTGCCCCCACCATTTCACACAACATCTCCGTGACCCTTTCATTGCGTATTTTTTTTAATCCGTCAGCCTCTGCCTCATGCACAGCGGCTGCAAAATAGTTATCCACAATCTGAAAACAAATGCAGAAAGCATGGCGCATGCGTACACATGTACCACACTAAGTATTGATGCGTTGTTTCCCTCGTTTGCATTGTGATATATACATCTTATACGGATGTAGACAATAAGATTGAAAAAACGTCGATGACCGATAAAGAGAAAAATAGAGACTTAACAAACAGAGAATCTATAATGATGTCATATCCTGTAAACCTAAAACAAGTGATGACATTAAAATGTTCAGACTGTAGGCAAAACCCCACGTGTAATGTTTCAATCATTAAAATATATGACGTTTTTAAAGCCTAAATTAAACCTATTCAAACATAATTGAGAAAATGAATTAAACAAAAAGAACATGTCCTTTTTTAATCTGGATAAAATTACGGACAGTTACCTTATTGTTTAACTGGGTGGTAAAAGTTTGTGCTGTTTTTGATGTGGGTTTAATATGAATTTCTATCAGTCTACGATACTTTAGACATAAAAGAGACGAAAAAAAAAACATAACTTTTATTGAAAATAAAATGACAGTTCTTTGCAGGGTGTAAGCGATCACGACTCTCCACAAATTTTATTTCTTTTTTTTATTGCTATGACTACCTAAGAAAGTTAGTGGAATTGTTTCCCGTTGATTTTTTTTCATGGTTTACAATTTAGAGTTACCCTCCCCTTAGTCTGGCTGACAACCAAGCCTGCAGTGAATAAAGTACTTTTTTTTATTTGACCCCTAGTTTAAAGGCGAATAGACAGTCATTCTTTTTCTAGGATAATGTGCCAGTAACTGTTTAGAACTCTATGCACACACGCAAGCACACAGGGACACACAAAAAATTTGCAAAAGGAAACACAACACACTCGTCCGAAATTTGAACTGGTCTCGCCGACTCCACTTTTGGCGCCGACTCCACTTTTTGCATTACCATTAATGCATCCTAATCATGTTTATTAACAATCATGACAAAAAAAAAAAAAAAAAAAATTACCTGCGGTGAAATGAATTCGTTTTTTCATTATTGAAAGAACCTGTAATTGTATACGAAAAACAATCTGATAATGTTAAATTAACCTTTTCGTAAGTTTTTGCCACTAGGAGCGTGATCTCATTAAAATGGCATCTTAAGGTGCTAAACTGGTTAACAGAATGCATTCAAGTATTCCAAACTAATGATATGATCATTTCCTGAGTGATAGCTTTCCTAAACGTAGGCTGGCTTGCAATATCATGTCAAACTTTCTGTTAACCAAATCAGAACTGTTTTGCGTAATTTTCCCTCTAGATGTTCAGGCTTATGGCTATGTCACGTTGAAACACGTTATAGGTTAAGCGCCTAGATGGATGGCAACCTAGGAATATTAGGTGATGTAAACTTCAATGTGCAGGTGGTGTAATCGATAATGGCTCGGAATTGGAAATTATAGATCCGAGTTCGTCCTATTTACTAATACATCCACATGCAATGGGTCTTTTAGTAGGACTTGTATCAATAAATTATTATTACTTTCAAAAATTCTTACAATCTAAAAACACTTTCTGGCTTTAAATAACCAGCAAAAGGTTGATAAGCAGTAAAAAACTAAGCAATCAACAACAAAAAAAAACTATGTTCGTTTTTGGCAACGAATATGTGCTGCAACTGCCATAATAAATACAACTTACCATATTCGATTAACTGATCGCCAAGAATTGACAGGATCTTAATTTAAGATATTTCCAGAGGTTTTTATTTCAGGTCCACGTTTATTGTCCCTTAATTTTGATAAAAAAATACCCTTAATTCTGATAAAAAAATGCCCTTGATTTTTATCAAAAAATGCCCTTGATTTTGACTTTATTTTTTGTTTATAATAATGATCATATTTTTTAGAATTTGGTTTATATCTCCAATGCAAGTTTCGATGCTTAATTGATATTTAATAACCAATATCTACATGTTGTCAGCTTAAACTGACACCTCTTTTTAATATATTGTGACTAATTAAGTTTAGGTTTCAAAGTTCCTTATCCCAGAGGAGATTGAAAGCAACTTGTTTTTTTAGTTTCTTGACTTTTTCCGCAACAAAGAATAAGGACATTAGAAAAACTGAAATCTATTATTAAAATAAGCTTATTTTAGTGATAGAATCATAAGCCTTAGGTCCGGGATTGCATCTCTTCCGTCTATTTAACAATAGACAAGAATCCTGGTCCAGTGGCAGTATCTTCATCATTGCACTAATATTGTAATATTGACGCCAGCGTAAGAGTGGCTGTGGGGACTGGGAAATTTTTGTCTTGAGCTCATATGTACACGTATGGACACCCCACATTAGAAAAAACAGGGTTGACGTACTTAATACTCACTTCAGAATATTCTCCAGTGCTTATTTCATGGCCTCAAAATAACCCTGTATTTGGTCAAGTTCCAAAATATACTTCGAGAATTACCTCAGCCCACAGCTGAATAGGGCTACTAAGCTTGCAAGAATCTATTCATAGACTTTAATGTTCGAATTCTTCGTTAGTGCACGCCTTGATAGTATCTATTGATCAGTTCTTAAGCTCGCAATTCAGATTGTAATCATATCGCTTCATTTTGACATCAGAAATCACCTCCTTTTCCTAACGATTCGTCTTCAATGGCCTACCTCTAGAATTGATCAGGTAACCCATAGTCAGAAATAACAGTGGTTAACCAGATTTCGTTGCTAGCGCGAAGCAGCTCACCTTGTGGCCCATTTCAAAGATATCCACTCTGTTTTCTGCCATTTGGGCTTCGGAGTCTTTGTAAGGACTTTTGAACCTTGCTGGGTGTTGGCCTATTGTTGGGGGTTGCAAAGGATTTCTCATAAACATCCTTTAGGATCCCAAAATGTAGATCGACTACTAAGCTTAGTGCGACAAAAATGGTCGATTAATAACAATTGTGGAATTTACCTAATGGTAAAATTTTGCTTAATTTTGAGGATACCATCTGTCGATCTCTGTCTTGGTGACTGTTGAAAAATTCTCTATTCGGCCCACTTTTAAAAACCTGTGCAAATGACGATACATCAAATTTAAAACTTAAATTCGTTCTCATTTCTTATAAACAATGTATTCGTCTAAAACCCTGCACATAATCGTATTCAGATAATGTGCCAGTAACTGTTTAGAACTCTATACACACACACGCAAGCACACAGGGACACAAAAAATTTGTTTTCTGTATATAGCCTAGCCGATTATATATATATATATATATATATATATATATATATATATATATATATATATATATATATATATATATATATATTATATATATATATTTTCGGTTATACGTTATTTTGAAAGAAACAATTTATTTAAGTAAATGTCCTCTTTTTAATTAAACACTATTAATTACATTTACCGGTCTGAATTTTAGAGAAATTTCATAGAAAATATGCGTTCTCCGTATAAACAGAAAATATATTTGATAATTGTCGGACTTAATTCATTTCAATATCTATCTATCTATCTATCTAGATATCTATCTAGATATCTAGATATAGATATATATGTATGTGTGTGTGTGTATGTGTGTGTGTATGTTTGGGTGTATATGCGAGTTTTTCACTGAATATAACTTGCAAGGAAAATTTATGAGTCTTTTTAATTCAGTTTTCCAATATTCTGCTAGTTTTCTTTTCATGCTGACACAGACTATGTAAGGTATTAGAAAAACTAAATAAAAATAATAAAATTTACCTTGTACGTCACATTCAATGAAGCAAATATAAAAGAAAGATTGTTGCTTACACACACACACACACACACACACACATATATATATATATATATATATATATATATATATATATATATATAGATAGATAGATAGATAGACAAATCGCCCTATTTCGTCACTTTCAACGTTACATCAGGCGATTTATATATATATATATATATATATATATATATATATATATATTATATTTCTTTTCTTATTTTTTCGGTTACATCAGGTTCCAACGTTACATCAGCCGACTTATCTATCTATCTATCTATCTATCTATTAAGATATTACATAAATAATATTGGTCTACTCTGTATTGAACCCTCTTTTAAATTAAATATTATGAACGTAGGAATTGTACTCTATTCGTTGTACCTGGAAATATATATATATATATATATATATATATATATATATATATAGAGAGAGAGAGAGAGAGAGAGGGGAGAGAGAGAGAGAGAGAGAGAGAGAGAGAGAAAAGTCGCACTATTTAGTCTGTTCCACCGTCAAACCATATTCACTCATAATCCCTTTCTTTCTGATTTTCAGTGAATTATTTAGTAAATTTATTTACAATGTATTTTTTCTAAAATTATTTTCAATGAATATTTTTATTAAAGGATTAGAAATACCTTCACATTAGACATATAATAAACTAATTCTGTTGGTAAGTCTTGTCTTAATTCCTAATCTTTGATAATCCCTGATTTACAATTTATTTCTATAGAAAACCTTTAACAATTCATTTCCATTGAACGTTTAATAGCGCTGTTCTGTCAGTAACATTTGCTTTTAGTGCCAAACGCTAACAATCCTATTCTTCCTTGCGTTCAATATATATGCAATATGAAAATCATTAGGAATGCATTTGCATTCTACTTATAATAGTCATATTTTTTCAGTAACACTTGAGTTAAATTTTTATTACGTTTTCATCATTTGTGAGACAGAACATATATACTGAGTATGCTGAACCTGTAGACACTCTATACAACATGTTGTGTTTTGAGTCACAGCATCACCACACTGGTGTGGTTCCGTAACAAGTAGATTTTTCCCTAACTTTGAATTCAGATTTGTCCTTCTGCAAATCAAAAGCTACGTCTGCTCTCCTATTTAACCCTTAGTTTGGGGCAAAAGGGATGAATTCATACCAAGGATATTCATGCAATAGTGAACTCAATGACCTCGGCTTGAATTAACAAAATTTTGACCGAATTTTGATATGCCTTTTGCAATGGCTTTAGCTGGAATTTTGAAATATGCCTTCTGGCTTTGGCTTTGGCTTAAATTAGCCAAATTTGGATCGAAGTTTGAAATATTTTACAAAAAGAAAAAGAAAATAAAGATAAAATTGAGATGAGGATTAAGTGCCGATGCAATATATTTTTTTATTTAAAATATTTCAAAATTCGTTCAGCATTTCCTGCTCCTACAACTATACACTTAATTGGCACGCATAAATTTATTAGTGTAAGTAAAGCTAAGTGGAGATTGTTGAGATTACCGTAAATAAATATTCATTATGTCTATGTAAATAAATATTCATTATGTCTAAATGTTTTCGGATATGCCAACGATGCTTTGGTCAATGTCGAACGAGAAATTTTCCTCTTGAATATTCTCCCCGACCTGGGCGACTGAATTCTCTCAATAGTGATCTTCTACAAAGTATAGTTAAAGAAAGTGCGAATATCAATTAGTACGAGAATTAGCAAAAAACAGTTCAGTATAAATTCATACTTCAATCGTGAGACATATTAATATATTCGGAAAGATGTCTAAACTTAGTCGATGGGTCCCTCATCATCTGACAACTTTTCAGCTGAGCCAAAATGCTGACTCTTTACTCATCTTGGAAGAATAGATTAGAGACTGAACTTTTCCTCTGTAGAATCATCACCAGTGAAGAAAGGGAGATCCTTTTAATCATATCTAACGAAAACAAACATGGTTATCGCCCTGAAAACGGAGAATTCATCTGCAAACCAAGATGAAACCTGAAAAAAAGTTATATTCTGTGTTTTGCGGGATGTGGGGATTGTTGTCCCTCATCAAGTGCTAACAAAAACAAAACAGTTAATGCGGAGAAGTACTGTCGGCAGTTGGAATCATTGCACAAGAATTTGAAGAAAAAGCGTCCATAATTGGTTACCATATACGATAATGTAAGAACATATATTTCCCGAATCACTCAGAAAAATATTATGGAATTATATATGGAAGATTTGTGCCTCATCCTCCTTACTCACCTTAACTTGCTTCATCTGACTATCATTTTTTCAGATTAATGCAACATTTTTGAGAAAAAGGTTTATTTGTTGGAAAGAGGTTAAAACTGATATTGATTGTTTCATTGCATCGAAACCTATTAAATTTATAGCCGCGGGATCAACAATTTTCTAAATAGATGAGATATCTGATCGATACTGAGATACAGCATATTATCCTGACTAAATACACCAATTAAGAACAAATAAGCATTTGTTTCTTTTCCATTTCAAATACATGGTTTTTTTTTTCACTGCTCTTTGGACCGTCATAGCTGAAGCTCCTCTCATACGTGCCAAATATCTTATGAATTGAGTTGGATATTTTCTAATTTATCTCTTTAACTTGAAATTATGATTCTCCATCCTGTTGTGACCTCCTGATCCAAGTTTCCTCTCTAGTTCCCACTTTTTAAAAAACTTATTCACTGTTCTTTTGATGGTTCTTGGATGTACTTTGAAGATGGAAGCCAGAGTATGAATGTTGGTAACATTACTGAAGGCCTGAATGATCTTTTTCCTCTCACCATTGCTCAGTTGAGAAGACAGTGGGACTCTCACAAAAAATTTTCACCTCTTCTCTTTCCAGCTGAATAACTCAAATGGGTTTTTCATTGATTCTTACAACATATTGTGTCAAGATGGCTAAACGTGTTATCTGGAAACCTGAAAAAATGAAATTCAAAAGTTTAGTGTTTTTTTTTGTTTTTTTTTTACATATTAAACATTTTGTGGGATGGATAATTATGCTGTTACACAATTTTGCTGTTGCACCCGGTCTATATGCAGACATTTAGGCTCCTATTATTTTGATATATATTTTCTATCACACACACACACACACACACACACACACACACACACACACACACACACACATACATACATATATATATATATATATATATATATATATATAGTTTTTTTACAATATCAATTATACTATACTGGTATGTTTCAATCTGAAATGCAACGTTCCAGAAATGTTAAGATGTAACGTATAAAAATATTCTTGATAATGACCGAAGCGGCCAAAATACTCGAAATTGAAAAGAATAAATTAATGAACATTGCAAAATTTATTCAAAATATTCATTTGCCTGATTAACAGCTTATCTTAAAAAAGTAAAGTTCAATAAAAGTTTAAAAGGTAGAGCTGGGCAGTTTTTAATAAAATTTGTTTAAAGTATTCCAGCCGAGGTCGTTGTGTGTTCGCTTGCACGCATTTAAAATTTGAAAAAAAAAAGAATCTATCTTATCTACCCACAGGGAGTTTGATACAATATTTGGTAGCCAGTCTAGGAGAAAACACTCGGAATTAAAAAAAAAAAAAACGGTTGAGCGCTAGGTGAGCTCCCTAACTGCATAAAACGTAAGTAATACAACTTTGACGTAAGACAAGGGATGCTTTTTTGGAAACATTTTTATTACGTTTTCCTATTTTTGTAAAGAGAATGTATGTGTGGATTTGATAAATGTAAATACTGCCAAAAGGTTTGTTATCGAAGGTTTCTGAGCACATTTCTGGTCATTATCATGATTAGGGAAAACTGTGAATGTTATTCATTTTATTTTTTTTATAAACACGGTGTTTGCTTTCTGTGTGTTATGATGACGCCACAAACGAAGAAACTGAAATATATCTATCAGATTTGAAATATATGTAAAATCCTAGATACCAAACTGAATAAATCTTTTAATCTTAGATTTTGGGATTTTATGAGAGTCGATTTAAGAATAACATTATTTGCAAATATAAATTAATTAAATAAGAGTAAAAATTAAAAAAAAGCTTCAAATACTCAGTTATCAGCAAAAGCATGTTTTATAGTTTTAAAGTCCAGCATTGATTTCGTCCAGTTAACTGATATTTCTGCCATATTTTGATTTGTGGTTTTTTTTATTACTAACACTATTTTGTTTAGTTTTTTGTATATAGTTTTTGTACACATATTGTAAATACTTATTGGGATTGTTAGATTTTTTAAAATTGTTATTATATTCCCCTCCTCCAACAGACAATGAATTGTATATATGGGGACTAGTTAGGACTTCATGGAGTTTTTGAGGCATTATAGTCGATGGGGTAAGAATACGTTGTTTTGGTGTAAGAAATATTGTTTGTATGTTTGGGTCAGTGTCTGTGGCTAGGTAAGTTTAACGTTAAGACAGAAGAAGACCGTCCTTTTCCCCTTTCACCTTTTTGGCCTTGTGACACATTTGGATTTTATGGGCAATAAATATTATCACCAAAATCATGCTTGTATTTAAATCAGCAGCCGCAAGGCCCGGCTCCAACATCTACTAAAACCCCCGACGCTTAATATTCATTTGCCTTTGTACATATTTTATAGACGACGTATATATACAGCCATATTTCAGCTTGTAATGTGGTCCCTAAAAATTATATTAATTAATAGTATGGAAAAAAAAGTATCCTATTTAGGGAAACGGCGCACGAATTCCCTGTCCAAGAACTTCCCTTTGTATCCCAGGTCCTTTGTTTCTTTTAAAAGCAGTCAGCAATGTCCTCATTCGGGACTCATTCGGAATCACCATTAATTGCTTCATGACGTTTCTTCCAACTCAGCGGCGATTTTCATCAGAAGTCGCAGGGAACCAAATATGGGTGCGGTGAATTAGTCTGACAGACCTAGATAATGTAATATTTTGCACCCCCCTCATTCTACCCCTAGAAAGCCATTCACGAAATGTGATGTATGGATAGTTAGGATATTTAAAATCGCTGGATACTTTTTCCAGATCGAATTTTCACACCGTAAATCGTCCATCTTTTTGATTGCAGCCCGAACGCTTCCGACATTTTGGGATTCTATGTTTGTTGATAGCCCTCCAGAACAGATTCTCGGACATGTTTGAAGCAGTGGTACCAACATTTTATCTTAGATTGCTTCATTGATTAATCCCCCAAAGTCTGGCTCACTTGAATAGTTTCTTTTTCCAGGTTTCAAGTGTCAAGCAAGACACAATGTCACTCTATGTTTTCTCACTGCCGACTAAATAACTCCACGGGAGAGCTTCTGTTCACGCATGCGTAGTAACATTTTCTTTTATTGATTGTAAACTTACATGAAACCCGCGCAAACGGCTGGATACTTTCCAGACAAAATGTATCCTTTCAACTAGAAAAAAAAAGAAAGAAAAAAAAATAGGAAACCAACTATAAAAAGAATCATGTCTGAATTTCTAGTGTGAGAAATTGTGATTAATTACATTTAAATTAACATTGTGAGCTTTGTGGTTATCAGCACAATATTTCGTTTGTTGTGCCATCTTGTATAATATACATGAGTACATTATTTTCGTTCTACTGACTATGTTTAGTGATATCTCTAAATCTCTAGATGTTTTTTTAAAATATAGCTCAGTTACCCTGTTTCCCCTTAGTCTATGTCCCGTATCAGGGATTGAACTTACAATTAGTATGTCAGCAAATTCAAGAACCAACTCTCTAATCCACTTAGATATTGTCCCATACGATTGATAGGCACCTGAAAAAGTCTAGAAGCCATAACGGACCAAAAGTTGTGATAATGATAACAAAGATGAGGACATTAATTACTGAAGGCCTGAAAGATTTTTCTACTGACCACTAGAAAAACAGTGGGGTTCACAAAAAACGATTTTCACCTCTTCTCTTTCCAACTGAATAACACAAAGGGTTTTTCATTGATTCTTACGACAAATGGTGTCAAGTTGGCTAAACGTTTTATCTGAAAATCTGGAAAAAAAGAAACTCAGTTTAGTGTTTTTTTACATATTAAACATTTTGTGAAGTGGATAATTGTGCTGTTACACCATTTAGACAATTTTACTCTTACACCCGGTATATTGCGCAGCCATTTTGGCTACTATTATTTTGATATATATTTTCTATCATATATATATATATATATATTTATATATATATATATATATATATATATATATATATATATATATATAATAGCTTTTTACGATACCACTTATACTGTACAGGTATATTTCAATTTGAAATGCAACGTTCCAGAGATATTAGGATGCAGCATATAAAACTTTTGTTTACGATATCATTCCTGATAATATAATAACAAACATGTGGACATTAATTCGAATGTATATAATAAATAAAATATTATTTAGAAACTATTACATACGATCAGCAATTAAATTATATGTTTTATCTAAATAATATTACAGATTTTTATATATTCTAGTCGTATTAATTGTTGTAGAGCGTCATCTGCTAATGGTGGAAATATTTTCGTTTGGATGATTAGACAAGTACAGGAACGGCGGGCCTGTTTGGAAGTATGACATCTAAGATGACCTACTTCAACTTGGCAGGAGAAGTTTTCTGCATGTGACGTCTTCGACGGTGTTCCTCTGCCTGTTGGACCAACTTTGCTTCTGTTGTTTTGAACAGCGTCTATACAGACAAGTCGCCAACTGACCTGATCATCAACTGAATCAGTTAAATATTATTCGTGATACACGTCTGCGTGATTATGTCTTTTTCGGTTCATGATTGACGAGACAGAAGATTTTCCAGCTGTATGTTGCCGTTTCTTTTCTGCGGTAGACCGGTGGCCAACCAATACTATAGGACTCAGTTTGTCCTGTTATTCAACCCATACCAGCAAGGAGAAGAGATGGATTCATAGCTTTCCTAAGGGTAACGAAAGCAGACTGGATTCAAACTCGGATCTCCGATTTCTCATTCGGAACTGTTACACCACACTGTACATTCTCAACTAGCTTTTCTAATTGGTTGGTAAAGATAGTGCTTATCTTCATGAAATCCCTGATGTAATTCCTCTATCGCTTTTATTGACCCCACCGACAGGACTTGACTCCAAATTTTAGAAAAAAGACGTCGCGGAAGTCTTTTTTAAGCATGCGGATGACGTAGTCAACCTCACTGAAGTTGTCAATCAACAAGCACAGTTTTCATGTCCGTTGACTGTAAATGCTTCCAAATTTCGACATAGCAGTACCTTATGTCATTTGTGTAGCCAGGGAATGCTTTGGAGACGAGGAATTGTTCAAGAATTCGAAAATGGTGACGGTATGTGTGCCACGATTTGCATATATATAACAGCGTTAAAATACATATTGACCATTAGACGGTGACTTTGGTCATACTGTTGAGATTCATGCTCAGGAAAACAAGTTTGGAAAGCCAACAAAATGCTGCGGAAGTGATTATGGTCACATAACTTGGTCCTGCGCTGAATAATAGCCACGACCTGACAGGAGATTGTGTGTCGTGTTTGTAAACGATTTGAAAATGGTGTTATCAGAGCGGCCAACAAATTAATTAAATTTATAGAATTTTCTACATGAAAATTATGATGAAAAAGAAACATATCGAAGTTTTCTTTTCTCGATATTCAAATTCATGACATTTGATGGATGAAAAACTAATACATATATATATATATATATATATATATATACATATAATCTTAAGATGTGCTATATTTATGAAATAAAGTGCTCAATATAAGAGATATATAGTGTGTATTATAAAGTGAACATAGAAGTCAACACTTAGAGACGACAGTCTGTTTCATGCTAGACGCAATCGTCAGGCCACATATATATATATATATATATATATATATATATAGGTGGCCTGACGATTGCGTCTAGCATGAAATATATATATGAATATATATATATATATATATATATTATAAATTAATTGATTTAAAATATGGTTATTTTCGCTATACAGTTCCAACCATGTTTCAAAAAATAGAAGCTACAAACCCTAATTTTATTTTTGCAAATAAATTAAAAAGCATTTCATCTTCAAGCGAATTTTGGAGTAACTTTTAAAATTTACCGGGTTTTAAATACACAGCTAAAATCACGTTTCCATGGTTACAGAATATTCTACTCAAATTGAACACGGGGTGTCTAGATTTTCCTTATGACAGTATCATTGTATCAGTTATTAGCTACATTTTGGTAAGGGGTGAGGATGTATTTTACACTGAAACCTGACGTCAGTTGAATGGATGTCGTCTGAATTAAAAAAAAAAAAAAAATTGTTAACGGTAAAAAATTTTCAACGTCATCTTTTAAAATTAAAGATTTTTTTTTTTACAATACTTTTATTTAACTACGATTTGAAATATTTTCCTTTTTAATTTTTATTTTACTATATTCTTTTTTTAAGAACAGTTAAATGTATTAGAATCCATTATATTATGTAGGATTATTTTAACATTAAGTTTAAGTATGTATATGAGGTTACATTTTTTTTTTTTTGTATATGACTATGACAGCAGAAATGGTTACTTAATTTCACTGATTATTTGCAAAAATAAAATTAGGGGTTTTTAGCTTCTATTTTTGAAACATGGTTGGAACTGTGTAGCGAAAATAACCATATTTTAAATCAATTAATTTATAATATTAATGCTCTGTAAATTTACATTGAGCACTATTTTGTAAAAATAAAATATCTATAAGAACACCGGATTTTATATCTTACTGTTTCTTTCTTTTTTTATTTATATATATATATATATATATATATATATATATATATATATATATATATATATATATATATATATATATATGCAGGTTTGTTTGAAGAACAACGAAACATTATTTATCTCTCTGTCTAAATATATCATTCATCTATTCTATCTATCTATCTATCTATCTATCTATCTATCTATCTATCTTCATCTCCTAGTTTCTTCATTATCCATCTATCTATCTATCTATCCATCTATCTATCTATCTATCTCAGTTTCTTCATTATCTCCATCTATCTATCTATCTATCTATCTATCTATCTATCCATCTATCTCAGTTTCTTCATTATCTTCATCCATCCATCTATCTATCTATCTATCTATCTATCTATCTAAGTTTCTTCATTATCTATCTATCTATCTATCTATCTATCTATCTATCTATCTATCTATCTATCAGTTTCTTCATTATCTATCTATCTATCTATCTATCTATCTATCTATCTATCTATCTATCTATCTATCTCATTTCATTCATTATCTATCTATCTATCTATCTATCTATCTATCTATCTATCTATCTATCTATCTATCTATCTATCTAGTTTCTTCATTATCTATCTATCTATCTATCTATCTATCTATCTATCTATCTATCTATCTTCTTCATTTCTATCATTTTCTCATTATCTATCTATCTATCTATCTATCTATCTATCTATCTATCTATCTATCTATTACTGCACTCACACAACTTGCTGTAGGTGTGTGCCTTGCGTGTCTATTGTTTTTGTGTCCTTTGTGCAGTCCATTACTTTATGGGGCAATTAATTCGGTTCATTTCTCTGACATTTTTTGCAGACGTCTGTACTGCGGTGGGCAGGCGTTAAGGTGGGAGGGGAATCGAGGTCAGAGGGTGGGATGCGGACGATCACCTCCGCCATATTGGTGACACCCACCCTCATTACTTCCGACTTTATTCCATTTCCCACACGCCAGCTCATCAGTCACCCGGGCGATGTCTCCCTGGTTAAATCTTTCGGCTGGTGACGAGTACATCCCTAGTTCAATATTTTGTACCAATCAGGACTTGCAAATGGCATCAGATTAATACACGATTAACGTTCTTTTTAGTCTATCAAATGCAAATTGTTATTTTATTTACTTATTATTTTGACAAAATCCAATACAGCTTTCAGTGTCGAAGTTGCAGAAGATCGACTTCGTTAGGAAATACTATTTTGACTACATAGTAGTTTTTTCCTTTTTATATTTTTTCATTATTGGCAACTTGTTTTTTAAGCGATATCACTCCATACAAAGCAGTAAAGCTACTACGACAAAAGAGATCGATGTGTGTAGAAGAAATGGTAATAATAAGCAGGAAGAAGAAAGAGTAATCAGGAAGACAGTAGATAGCGATTGACATTGCAGTTAAATTTTTACAGATTAAAGGTGGCTGGAAATCATACTTTTTAACTTCCCCTCAAATGAGAAGTGTAAAAAAAAGGAAGTGTTAGCATAGAATTTACTGTTACATCTTGTCAGCTCAACCGTAAATTGATGTGAACGACGTCTAGTGTTGCGCTTAAATTCAAAATGTCTTGGTATCATAGCAAAGTCATCCGAACAATTACCATGAAATTACTTGTAGAAAAGACACAGATAGGCAAGCTTACGGTGGTAGGAAAGTGACTGAAGCCGAGCCACCATATCAGAACCAATAATATTGTTAATTTCTTCTTTGGATTTTATAAAAATAGATCAAGGTAAATAACAGGGGCACCGGACCATATGTGGTAGCAATTGTCTAAGCATGAACGAATTGTAGATATGTAAGATAGATTTTATTAAATATTACGTTTATATGTTAAAGTGATAATATTCGTGTTGCTATATTCAATGTATTATTGATCACCTTAATATCTGTTACTTATTAAAAATTATAATAAATATACGGTATTGATTATATGGTGATATTAATAATAATGATGGGATTAGCGGCTTTCGTCCAAGGAAATTTTCGGCATCATTGAGCAAACACAGTTATCTTCGGTTGAAATTTATAAATTATTTCCCTTAAAACAGTTTTTTTCATGAAAATAGATATAAGTCCATTGAATGTTATAGTTCTTTCCAGTACTGATTGGAGTTTCCTTCCTAACATTTTGTTTACGGTCAAGACAACATGTTCATTATATAATTATTTTTACCTTCTAGGTATATGTGCTATCCGTTTTAGTGTATTACTAGACTGGTAACTAGATTTCATCATTTTACTGCTGAAATAGGTAGATATAACCGCAAGTTCTATTCTAATACTTTCTTCTCTCGCAATTCTCTCCTCGCACTTCTCTCCCGTGGAAATCTCTTCTGATTTCTTGCTTCCCTGTCACCAACAATCTACAAAAATTAAATTCAACGTCAATCGCTATCTTCTGTCTACCAGAAAGCTGTTCTTTTATTGTTTTCTCATTCTCGTTCACTCCCAGTAAGCCCTTGCGTCATAGTGGCATTAACGCCTTGCTTGGGGTGAAATAATCTAACAAAAGAAAAAAAAAAAGAACCAGTTTGTAATGAATGTATGGTGGGATATTGCTCAATCTCCGCTATTCGTTCAGCTCAGTGACATATCATGCTATGCAAGTTTTGAAGGTAAAAGGTGCTCTTCATTAGAGTATTAAGTTCTGGCGAAATGGTAATGGAACCATTCTGCATTCATTATCCGAACAGCAGGCGTTAGAGTCGGGTTAAATTTATAAAATCTTACTCAGGAAAATAGGTTTATAAAATAGGTTTGTAAAATCTTACTCAGGAAAATAGGTATATAAAATAGGTTTATAAAATAGGTTTATAAAATCTTACTCAGGAAAATAGGTTTATAAAATCTTACTCAGGAAAATAGGTTTATAAAATAGGTTTATAAAATAGGTTTATAAAATCTTACTCAGGAAAATAGGTTTATAAAATAGGTTTATAAAATCTTACTCAGGAAAACAGGTTAATAAAACAGGTTTATAAAATAGTGATGTGGGGCCAACGTTGGGACCACAGAAGTAAAACACGGAACACGGATTAGATGTAAGAAAGATATATTAACAACAGTTTGAGTCTATGTAACTCTTTGTTGATTTTCTCTACAGCAGCGAAAGGGACATTCCGTTTCTTTTTGAAAACCGGTTGTGCACCGTCCTTCACCTTGAACTTAGCTTTCATTTTAGTACATTTCCCAAGGCCGCCAGAAAATAAAAACTGGGGAAATTGTTGTTTGAGTTCCTTCTTTAGATTTACCAAATTGGACGTTGCACTTTGTATCTTGCGACAAAATGTATTCATTGGGCAATCCCAAAGATTGAATTTTTCTATCCAATCTGTTCCAAATAAGTTATCTGAAGTTTTCAATACGTAGGCTTTGAGCTTTTTGGTAACTCCATTTAGTGTTACTGCAAGTATTACCTCGCCTAAAATGTTAATCTTTTCGCCAGTTACGGATTTTGCTGTTTTATCCGTTTTTAATAAGGTCGGCTTGTTTAATTTTCGCCAAGTACGCCAGTTAATGGTTGAAAGATCGGAACCCGAGTCAAGCTGGAATTTAATGGACTTATTGAAAATATCCACTATTACATATTTTCTTGAATTCCTATCGACAATATTGTCAGATTGAGCTTGCCTAATTTTATTTTTGGGTTTGCTCGTTCTGTTGGCGTACCAGCACGAAGTTAAAATATGCCCACTTTTATTGCAATTTTTGCAATATTTTTTGTTCTTAACTGGACAAAATTTCATCCAATGTCATTTACCACAATGGTAACATGGTCCGGGCGGTTTCTTTAACCTATTTGGGTTTTGGTTACTGCGGAATTTAGGACATGAGATTTGCATTTTGACTTTTTGAGGGGAATAGGAGGTAGACTTGCTTCTGATTTTATTAATCTGAGCCACACCTGATTCCTCGATAGTGTTTGAGTCACATTTTACAGATATTACTCTTTGACAGTCCTCTGCCAGTTTTTGGATAGTCAATCCTTGTTCAGTACCCGTCGTCTGACTTCGGTGTCTTCTGCTGATACTAGACCTTGTGCGAAAATCAAGCACTTGAAATCATCGGCAGTCAGTTCGGCTAGTTTAAAATCATTACATAGCTTGTTTACCGATGCTGCAAACGTTAGAAAATCTTGCTGGTTGTCTTTGACTGTGTTCAGGCATTTCCAACGTTTGTGGAACAAGGTTGTGTTAGGCCCGAATAGTTCCGATAGGAGCTTATTAGTCTCGGAAAAATCCAAGTCAGTCGTTTTCTTGGGTAGTATGAACTCTACGAACCTACTATGTTCTGTAGTTCCCAGTTTTCTCAATAGAAGACGTACGTATTCAAAGGTTTCCATTGAATTGTAGATTGTACTCTGGGAGAATATTGTATCTTTTTCAGAGTTTGAGCCTTTTAATGCATTTACGAGTAATTCTTTAAGTTGTTTCTGTTGTAGTTCAGCACTCTGAAGCGTAATTTGTTGGAATTCCATTTGTTGTTTATGTAATTCCAAAATTAGTTGTTGTTGTCTTTCTTCTGATTTTTGTTGCTGATCCAAATTTAGTTTTAACAATTGGTCAACTGCTTTTTGAAAATGTTCCATATTTAAAAATGACAGCGCATTTTTTGTTGCTTTGAAACACGTGTACTAAGAGGAGGTACAAAAAAAAAATCTTGATAGATTTTTGTTCCTTTTTTTTTCTTTTACAGAAAAAAATATGGACAGACAATAGTTAAACTAAACTAATTATGTGTTTAGCTTTTTTGAGATTTCCTGCTTCTGTTAATTTTAACGTAATTGTATAAATTTTCACCACACTTATTATGTATATATTTTTTTTTTATAGAGGTACAAAAGAGAAAACTCACCTCAGTGAATTTGAGGGGAGAATAATTTATGCACGAGTTCAACTCAGTTATATATAAAAAAAATTAGATAGTTTTTTTTTTTCGAAAACTTGAGTACAATGGTAGTACCTCGCTCTTGTATTGCCAGTTTGTTTTACGAACAAACTATTTTTTTTTCTGTGTGTGAGTAAGAAATCGTTCTGGTAATGTTATTTGGACAGACTTTAATATTCCGTAGGTGTCGAATCGCTAGTTCGTCAATGCTACTTGGTATCGGAATATATTTTTTTTAGACGCTGGGTGTTGCGTTTAAATCGCTAATGTAGTAATACCAGCTTAATTTCTCGTTCAACACTACTGTGGGAACGCGTAGAGTTTCTGTGTATTTTTCGAGTACTCTCTCACTATTGATATGGTGAGAACGAAATTCTCGAATCTTTCTGTCGCCACTGTTGTGGGACTGGCAAGGTATTACGGTTTTCTACGTGAATGCGTTTCTCGAATTCTTCGTCGACACAGATGTGGAACTGGTAAGGTATTTAGGTTTCGCCGTGAGTGCGTTTCTCGAATCCTCGTCGCCATTGATGTGGGGCCAAAGTTGGGACCACAGAAGTAAAACACGGAACACGGATTAGATGTAAGAAAGATATATTAACAACAGGTTACAGAGATAGTGTAAGTGGAGCTTACTATATGTTAGTGTCCAATACTGGTAGTCGTACGCGGCTCTCACTGTGTCTCTATCTCTCAGTGTCACTCTGTGTCACTCAGTCTAGAGTGTTGCGTCGCATACTTAATATAGACCTGGAAGAGTCTATTGTGTAGGTAGTTTTGGTCTCACAATAAATAGGTTTGTAAAATCTTACTCAGCAAAATAGGTTTATAAAATAGGTTTATAAAATAGGTTTGTAAAATCTTACTCAGGAAAATAGGTTTATAAAATAGATTTTTAAAGATCTTACTCAGGAAAATAGGTTTATAAAACAGGTTTATAAAGTAGGTTTATAAAATCTTACTCTGGAAAATAGGTTTATAAAATAGGTTTGTAAAATCTTACTCAGGAAAATAGGTTTATAAAATAGGTTTTTAAGATCTTACTCAGGAAAATAAGTTTATAAAACAGGTTTATAAATAACGTTTATAAAATTTTACTCTGGAAAATAGGTTTATAAAATAGGTTTGTAAAATCTTACTCAGGAAAATAGGTTTATAAAATAGATTTTTAAAGATCTTACTCAGGAAAATAGGTTTATAAAACAGGTTTATAAAGTAGGTTTATAAAATCTTACTCTGGAAAATAGGTTTATAAAATAGGTTTGTAAAATCTTACTCAGGAAAATAGGTTTATAAAATAGGTTTTTAAGATCTTACTCAGGAAAAAAGGTTTATAAAACAGGTTTATAAACTAGGTTTATTAAATCTTACTCTGGAAAATATGTTTATAAAATAGGTTTGTAAAATCTTACTCAGGAAAATAGGTTTATAAAATAGGTTTTTAAGATCTTACTCAGGAAAAAAGGTTTATAAAACAGGTTTATAAACTAGGTTTATAAAATCTTACTCTGGAAAATAGGTTTATAAAATAGGTTTGTAAAATCTTACTCAGCAAAATAGGTTTATAAAATAGGTTTATAAAATAGGTTTGTAAAATCTTACTCAGGAAAATAGGTTTATAAAACAGGTTTATAAAATAGGTTTATAAAATCTTACTCAGGAAAATAGGTTTATAAAATAGGTTTTTAAGATCTTACTCAGGAAAATAGGTTTATAAAACAGGTTTATAAAGTAGGTTTATAAAATCTTACTCTGGAAAATAGGTTTATAAAATAGGTTTATAAAATCTTACTCAGGAAAATAGGTTTATAAAATAGGTTTTTAAGATCTTACTCAGGAAAAAGGTTTATAAAACAGGTTTATAAACTAGGTTTGTAAATCTTACTCTGGAAAATAGATTTATAAAATAGGTTTATAAAATCTTACTCAGGAAAATAGGTTTATAAAATATGTTTTTAAGATCTTACTCAGGAAAATAGGTTTATAAAACAGGTTTATAAACTAGGTTTATTAAATCTTACTCTGGAAAATAGGTTTATAAAATAGGTTTGTAAAAATCTTACTCAGGAAAATAGGTTTATAAAATAGGTTTTAAGATCTTACTCAGGAAAAAAGGTTTATAAAACAGGTTTATAAACTAGGTTTATAAAATCTTACTCTGGAAAATAGGTTTATAAAATAGGTTTGTAAAATCTTACTCAGGAAAATAGGTTTATAAAATAGGTTTATAAAATAGGTTTGTAAAATCTTACTCAGGAAAATAGGTTTATAAAACAGGTTTATAAAATAGGTTTATAAAATCTTACTCAGGAAAATAGGTTTATAAAATAGGTTTTTAAGATCTTACTCAGGAAAATAGGTTTATAAAACAGGTTTATAAAGTAGGTTTATAAAATCTTACTCTGGAAAATAGGTTTATAAAATAGGTTTATAAAATCTTACTCAGGAAAATAGGTTTATAAAATAGGTTTTTAAGATCTTACTCAGGAAAAAAGGTTTATAAAACAGGTTTATAAACTAGGTTTGTAAATCTTACTCTGGAAAATAGGTTTATAAAATAGGTTTATAAAATCTTACCCAGGAAAATAGGTTTATAAAATATGTTTTTAAGATCTTACTCAGGAAAATAAGTTTATAAAACAGGTTTATAAATTACGTTTATAAAATTTTACTCTGGAAAATAGGTTTATAAAATAGGTTTGTAAAATCTTACTCAGGAAAATAGGTTTATAAAATAGATTTTTAAAGATCTTACTCAGGAAAATAGGTTTATCTAGTACATTAGTTCTTATGGTTCTTTGTAGTATTGATTGTGGTTTCCTTTCTAACCTTTTGTTTAAGATAGTGTGGGAAGTTAACAGCTCGATTATGTCAGATCAAAAATGGAATGTTGCTGCCATAATTGGGCTGAACCTGCTAAATACACACTTTCCAACTTTAATAGAGTTCAAAAGCATCAAGGTACTCTGTTGGCTATGAATTATCTTCCACCTTACAACCCCTTTCCCACAGACGAAACGGTGCTAACCTGTTATTACACTCTCGCTATTTTCATGGAAAATTCTCTAGCGAGATACATTCCTTTGTTCCACCAATTCAGACTGCTGGAGCTAAGATCCGCCATTCCAAGTATACAGGATGAAATCATCTCGATTCCCTTGACATTCCATTAGTAAGAAGGAAGTTCCATTCGAGCAGCTTCTCCCCAAGAACCGTCACTTTGTGGAACAGACTTCCTTGAAAATGCCTCGTCGATACCTACAATCTTAACCACTTTAAGTCTGCAATCAACTACTATCTATATACGTAGGTAAGTAAAAAAAATCGCCATAACATATATTTAAGTTTGCCACACTGCCTTCTTCCCATGTGTGCTTATAGTTCGTACTATTGTAGTCACCTGATCAAAGTTTGAGTTTGATTACGCCAGTTATTTTTTGCCGCATTTACAGTGTAAACACGACCGCTCTGCTAGCAGTGTTCCCCGAGGAGGAACAAAGACCAGTGATCCGATTTCTCTAGTCGGAAGGCGTGTGGTCGGACAAGCTTGATGCACAAATAAGGATGACTGATGAGAAGATTCAGCAAGCTCGAGAGATGGTAGTGGCTAACCGGCGAATTATCATCGATGAGATGGCTTAAGGATAGATAGGGCTTATCCCATTACCTTGACTCCCAACTCTCTCAGCATAGTTAGATCCATCATTTTCAAGTTCTCCTTTATCAACTTTTCACTTGCAAATGTTGCAGTATAGTTCTTGGCCGAGTCGGCAGAGATTCCTGCTTCGATGAGGTAATTTTCCCAATCCTCAAATTCCATCACTGTTCGCAGAGCTATGTAGAATTTGGTAATAGCAACAGACAGCACTCGACTATAATAGAAGTTGAGCCTGACTGAACAAGTAATCTGCTGGGCAAATTGGTAAGTGGTTTATATAACAGCCTGGGAAATTTCATTTTGTTACCCGGGTAAAACTATTTTGTATGTTCTGATTAGCTGATGATTCCAGTGTGGATATTGTGCTCAATAAATATCCAGCATACTGGGACTATTCAAGAGATGGAAATGTATTGAGCTACAACCCTGTTTATTTCTGTCAACCAACTAGACGCTAGTTGGGAACCTCCTTGCAAAGGTGAGTCTCACACTTTTGATTGTTCAGTTCTTTGCAGATTCGGATCGCTGCTCTTTGTTCCTCCTTGATGCACAGCGGGGCGACCATATTTACACTGTAACATCATCAAGACAACTAGCGCGACAAGGCTCAAACTTTGATCATGTGACTACAATAGAACCTACTGAGCAGAAGACATTGTGACAAACCTAAAGGTATGTCATGGCGGATACTTTTTGACTTCCCCTCGTATAACAACGTCATTCAGTAATCCTTTATCTTGCGTGATTTTGGGACTTCTAAACAGCAGTATAAATAAATAATTATTTTCTCTTCTAGTTACATGTGCTATCAATTTTATTAAGCGATATTTGTTATTTGTTCTTTGCGATTATGTAGCGCCAGTCTATGATGATGGATCGCCTTCTTTAAGATCTGAAGGGTTCATTTGCTTGAAGCGAATAGCTGATAGTTTAGACATTTCTGAACGAGTCGGACGCCATTCACACCATCCATTTGAAAGTCTTGCTTTGACAAGGATATTCAAGAACACGACGAGGGTTCTTCGGTTAGCATATTGGTGTTGTAACAACTTGAGGTGTTGTGTAAAACTACCCTGAGTCTAGCGTATTCCATGTTCAATTTTCTTATCCTCCAATGCTGAATTTGTTAGAACTGATCCAAACACCGACGTATGTGTAGTAGTGTTTAGTATTTATTAGTCGCACATTTTGAATTTTTATGATGGGTTCAATTATGTGTCATCTCTGAATTCATTCAAATTCCAGATCATCTTTCTCTTTTGGAAAGGCTTATTGCAAGTCCTACTCCTTGGAACACTTGGTAGAGTGTATAGTAATAGTAATATTAGCCATTTCCCAAGGAGGAAACATTTGGCATTCATTGATCAAGAGTCAGAACTACTTTCCGTTGAAATTTATAAAATATTTCTCTTTAAACACATTTTTAGGAAAGTCTAGTAGCCGTTATTGCTTTTTCCAGTATTGATTTGTGGTTTCCTTGCTAACATTCTGTTAGAAGTGGTTTGCAATGTTAATATCTTGAGGGTTCTTTCCAGTACTGATGGGGGTTTTCTTCCTAAATATCTGTCACAGGTGGTTTGGAATGTTAATATCTTGATGGTTCTTTCCAGTATTGATGGGTGTTTCCTTTCTCACATTCTGCTAGAAGTGGTATGCCGTGTTAATATCTCGATAGTTCTTTTCAGTATTGATGGAGCTTTCCTTCCCATCATTTTATTAGAAGTGGTTTGCAGTGTTAAAAAATCTAGTATTCATTATAAGTATATCAATATCTGGTATTAATTATAGGCTTATAAAAATCCCATTAATTATAGGCTTGTAAAAAAAAACCATTAATTATAGACTTTAAAAAACCCCATTAATTATAGGCTTATAAAAACCCCCATTAATTATAGGCTTATAAAAACCCCATTAATTATAGGCTAATAAAAAACCCATTAATTATAGGCTTATAAAAAAACCTATTAATTATAGGATTATAAAAAATCCATTAATTAGGGCCCTAAAAAATCCATTAATTAGCGCCCTAAATTCATAACAAAACTAACCGGGCCATTTGTCTCGAATAGGACCACCAATTGGTTGTGGACTGGGGCAGGAATTGGCAGGTTAACTTGAAAAACAAAACTATTACTCACCACAGAGAACCGTCCTTGCCTCCCATTAGAATGTCTGACGCTCAACTCTACGAGAGCACCTCTTTGTGACTGCTCGGTCTCACATTGTCTGCTGACCTGAGGTGGAACAAATACATTGAGTCCGTAGCTTCGTTCACCGCAAGGAAAGTTGGCTCTCTGTGCCGCGCCAGGAAATTTTTCTCGCCGAAGTCGATCCTTCAAATCTACAAATCAACAATTCGCCCTTGCATGGAGTATTGCTGCCATGGTCTGAAGCCCCTTTCTGTTTGTCTCAAGGTCCTTGATAAAATCCAGAGACGGATATGAAATTTAATTGGCCCTGATCTGGCATCTCGTCTGCAGTCGCTCTCTCACAGACGAGCTGTTGCCTCCCTCTGTCTTTTTTTTACAAATACGTTCACGGTAACTGCTCTGATGAGCTGCTTTCGCTGGTTCCCAGATTTCATGAATTTAAACATTCAACTAGTCTGGCATCTTTCTCTCACCCTTTCACTGTTGAAACTGTTAAATCTAGCCGCCTCTTCTACTCTAGCTTCATGTTTCGCACTTCTCTCCATTTCTTGTTATCCTGATAGCTATAATCCCCAACTATTCACATGTAATGTCAATCGACGTCTCCAGATGCCTTGATTTATCGCCTACCCTTCTCTTCATCCTTTCCTTTATCAATCCTCTTTTCTTTCGCTCCAACTCTCTGTAACCTTTTGCGTGATAGTGGGTTTTCGCGTTGCTTGGGGTGAAATGCTTAAAAAAAGTATGCCATAAACCGAGATTCACTAGAGTCTATGTATATTGTACATTACGATTGGAATAGAGAGCAAGGCCAACCATTCCTTAAAAATAAAATATTGTAGAATAAGACGACCGAGCCTAGGACAATTAAGAAATTATTGAGCTAGATATCAATTGAGCACTCTTATTGACAAAATTCTGCTCAAATTGACATATTTTTGTCAATTAATGCAATAAAGCCACAAAGAAACAAGGGTGTTACTTAGTGGGAGAGAAGAATATGAGAAAAAGGAAAGCATTATTAAGCAGAGAGAACAATAAAAAAAACGGTAATTATGAAGACAGAAGATAAAAAAATTAAATTTTTGTAGATCAAAGTTGATTGGAAAGTGAGAAGACAGAAGAGAGTTCCACAAGCGAGAATGCAAAAAAAACAACAAAAAAAAAAAAACTGTTAAATTATATAATTTTACGTACATTAATAGATGTTATGATTATATATATATATATATATATATATATATATATATATATATATATATATATATATATATATATAGTTAGAGAGAGAATGAGAAAGAGAGAGAGAGAAAGAGAAAATGAGAGAGAAAAGAGAGAATGAGAAAGATACAAAGAGAGAGAATGAGAATGAGAAAGAAACAAAGAGAGAGGGAGAGTGAGAAAGCTACAAAGAGAGAGAGAGAGGGTGAGAAAGATACAAATAGAGAGAGAAAGAGAGAGAATGAGAAAGATACAAAGAGAGAGAGAGAAAGATAGAGAATGAGAAAGATACAATGACAGAGAGAGAGTGAGAGAGAGAGAAA
The DNA here is from genome assembly GCA_903632075.3 of Acanthosepion pharaonis. Lineage (NCBI taxonomy): Eukaryota > Metazoa > Mollusca > Cephalopoda > Sepiida > Sepiidae > Acanthosepion > Acanthosepion pharaonis. Next base: position 368,492 of record CAHIKZ030005166.1, on the reverse strand, counting down.
GGGAGAGAATGAGAAGGACACAAAGAGAGAGAGAGAAAGATAGAGAATGAAAAAGAGAGAGAGAGTGAGAAAGCAAGAGAATTAGAAAGATACAAAGAGAGAGAGAGAGAGAGAGACAGATAGAGGTAGGAGTGAATGAGAAAGAGAGATAAGGAGAGGAAGTTAGTCCATGTATACTTCTAACAGAATGAAAAATATTGTAGGTCGATGGAAAAATACGAAAAAGAACATCGAAACACCCAAATTCCATTCGTATTCCAATTGTGAGATGTATGTTCTACTCGGTCAGCTTCTTCCCAGGAACCGTTTCTTTGTGGCACTGACTCCCAAGAGAATGCTTTCCTTAAGACCACAATCTTAATCTTTTCTAGTTTAGGCCTAAACATTATCTTACGCACGTATCCGCACAAACTGTACCTAGTACTCTGTAAGCCTCTAACTCAAGTGGCTCTGGGGCCTTGTAAAGTGTGAACATCATTGTAAGCAAAAGGACAGAATTGGGTTCGAAAATTTCGATTTTAAACATTTTTCTCAACTTTCTTCTATTGCGTCTACAGGTCTAATTATATATTTTCCAAGCGTAGCATAAATGTGGCACAAGGCCGAAAGTGGGGGCACCCAGTGAGAATCGAACTCACTAATCAGTCGTAATTGTTCTAGCGTGAAAAGCTTGCTAACCATTACATCGCCTCGAGGTGCCCTAAATCGCTATATATATATATATATATATATATATATATATATATATATATATATATATATATATATATATATATATAAACAAAACTCGTAACACATAAACGAAATGAAAATAAATGAGTAGAAGAGAATATCATGTTCCCCCTCCATAATTCTATAACAACGACAACACCAACAAACAAGCCGATGAACGTACAAACAAATGAACACGAATTGACAAGTAACGGATGGCTGGATAGATGGACGTTGAACTGAAGGCAGAGACAGAGAAAGCGAGACGTCCAGCGAATAATGGTGCAGGCAAGCGTAGACAACACGAGAGTACAATTAGGCAAATTTCTAACAGGCACGAATGTTTATGGCCTAGGCAAGCAGCTGGTCTCTTTTCTCTCCTGCTGGTCGACAAGAGCGATCCTCTGCCTAACTCTGCAGTGGGTCCTCATTGTTATCGTAGGATCGCAGACGACACTCGGCTTGTCCTTGCAAAATAGGGGTTTGGTTCGTCGTCGGAACCCACCCGGAGATAAATTTTACCTCGAGGTGGTTCAAAGAATAAGGTAACAGAGTAAAGGTCATGGAAAGTTTTATACTTTTTTTTGTGGGAATGAGATTGTATAGCGACAGTATACGTATATTGTATAGCGTATTTTCATAAAATAGTTAATGCATGTTAGTCGTTTAAAAGAGGATTAGAAAAGAAATCATCTTTTAAAAGGAAATGGTCTTTCCTTAACTTGGGATTAAGATAACCACAACAATAAAGTAAAAGCGTTAACACATAAAGAATCATTTTTGTCTTTCAACAACATAGCTGGTTTTACGATCCATGCTGAAGGAAGGGCAACTCATTGTGCTTTCTGGTTTCTCGGTTTCCACTGACACAAAATGGCGTGATTAAATTGAATCAAGCTCTAGGAAATTACGGCCATTGTTTCGTGTTAGGAAATTTTACTCGGAATCCATTGTTGTACATTTATATCATTTGTCCATGCATTGCATATTGCAGTGATATCTAGTCTGCTGTTTCTATTTCTGATTCTCATTTGGAGCAATACTCTCTTCTTACAGTTATTTGACTTTGTACCACTCTATGTTAAAATAAATATTAAAACAGAATCATTGGTCGATAAAGAATTTAGAATACTAATTTTCAAGTACAGTGCTGTTCGATAAAAGTGACTCACCTGATTTTTTTACTAAAAAATATTTTTTGTCTATTGTTTTTGGGGTTAAAATAATTTTTAATCTTACTAATATAAAGACCCCTTCCCGACCACCTAGGAAAAAAGTTTATTCACCCTAAGGTATTCTATTGATAATTATAAATTTGGTTATAAATGAGATTCAGGAAAAAAAAGTCTATGCAAAAAAAGTGACTCAGATATCGCATTCTAATGATTAAACTGGTAAATTTAAAGAGCTTTTGACAAAATATTGAAAACTATTTTACAATACACTCAGAAGAATATTCTAGAGAATCCTAGAACAGCTTAAATTAAATCTAGAATATTTCAGAAAGCCTCATACAGTATAAAAAAGGCTTGAAATAGCCACTCAAGTCACTAACCAGATGAAAGGATACAAACACGCATCAGAACCACTTAAGGAATCTATTATTGCCCTCTCAAAAGCGGGCAAATCTACGAGAGGAATTCACTAGATATAAAAAGATAGAAAGGAGAGTAAGACATGGATGTGTCTTCCCACGGGACACGGCGTATAGAAGAAGAAGAAGAACTCATGACAAATTTCAAACGCTGATATATGAAATAGGAAGTCAAAAGATTCTTTTTGAAAGATGTGCACAAAATAATATTAGTTTGTCGCACAAAGCAATGTAGTCAGAAACAGAAAAAAATTGTTAGAAACAAAGAAAAGAGTACTGAACTGTTATGCAACATCAGTACTTCTATATGTCATCAAAGATGAAGAAGATATTTGAAGCAAGAGAAATATCGTTCTATAGAAGGATGCTGATGATACCATGGACCGAACATGTGTGCAATGACGAAGTTTGAGAGAAAATGAAAAAACTCTATTTTATTTTATCTCCATTTCTTCATTTAAAGCCCTAATAATTATCAAAAGAGAAATTTCATTTGGTGATATTTTAAGAAAAACTGAAAACGTCGTTTTATCTGAAAAAACTGAGGCACCGCAATCTTCATAAGAGCGTTTTACCCATTTGAACTTGCAGTAAATAAAAATTATTAAATAGTTTTACTTGCCAACTATTACATCGACCAACTGAGCAGGTAGTTACTCAGCATAGAACAACCTCAAATACGTCAAAGAAGATGTTGTTGCGCCAATGTCTGTCTGCTTTAAAATTCATCTTTCGAAATCTAGGATTTTGCCTGTGCATAAAAGCCGACCTCTGGTGGGGAAAAATATGAAATTATCTCCCACTGCTGAGTAGACATCTTTGCTCAAAGAAGTGTCGTTGTGTGGTGTGTGTGTTTTTTCAGCAGTTATTTATTTTAAAAGTCTAAGCTTTTAATCCGAAACAGAGCGTTTTAGTTTTTTTTTTTATCCTTTTTAATAATTCTTCGGATCTAAACTCCTGTTGACGCATACATATTTTTTTTTCTTTTCCTTCTCGGTGATCTCTACAGTTTCCCTTTACCACTGATATTCCTTTTATTTTGTCATTCATTAAAGGATTCCTAGCAACGTGTGCCGAACACGTGTGCCTCTTGTTCGGTAGTCTGTTGACATTTCCAGACTAACATTTATCAGGTTTATCATTTTTTTTTCAAACATTTATACAGGCCATCTCTCAACTTTTTACTCCCTCCTTTTGTTTTTTTTCCTTCTTTATCACATCATTTGTACTTGTTCTTTTTTTTCTTTCTTTTTTTTTCTTTCTTTCTTCATTATTCCATTTTCTTTTGTTATTTCTCCACTGTCTTTCTTTTGGAATGTCTCTGTTTTCTTTTCTTTTCTTTTCTTTTCTTTTCTTTCTTTCTTTCTTTCTTTCTTTCTTTCTTTCTTTCTTTCTTTCTTTCTTTCTTTCTTTTGCCATTCCTTCATTTTCCTCCTTTTGCCATTTCCCAATTTCTTTCTTTCTTTTGTCATTTCTCTATTTTCTTTCTTTTGCCATTTTTCCATTTTCTTTCTTTCTTTCTTTCTTTCTTTCTTTCTTTCTTTCTTTCTTTCTTTCTTTCTCCTCCTTCATTCCATTTATGAACATTTTATTTTTACATATTTCTTTCTTTCTTTTGCAATTCCTTCATTTTCTTCCTTTTGCCATTTCCCAATTTCTTTCTTTCTTTCTTTCTTTCTTTCTTTTTTTTCTTTCTTTCTTCATGAATCCATTTTTTTCTTTCTTTCTTTTGTCATTTCTTTATTTTCTTTCTTTTGCCATTTCTCCATTTTCTTTCTTTCTTTCTTTCTTTCTTTCTTTCTTTCTTTCTTTCTTTCTTTCTCCTTCATTCCATTTATGAACATGTTATTTTTACCTATTTTCTTTCATTAACGACTTTTCATTCATGAGTGTGCCTAGTGGCTGAGATAATTGCGTATTTCCTGCTGGCGCTTAATGTCCAAATTCGAAACTTGGAACAGAACAGGATTTTGAATTCTGGATTCTCAAGATAGGAAACCTTTCCCTTCCCAACCCCAAGGTTAGTGAAGCAAGCACCTTCTACCTTTTAACTTAATTGTAGTTTTCTTCTACTATTTGCCGTGCTCTTTCGTGACGTTGGCGATTATGGCTCGCCACAATTTCCTGTCCAATGTGGCTGTTACTCTACTTTAAATCCGACGACCATTAAACCCCATTACAGAAAGGAATAGTAATAAAAGAAATTGTTGCATTATACAACGTATGTTATAGAAAAGTTATTCATGTTCACTTTTTAGTCAAACTCAAAACTCGTGTCTTTTAAGGAAATTTAAATTTCGCTTCCTCTTGTATTTTGGTTCAAATATATTCTGCCCCATTTGTTTGTATCGAATTAATGAAACCAAATTTGTAACAATATTTGCTATTGTTGCTTTTATTAACAATTATCTCTATATTCTATTACGAGTTATTATCGGGATCATAGCACCTGTTAGGTTCTCAGCTATGGTCAGAGAGTAAACCTCCAGGCAAAAATGAAACACTATGAAGTATAAAAAATATTTTTATAGTAAAAAATATCAACATTTCATTTTTATATAAAAAGTACCTGCAATTTATAGCTATGGGTAAATAGCAGGACAGACCGAGTTCTATAGCCTTGGATGGCAACTGGTCTGTCGCAGAAAGAAATGGCAACCTACTGCGTGAAAAAATCTGCCTCGTCAGTTATGTATCGAAAAATACATGATGGCCTAAGTGTGTATCACGCATGGTACATAACTGACTGACATAAGTTAATGGAATGAATGCAAAAGGAATTCGAACTTCACTCGCCGATTTCTCAATCCGAGCTACAACCCAAGGCAAGTGACGGCAATTCCAAAAGAAAGGCTTACAAAGGGCTTTGTGGGTAAATAGCAGAACAGACTGGCTTCTATAGCCTTGGATGGCAACTGGTCTATTGCAGAAAGTAATGGCAACCTACTGTTGGAAGAAAATCTGATGTTCCCATATGCCACATTTTCGAGATTTCTATTTCAAGGTCCTTGTATTTTGACAGCTTTTTGAATATCTTCAAAGATACATTGCAGTCAGCAGGGACTGCCATATCAATAAGGAGGCACCGTTTTTGTTTGTGGTCTTTAATAACAATATCTGGACGGTTGGCTTTGGTTGTTCTGTCAGTGTTTATTGTGTAGTCCCATAGAATTGTAACTGGTCCTATCTCCGTAACCGGGTCTGGGTAGTGTTCATACCGTTTACTTTCAGTTTCCTTCACGTAGAAGTTGCAGATTTTCCAGTGCAGATATTGGCCCACTCTGTCATGCCGGGTTTTATAATCAGTGGGTTTTAATATCGTGCAACCTGATACAAGATGATCAATCGTTTCTGGATATTTATCAGAGAATCTGCATTTTGGGCTGACACAATATTTTAGTATATGTGCTTGATAATTCCTAGTTAACAAGCATTGGTCCTGTGCAGCAAGGATAAAACCTTCAGTTTCAGCTTTCAACCCTGCACTACATAGCCACTGATGGGTACGGGTTTTGACTACGTCAGCTTGTTTGGTACGGGCAGAGTATTGGCCATGAAGCGGTTTATCTTGCCATCGCTTCTGTATCTGGTCGGTTGCATTCGTCTTTATTATTAAAAAAAGAAACTATTATTATTATTATTATTATTATTTATTATTTTTCCTTTGATTTCTAGTGTATACTCATTTCTTTCTGAGTCCTAAACAGAGACCTAAGGTCAGAAATGGCATCATGACATTTTCCATTTTTATTAAAGGTAAAAAAAAATATTATTATTATCATTAGCAGTTAAGAGAAGAGGGCGATTTAAGAAAAGATAAAGAAAAGTAAAAACGCAGTATTTGACAATATTAAAAAAAATATTTAGACAGAATTTCTGTCTTCTTTAAGTTATATTTAAACAATTTCTTTTAAGTATAATGATACATAGCATATGCTAGGCCACAAAAAAATCTCCTGACCGGCCAAGTATAGAAATGAATACAATATGGGAACCAGTAATAAGGAGTGCTAAAGAAAAGCAATGAATAGCAACAAAATTCAAATATGAGCTCTGGTAAAAATGGTTATTGAGACATTAGGTCCCAAGAATTTCTACACTGATAACCTTATGGACACATAGCCTAGTGGATAAAAGCATTGGTTGGATCCAGTGACTTGACCCAAAGAGTTGTGAGGTAAATACCTGACTTGAACAAAAACTTAGAGAATTGAATTAAAGGGATGTAACTGAGACATCCGGAAGTGGCATAGCACATGGAAATAGAACAATCTACCGCGGTGGATGAAAGAAAGGGTTCAGTTCGAAATTCCAACCACCTGAAGAAGGCCGGAGTGTACAACGGCCGAAACGTCTTGAACAATAAAGATGAGGACAACAGTCTGAACTATATAAATAATTACAATACCGCATCTCAGAAAGAACATTATCTTATTTATTCAAGAAGGATATATTGGCCGAAACCCTATGATAAGTTTAAGAAAAACACGAATGAAGTTTTCAGTTGTCTGATCACAATTTGAAATGTTAATGATTCTTCTAAAAATTATACATAATATATTAATATAATTGGTTCAAGTGTGATTGGCTTAGAGCAATGACTCAGAAGCTATTTTGGAAGAACAGAGGTTACTTTATTGAATTCGATCTCCACTTCACTCATATGACCTTATGCCACACTAAATCGAATTTGTGTATATCAAGATGTCTGGAACTGATATTTACTTGCATGCTAATTCACGGTGATAACGAATCCTTCTACCAGGCAAGTAGTGAGTTTGATCCTCACCGGGTGCCTTAGAATGGCATGATTGTGACTTAGCCTAGTAAATAGCTATATTTCTTCTTTGTTTTTTTTTAAAATCAAACAACAATGGGTTAACCAAATAAGAACCGAAGCGTGTTTTTAAAAAAATCGTGAACCGAACGCTTCGGAACTCGTAATGGCAGGTTGACAAGCCACTGACTTAGCGCTTGGAAATGTATGTCATATGAAAGGTCATTTGGTATAACGAGACAGGGTGTTATCAGTAGCGTGCGCGTCGGGATTAAAATAAGCCCCGAGAGGGACAGTCTCTCTTTCGCGCGTGTGCGTGAGCGCCGTGCTCTGTGCGTCTGGAGGGGGTGTAAGAGAAACGGAATCAGCTAACCGACTTTGAAAACTTAAGCTGTGTTTGTTTATTTTCACTTCGCGCTATAGAACAAATACACAAACACATAAAATTAAACACATAAACATGCAAACTTACAAATAGGTATTTGTTTTATAAGCGACGATCACAGACGCATATATGCAGGAAGAAAGAAAATGAAAGAGGAGTCGGACTACTATTAGATAAAAGCAAGCCGAAGTACATTTATTGTATTGATAATTGTCTGACAGTTTTTCTGTTTGAATTTCTGTGGTGAGGTGGTATGATTTATATTATTTACATACGGACATTTGTCTTCATTTTTGCCATTATAGAGTTTCGGAAGCTAAATCGTTGGTTCATGATATAGTAAGTATGAATTCAATACTTGGGCTGGGCGGTTTGTACTTTGACTCATTGGAAAAAGGGGCGCGATATAACTGAGCAGTTCTAAATAGGAACTACACAAGGTATCCTTTAATATGATCAGTGGAACGATAATTATCTATCCTCGTAGATTAAATAAAGGGTTCAGTTAAAACAATCTCTGAATGTTACGTGGATCGACAAGCACCTGATGTAGGCAAGAGATAACAGAGTCCGCAACGTTGTGACAATAGCAACAAAGATAGCGATAATTTTATGCGGGTAAATAAAATCATTTAGGTAAAACCGAAAGGGTAGCTAATCTGATAATAGTAATATATGCACCCACATTAGAAACGCCGATGAAGAAATAGGTAAGTTTTACATATTTTCTTTTATGTGCCATGCCCCTTCAGGACGTAGACGATTATGTCCCTCCACATCTTCCTGTTCCTTATATCTTTTGTCTTTTTGTTATTTCTTCCAAACTCTGCTTTACCATCCATTTATTCAAGCTCATGTTACGTGTTGCGTTCCTCTGTCTCGCTTTCATTTTATATGTCACGTGAGTATCAGATTTTCCAAGCCCTCCTTCCTCATTACGTGCGCCAGAAACTTAAACTGCTTCTCCCTGATGTTAAGTATAAGTTTTCTTTTTGTTTTCATTTTCTCTAAAACCTCGTCGTTGCTCACATAGAATAGCAGAAAAAATATGAAACTTTGGAATTTTTTCAAAGAAAGAAAAAAAATGGATGACAGGTGACATTCACAAGGAGACAGCAGAAACCACAAGAAATTGTGTAGAATATATGATGCGTTCTGCGGAGGATTTAACATATAATTTTACGGCAATACGCGCTTTTAGGTTTTAAGCAGTTTTGAATAGCATTTATTTTCATGGTTAGCTGTAAGGAATTGCAAATGTAGGACTACCTTACACTTAAGTAAAATAATAACAATAATATTTATTAAGAATTTATTACAAGAAATATTTACAGAAACATTACAGAAACATTGTTGACAGTTACATAACAAATAGATAAAAATAATATAAATTTTAATGCTATATTCGATTTGTTGTTAGGTATATTTCATTTTCTCCTTTGTTATTGGTGCATTTGAGAATACTTTGCAATGCTAATTTTCATAAAATGAACAAACTGGAGCTATTTTGTTTAGGCTTTGTACCTCTCTATTCCATTGCTGTTTTTAGCTCGCTTTCTTCAAGTCATTTTGATGAGCAATAGTGAAATTCTGAAATTTAGAATGCTCTTATTCTATTTAAAAAATAAAGCCTGTAAAAAAGATTTTTTTAAATTAATATATGACCAAAAATAAAATGCTTTTGACAAAAAAAAAACCTTTATGATTTCACTGTAATTATGAAACAGATATTCCGCAAACAAATCTACGGTTTATGTCACCTTACCTCATTGCATGATTACGAAATATAAACCTAAACTGAGCTTGAAATATTATGTAATCAGCTCTAATTTGTTGTAAAATACTTGGATATGATATAATAAATCATTTGCAGTGAAGAAAACTATTTTCCATTTTTTGATGAATTCGACTCTCCTCCTCCGAACGCGTCAGATAAGGTTAGGAATGCACAAAAATATTAAAGAAACAGCAGGACAAAAAACACGTTTTTCGGCAGGTTGTATAAAATCGAAATAGAGGACGATCATAATAAAAAAAAAAGAAAATTTACTACACACATAGAAAATCGTTTACGTGAGAGTAAGCAACAATATAAAAACTATTGAAGAATGCATAATATATTAAAATCTGTAGCTAGGTCAGCACTGGCAGCATGATAAAACACAATATTTATCGGAATTCTGACGACGTCAGGCGAATTTGAGATTCATACCGTTATCGAAGTAATAAATTAAATATATGACAGCGGCGAAATACCAGAAGACCTCAGTAGATTCATTAATATAGCACTACCAAACTAATATCGAATCAATTGAAATTCTATCGAACAATCAACTAAATGCGTCAGATAAATAAGCTAATGAATAGAACACGGAGCAGAATTCGGCCAATTTATAAAGAAAAAACTGATCATTGAAATTTTTAAATAAAAGTTCTTGTAGTTATTGCCATAATCTAATTATCTTTGGAACAGGATCTCATAAATTTAGTCATAAAAATTACTATTTCGTACTTAAATCAGCATTTGAGCTTATTTTAATGCCAATTTATGTGATTCCTAATTAAATTGATGTGCTGACAGAAAAAATATCTGTAATTAAAATTCTTGAAAAAATAAAGTCGACTTTATATAATAAAAATTCGACGAAAATTAGTTAATTTAATGAATATTTAATTTAGTTTTTAAAATATTACCTAATTTTACTTAGAATATCGTGAAAATACATTTATTTACAGCGGCTGTCTGTAAACTGTCAACTCTTTTCAAAGGTCGAATTAGAGTTAAATCAATAATTGCTGTAATAAATTTAGAAATATTTTAATAAAGAAAATGGTGACGATAAAATCACATTTCATTTATAGCAATTGCAAAAATTCACGTAGTATGCTTGTAGACAAGGAAAGCCAAAAATCAAATACATTTACAGCAAAACCAAGAAATGCTTGAAAGCTAAATATTTAATATATTCCTGATGCTTACATTGAAGCGATTGCTTCATTTTTGCAAAAAAAAATGACCTTGGTCTATATATATATATATATATATATATATATATATATATATATATATATATATATATATATATAAAAAACACACATCGGTCTAAAAAAAAAAAGTGTCATTGATTGATTTGTAAACACATTGTGCGTTATTTAAAGCCAGAAAATATTTTCGATTGCAAGATTTTTTTTACTTATATAATTTCTACTAATTAACCCATAGCTGGAGGGTGATTTTTATTTTTTCCAATGGTTTTTGTATGTAAGTAAATATAAGGAACTCGACTGAAATTGAAACGCCGCTCTCCGATTTTCGATTCCGAGCCGTATCTCCAAAACGGTCATCCATTTAGATACTGATCAGTCACGATGTTGCTTAACTTAGCTGATCTTACTAGAACCGGTATTTCAACCTGATATGCCAGTAATGCCACATTTCAATATAATCAAACTAGTAGACATAGTAATATTATTGAGTACAGTATAAAATAACGTATTTACTAACTACTTTTTTTTTCTTTTTTGATTTTTTAAAGCTTCGTTGATATCAGTCGTGGAAGATTTAATCACATTTGAGTTGCTTATAAAAATTGTGCGCTTTGAATGTTTACAAATGAGATATTTTGATATAAAATTAAGAATTACTAAAAAATAAAAATACAATAAGAAAGACACAAATGTTTGGGACATATAACGAGGAAAGAGGGCCTGGAGAATTTAACACTCGCAGGAAGAATTGAAGGCATTCTATGCGAGGGAAACAGTGAGCAACCTATTAGTCTAGTTTGAAAGAATGGATGTAAGAACAAGAACAAAGGGAGATAATAAAATATGAACAAAAATACTTAGAGCATCAAAAGAGAGACGTGTAGAGAGACATAGCTCTACAGCTCCAGGAAATATATGGAAAGAAGAAGAAGAAGAAGAAGAAGAAGAAGAAGATGAAGAAGAAGAAGAAGAAGAAAGATAGGCATTTTCGAACATAAAATAAGAATTAAAATATTAACAAAATAAAATGTTTAAATAAGTAAATAAATAAATAAAAAAAGAAAAACGAAAAAAAGGAAAAGTGCAAAGGTAGTTACACACACACACACACACACACACAGAGAGAGAGAGAGAGAGAGAGAGAGAGAGAGAGAGATAGTAAAGAATAGAAATCATCAATCATGTTCTGTCTTTCTTGGATCCTCTTTTTTCTCCTCACTGATGTTTTCTCTACCGTCTTAGGGCTTACAGAGTGTTCAGTTGCGTCGAGATACATTCTCGACGTTTGTCAAACTCTCTGCTTTTCCAGAGAGGAACCCGGACGAAGCTTTGCCGAAGGGCAAGGTTTCGTCCGGGGAGGTAGACAGGCCCTGAACCTGTCTAGATGGGTTCAAAGGCTATATTTTTGGCCGAGCCTACGGGCTCGGAGAAACCCACTTTAAACTCGGCCTTGTGCCACATATATTCCTCATGGGTGGGATATTAAACACTAAGCGCGGAAGAATTAGAAACAGAAACATTAACGATCAACAGAAAGAGAAGAGAGTAATCAGGACAGTAGATAGCGACTGACAATGCATTTAAATTTCTTGCTAATATTAGTGAAAGAAAGGCGATTTTTTGCTTATTGGTTTAGCTGTATTTTTTTTGTTGTGATTTCTATGTTATTCGTTTGAAGGAGAGATAGAGAAAAGACCACTGTAACTGTCACTATCTGTCGTCAGCGGTAATATAAATCAGCCGGAGCATAGTTGATAACAAAGCATAGTGTGGCCTCATGCTTGGGCGTCCGTCTGTTCAAGCAGGGTTGTCCACCGAAAATACATTCAGGGACACCTACCCACGCGTGACATGGCACTATGAATACCCAGATATTATGCAACTGCTGATCAGAGCAGCGCTACCAAAGAATTCGGCTTCCTAATGGCCAATCGGAAGCAGCGACCAGCAAACTGCCAACCCGAATGGAAAGTCGCAGCCACTAGTTAGTCCGATCTCCAAAACGTTAAGACAGTTAAATCATTGCGGCCCTGTCAGAAGAAAGACAAAAAAAGAAAGATAACCGGTAACCCATATCCTGAACATGAAATAAGCAATGAATTTCTACTCCTGTTCAATAGATATGGAAGTGTTCGGGCCGGACGATAGCTGAGCCTATCTTCACCTATTAACCGAAACAAATACTCTATAAATAATAACTTATATATTTATAATTTAAATAATATATCATATATTTATAATAATACATTATATATTTATAATTATAAAAAAACGTTATGTTTTTGAGATTTTTTTCTGGTGTTGCTACAGCGCCTGTTAATCAGATAAGTTGTTAATTAAATCAGTCGCCATCAATTTTTTTCTTGAATTCTGTTATTTTATTTCCTTTCTCCTCACTAATGTGTTCTCATTTTCTTTCACTGTCAGTAACTATTTGCGTTTTAGTGGAGTTATCGCTTTGCTTGGGAGTGAAATGATTAAAAAGAACAAAGACAACAGAGACTTTTAGATAAAAAAAGAAAGAGAGAGAGAGAGTGAGAGATGGAGGGAAGAGAAGAAGGGGACATAAGGGAACAGAGAGAGCGAGAGAGTTTGGCATAATTCACTCAAGAGAGTGAGAATAGAAAAGGAATTAATTAAGATGGGAAAAGAGTAGAATGGTAAGTTAAAAAGAGAGAGAGAGAGAGAGAGAGAGAGAGAGAAAGAGAGAGAGAGAGTGAGTGAGAGAGAGAGAGAAACATTTATATGATAATGATACCTAATTTCTTAGTATACAGGTTTGCTATGGTGCTTAGCTAGTCCTTGCTGCGGACGCCAACTCTGGAACATTTGTGTATCATCAATACCCGTACAAACAACGCGTAGTTTAGACAGTAAGTAGCCGAGCAAACTTTAGATAAATTTCTGAGAGATTATGTCTCTCCCTCTCTCTTTCTCTTTTTCTCTCTCTCTCTATATATATATATATATATATATAGAGAGAGAGAGAGAGAGAGAAGAAAGAGAGAGAGAGAGAGAGAGAGAGAGAGAGGGTGGGAGTGGGCATAATCTGACGTGATCAGAAGTTTAAAAAGCCCAGTACGCTCGAAATTCAGCCACGATGACTTATGATTCATGCTTGGGCGTCCGTCGATGCCTTCCAAACAGTTTCCTCTACCCAATTTCATTCACAAGGCTTGAGGCAAACTGTGTTATGGTTTTCAAACACATTCCAACAGTACCGCACAAAGGAATACCTAGACCGTTATTATCAAGAATCACCTCCTTGGTAAATCGGCCATGGTGAGATTCAAACATGGGCCTCATAGCTGGAACGCTAAATTTTAATCAATTGAAAAGTTGATGTAATGCTCTCAAGAGACTGATAATTTTCTTAATGCCATGTCTCTTCACAACTTACTTTTTCTGGTATCTTTGAATATCCATAGCCTCTTAAGTACGATAGGGCAGTAGCTTCCTGTTTTTTATCCATTCAAAGTAGTTAATTTCAAGATTGGTTCCTAGACGTGTGGATGAAAAGACATGGATTCAGGACTTTCCAGATGTCATTAGAAGTTGATAGATAGATAGATAGATAGGAATAGACTAAGATAACTAGCTAGATATGAACAGAGATAGATGAAAATAGACTGAGATATATAAATAGATGACAATAAAGTAAGATAACTAGCTATATATGAACACACACATACACACACATACACACACACACACACACACACACATATATATATATATATATATATATATATATATATATATAGATAGATAGATAGATAGATAGATAAATGTGAACATGCTCTTTGATATTCACAATGAAAATAGATAGATAGATAGATAGATAGATAGATAGATAGATAGATAGATAGATAGATAGATAGATGGGCACACACAAAGAGATAGAGTAGCAGGAGAGAGTGAGGTAGAGAGAGAGCGGGAAGGAAAGAAAGAAAGGAAGGAAGGAGGGAAGGAAGGAAGGAAGGAGAAATGTATAGAAAAAAGAAAGAAATGATATAAGAAACAGGAAATGTGAAGAAAGAAAGAAAGAAAGAACAAAGAAAATATATAATGAAGAGGAGGAGAGAGTGAGGTAGAGTGAGGTAGAGAGAAAGAAAGAAAGAAAGAAAGAAAAAAGAAAGAAAAAAAAAATAAATAAAGAAAGAAAGAAAGAAAAGAGGACAATTATAGAAAGGAAGTGCGAAAGGTTGTGAGATATTTCTTCTCTGCCGAAATTGACAGATAACGATAAAGCAAATGTAAGCCGATTATAATCCGCCAATAGCAAGTGTTCCATTAGCAGCTCCGTCCATTAATGCAAGAATGACCGGATAACGGATAGCAGTTTGGTTAAACTCCGGGAAAACGGCCATAAGGTTTCTGCTTCGAACCATGACATTAAACGTCAACAGAGGATCAACATTTCAAAGCGTATAACGCCAACATATAACACATTTTTAAGATATTCCAATGTGAAATGGCAATGATGGATTTTACTAGTATATAAATCAGATTGAATATCTGGGTTAAATATTAAATCAGGGATGTGTGGGTAAGGGATAAGGTTCGTAATTTCAAATTAATATTTAAAGAAAGTTGATACCAAAATATGTTGAGCAAAATGATTTTCTTTTACTTGGAAAATATTTTAAGTGGATGAAATATTTTTTCTTTGTTTTCCCAGAATTGATGCAATCGCTCAAGGAACAAATGTTTATTTCTTATATTTTATTTCTTTTTCGATTATTGATCTGCACAAAGTTTTCACACGTTTAGTATCTGATATCATGATTTTCGTTATTGAGCGAGAGAGTGGTGTGCCAACAATATGACCCTGGGGTACAAATATACACGAGACTCAATATACCCGTTTATCATACTCAATCAAATAAGAGCCTAAAACCAAATGCATCACAGTCAAATATACGCGATATTGTAACAGGTTATAGTAAAAAACTGCAAGAAAACTTTCAGGTGAGACCCATGTTTAAAAATACCACCATGTTGACTAGCCAAGTCTACTCAGGCGGTCTCCGATTGTGGGTGTCTTGAAATATCGATATATGTCTTCCAAGTCTCAGCTGCTTCATCCTTCAATTAAGCTCCCCACCAAAAAAAAAAACAAACTCAGAACATGGCCTTTATGATTCTTCACTACCCCCGCTCATGAACGGATTTGCACAGCTATTCAGCTCCTCGAGGACATGCTGAACATGGTATTTACGGTAGCCTACCTGCATAGGGATAAAAAAAAGTACACATAAATATAAAAAAGCATAAGACAAGGATTTGTTTAACGTTTGCAGCGAGTCTGTCCTAAGGGTTCTTGAGACCCAATCAGGATTTCCTAACACTGGGCGTAATCTAACAACATAAGACGCGCAAATGACACTCTCTTGATAGTAAACAGAGTGAGAAAAGTCTGTCTATATTTCTGAGATGAGGTATTATAATTATTTACACTACTTACATTGTTCGGACAGTCTTCCTCATCTTTATTGCCATATCCAAGATTTTTCGGCTGTTGTACGCTCCAGCCCTCCTCAAGGAGGCATGGTCCAGTAAATAAAAGTGTTGGTTGGATCCAGTGACTTGACCTAATGTTTGTTAATTCAATACCTAGTTACTACAGTGGTGAAAAAAACAAACTTGGAGAGTTCAGTTAAAGGGAGATAAGTGAGACATCTGGAAGATGCATGGCACATGGAACTAGAACATTGGACGAAATAATGGGTTCATTTCGAAATTCCGATCACCTGAAGAAGGCCGGAGAGTACCATGACCGGTACGTCGTGAATATGACAATAAAGATGACACCGATCAATGTAAATAATGTAAATAACAGCGAGAAAACTACAAGACTTCCTAAGCGAGAAGAAAGGACTAACTGTCAACGGTAAGAGGACAGGAAGTTGTCAGCAAAAGAAAAAAAAATAGCCGAAGATGCAAAATAATAAATAGAAATGCCAACATCAAACAAATAAAGGAGCTTAAGTATCTGAGAAGTATTTTAACGTAGGATGGAAAATGCGACACTAAAATTTATAGGGCTTATTGAAGGCTTGGAGAATTCGACACTCTCAGGATATATAGAAGACAAAAGACAGAGGGGAAAGCAGTGGATAACCTAACTAATGAACTTGTGTAAATGGTTAGCTGATTGGAAATGAAAGCAAAAAGGAAAAACTTACTAAGAGCTAACTGCTTATGAAGACCCATGAGCACTCACTTCCTGAAGGGACACAATACAATGAATAAGAATCTGTAGAGAGCCATGATCGACATGATGGAACATGGCTTTAAAGAAAAAAATGATATGGTTTATTATCATCATTATTATTTTTACATTCATTGGGTGTATACGCCATTATTAATTGATGTTTTACACTGAAGACAAAGTGACAACAAGTCTCCTTAATACTCTAGGACACAGTCTGTTTTCAACAACATTATCCTTATGAATAAGTACTCATCCTTTGATTTCCAATTTACCCGTCCGTTTTTCCGCCTCTTTAGCATTTAGCATCTCGATAACTATCTGCTTTTACGTTCTAGATCTTTCTCCGCTCTCTGACAAGGTCGAAATGCTTATCTATGATTTACTCTATGCTCTCCGTAATCCACTATTGGCCATGTTCGTTTTGTATAGGACAAGTAGATCCTTTCTTCTGGCCTAGATTTGGAGATCAGTTTGAAACTGAAAGTCACGGAAGATTTTTTTAAGTGTTTCATTAGTATAATTTAACATGAAATATACACGTATATTCAGCCAACTCTTGGAAAATACGAAATACATCTGACGGAGTGGAGAACGAATTCAGAAGAGCAAAGTGAGTGTTAAAATGCCAACAAAAATAAGAACAATGAAAGACACAGAAAAGAAAGAAAAACTTGCATGTAAAAACAAACAAACAAAAAACAGAATCTGGTTCTCTGGATGCTGTGGGTTCAATCCTTGTATCTGGTAGTGCTGAAAAATCGCATTGAAATCAGTGGAAGAAACAGACAAGGGACTTAAAGGCGAATAAGACTAGTGAGTATAAACTGATAAGAGTTATCTCCCCTAAGCATGGAAAGCGGGGAGAGAACAATCTGTCATCGTTTATTGAATAAAGAGTTCGGTTAAAAGCTACTGAGTACGAAGACAGACATCTGGAGAAGATCGCAGAGCACAACGGCCAAAAAGTTATGAGAATAACAGTCAAGATAATCATTCTGTTTCCAATAGCAAATCATATAATGATGATGATTCAAATCCCTAAAATTCCGAAAAGAAACTTGTCCGAAGAATGAAGCGTATTCTACTACAAATACTAAGTTGAATCATAAATAATTTTCTGTTTTGAAACCAAATGTAATGACGAATTTATCATCCCAACGATCAAGTGATGAAAAATATATAATAACAAGTGATTAAATAATTGTTACATACAACAATGATATTAAGTGATGAAAAATTTGTTACATACAGCAATTGAGTGCAATGTGGGATGACGATGTATTAATTTTTATATATCAAAAGTTATTTGGGGGTAAACATATATGACAAAGTGGAAAAAGTTTTCGGGTGACGCGTTTCATCCTTTCGGAATATTTATCGAACTGTGTTTAAGTTAATGCAGCTAGACATTTTTAAACATTTCACCCCAAGCAGGAGTGCCACTAGCACGCCAGGGTTTTCAGAGGGTTGAAAACAAGAGTAAAGAGGCATGTTTGAGGAAAGGATAAAGAGAAGGACGGGGAACAAGATCAAGGCATTAGAAGATGTCGATTGACATTACACTTGAATATTTGAAGATTATAGTTATCAGGGAAGCAAACAAGAGGAAGGGAGTTTCACAGACGGGAAGTGCAAGAGAAGCTGTTGGAGTAGGAGAAACGGTTACATTTAAACTTTTCGACAGTGAAAGGTTCGGGCCAAGATGCCAAGCTAGTTGCTCGCTTTAATTCATGCAGTCTGGGAACCAGCGAAAGTAGCGCGTCGGAACAATTGCCGTGAAATAACTTGTAGAAAAGACAGAGGGAAGCCACGGCATGTCTGTGAGAAAGTGATTGTAGACGATATGCCAGATCAGGACCGATCACGTCACATATCCGTCTCTGGCTTTATACGCACGAATGAGAGATGTTGGGAATTTAAAATTATTTTTTATGCTTTGTGTTTATAATCTCACCGATTTCATTCTTTTTGTTTTTCTTTCCATCACTTTTGTTATTAGATTTCGCACAATGTGATAATAGAAGATCTCACAGGAATGGTGAATGGTGAGCCTAAGTGCAAATTTACTGTGGATGATCTAGCGATAATAATAAAAATGGAAAAAAAAACTGACATGGATATATTTTTACAAGCGATCCCGAAAGCTGAACTCCATCGAAGGAATGCAATTTTGTGTGTGTGGCGAGACTGTCAGGGTATTAGACTTTTAGAATTCTTAAAAAACAATGAATGCACATTAAAGCGTCATCGAAAAGCATGTAGACAGACTAACGGATATCACAGAATTATATATATATATATATATATATTTGAAAAAAAATAATTATTTTTAATAATATGTGGAAATCTCCGCCTTTTACCTGAAGACGGTCACGAGACCAGAAACGCGTG
The DNA here is from genome assembly GCA_903632075.3 of Acanthosepion pharaonis. Lineage (NCBI taxonomy): Eukaryota > Metazoa > Mollusca > Cephalopoda > Sepiida > Sepiidae > Acanthosepion > Acanthosepion pharaonis. The sequence continues at coordinate 349,429 of CAHIKZ030005166.1, read as the reverse complement.
TAGTAAAATTATGGAAAATAAAGCATAAGATTTAAAAAAAAAAATCCACATTACAACCAAAAACGTTTGCGGCACCTCTCTTCTCTTCTTTTTAATATACACACTTTTCTCTCGTTGGAACCACTATAACCTCTTTCTTTATATATATATATATATATTTATTAAAGACATTTTTATGTTTAACGTTGTTATTTATAGATACAAGTATTTAAGCAAATGCTCTGTTTATGATAAACAGTATTAAATAACATTTACCGGCCTGAATGTCCGAGAAATTTTCATAGAAAATATTCGTTCTTTGACAGGATTCGAACCTGCATCCTATACGGAACCGTCATATACGATGACGTGCCTTGACCGCTCGGCCACAAAGAACCTTACGGTAGGCAAGGTCGAATTTACTGTTTATAAACTTTAATCTTCCAGGAATCTCGTACATTCATAACTGCTCTGGCGTATCGAATGTAAACAAATGACGTCATATTTTAAGAAATGGACAAGGTCCGACAATTTATTTATTAAAGACATTTTTATGTTTAACGTTGTTATTTATAGATACAAGTATTTAAGCAAATGCTCTGTTTATGATAAAAAGTATTAAATAACATTTACCGTATGAGATTCATGGAAGATTGAAGTTTATAAACAGTAAATTCGACCTTGTCTACCGTAAGGTCAAGGCACGTCAGCGTATATGACGGTTCCGTATAGGATGCAGGTTCGAATCCTGTCAAAGAACGAATATTTTCTATGAAAATTTCTCGGACATTCAGGCCGGTAAATGTTATTTAATACTGTTTATCATAAACAGAGCATTTGCTTAAATACTTGTATCTATAAATAACAACGTTAAACATAAAATGTCTTTTAATATATATATATATATATATATATATATATATATATATATATATATATATATATATATATATATATATATATATATATATAAAGAAAGTCAATAATGATGAGTACAACTGTCACTTTCTTATCTTGCGTATTCGTCTTCAGTACCTCGCCGTCGAGGGGTTAGAGCGTTCGTGTGCCGACCATGCGACCGGGTTTCGAATCACACTGGGATCGACGGTCCCATTATATGGCACCATTTGGGAAGTACTTGAAGATCATATTGCAGTCTGGTTCCTTTTAAGGGGAAATGAGTTAAACGAGAAGTCGCAATATGGTTGTACTCGTACGTAGTCACAACTAATAGGCAAGATAAAAGCTCTTTAGCCTTACTTGGTAATCTGTCTAGATATGCCCCTCCAAGCAACCTAGCCATTCGGATCGAGGTGGAAATTCCATCAATCTGAAAAGCGCATAATCATTGAAATTCTTTAAAAAAAATCACGTGAGTTCGTTATCTGCTATAAGCGAAAATTGTGCAACATTTACAGCCTGATACGATCTTCTTCGTTGACAGTCAATAGACCAAGTCTTGGAGTCTGGATCATATTGTGGTTTTTTAAAACTTATCTGCCAAAGAGCTTTTTCTAACGACCACTTGATGACGTTACTGGTATAAAGGAAAAGGACACAGAATATTTTTCTTCTTTTCTTGTTTTGCACCCGATTCCTTAGGGTATTTTTTCTCTTGGAACCTTTCGCTCGCCAGCAAATATAATTTTGCATATAAATACAATACTTTTCCAAGAGACGAAATGTTGCTAGCCTCTTGTTAATCTATTTTCATGTCATGCGTGTAGTACATTCCACCAGTGCAGACCCTTACAGCTAGGACCCGCCAACACAAGTACAAATCATCCTTATTAAATTCATATTCAATTCAACTGGTAATGAGGAAATTCCAGAACTGTTGCATTGTGGAACAGACTCCCGAGATGCTGCTTTCCAGATCACTACAATTTTAACCTGTACAAGTCGAGGATCAACTGTTATCTATCCTACATATCCTCATAATATGAACCTATTTCTCCCTCCTGGTATGCCATTAAAACAATCTCATTTAGTGACCCTAAATCTTGAATCGTTCTTGGGCTTTGTATTTGGTGAATAATAGTAAATATGCTCACAGCTGTTCAGTGTAACAGACCAAAAGATTGAAATAAAAACTCTTATCAAATGTGAGTCAATCGAGATGGCTTATTGGACTTTCCACAAACGTATGTACAAATAAGGCCACCACTTTACAAGCAGCTTCATTTACTAACTTACTATACATTATATGTTGTTTGCTAATGCAATAAAATGTTAATTGCACAATATCGTTTTTTTATTAATAAATAATACATTTCTTATTACAGATATATAAGTCTAATGTTCATAGCGATAAGAAATTAATTTTGTATTAAAGAAGCCGTTAATGGCTTAAACATTACAATATCTTGTGTAATTTCACTCCTACCTTCTTTTTGAGAAAACTCCCACAATCATTGATATTATCGCATGTTCTTTTCATTTAATCTATAACTGGTAATCGCGACATACAACGGTAACGTCAAAGCACATTAAAAGAATATGGTCTTTCATTGGTCTGATATCTTTGTGGGAGAGACCACTGTGGACTGGAGAACTTTATGCTTCTACTAACGGATGTTGGATCCACATTAAGCTCAATCCTTGTGTAATGTTTACAATTTTCTTCTTTCGGGATTTTATAGGGTTAAATAAAATGAAAACAAAACAGTTTCTTCTGAAAAATCGCATGAATAAACCAATATTAAAAAAGAATTTTCAAGTTACAAATATTCAAATATGCACAAATAAGTTTTATTTCTGGTAAACAAGTAAAACCGCTTGTAATCCACACAAATATTATGACTAAAAGCAGAAATTAATTTTTCTTAGTTGACAGAGGTATTCAGAAACCTTCTCGACTAATCTTGGAAATTTGACTTTCCACTTGCTAAATATTAAGTAAAAAGACTGATGTGAGTATTCAAATACCCTGCAATAGTAAAGGAGGTTTACACACACACAGTCATCATGCGTGTATTTCGAATAAATTCTTTTGGGGTAAAGGATAAAACGGAGAGTAAATATATTAAGCAACTTTTTGCAAAAATAAAGCAAACTTCTTACTTTCATGTCAGAGTTTTATATGACAGCTGACTGCCACTCAAATTTAGGGATTACGACCCAGTTTGAGACAGAGACGATGGCCGTATTTGAAGGCCAGTCCTGTTCGGAAGAGTCGTGCAAGTACCTTGAGGGCATATCTCGAGGTTTTGCAAAAGTAATTCGTGATATCTGAAACTTTAAAAGAACATTGAAAGCTTTAAAGACCTTCCCCATGAATTTTGCTTTCACTCAGAGCAACATCGAGAAAAAGTGCAAAGTTCGAGGTCAGATCGAGTCTGGAATTCGATACAGACTAAGTTACATTTTTCTAGAGTTATTTTCTGATTAAACAATATAAGTTAAGTAATAAAGAAAACAAGTTACATGTTCAGCTTTATTTTCTGTGGAAATAAAATATCTAAAAAGGCATTAATAATTTGTTCATATTTACACTATTCGGACTGCTGTCCTCGTCTTTATTTTCATATTCACGACGTTTCGGCCATTGTACGCTCCGGTCTTTTTCAGGTGATACACGTTGGAATTTCAAACGGAAAAATTTATTTAGTCAACTGGGGATAGATTGTTCTAGTTCCACGTGTCATGTGTTTTCGGGATATATCGATTTCAATCATTTCCCTTTAAAGACACACTGAGTTTTTGTTTACCAGGAATTGAACTCACAACTCTTTTTCTCAAGTCACTGGATTCCTTCAAACACCGCTTTTATCCACTGAGTCATGGGTCATTGGGGACATCAGTGAATTTTTCGAACATATAAACTTAATGTTTTAGCAATCATTTTCTTAATGTGTTCACTTGCCTGCTTCGAAATAGAGTGATTGCTTATGTCTTTTGGTAACAAATGTAACGTCATGATACCAAATACTTCCTTTTATTAGGATAGAACAAACGCCGCCAAACTTTGAAAATTCGAGATTGAACAATTCTTTACATTGGGTGTGGGAAAAATCCAACAACCCTTTGAAAACTAGAGATTGAATAATTCTTTTCATTGGGTGTGGGCAAATGCCGCAAACTTCTTCCAAATCAAAAGATTGAATAATTATTCACATTGGCTGTTCGCAATCGCAGCCAAACCTTTAAAAACTAGAGAGTGAATAATTCCTTACATTGGATGTCGACATAAGACAACAAATTAGATCGAATAATTATTTTCATTGTATGTGGGCTAAGCCAAAACATTTTGTAAACTAGAGTTTGAATAATTCTTTACATTGGGTGTGGGCAAAAGTCGCCAATATTTTGGCAACTAGATATTGAAGAATTCTTTACAATGGATATGGGAAAAAGTCGCCAAGCCTTTGAAAACTAGAAATTGAATAATTCATTTAATTGGTTTTGTGGGAAAAAGCAGTCAAACTTTTGAAAACTAGAGAGTAAATAATTCAAAAGCCGGCAATACTTTGAAAACTAGAGATTGAATAATTCCTTACATTGGATGAGGGCAAAACCCGCAAACAATTTCAAAACTAGATATTGAAAGATTCCTTATATTGAGTGTGCAAAAAAGCAGTTAATCATTTGAAACCTATTGAATGAGTAGTTCCTTATATTCAGTGTGGGCAAAAAAGGGCCAGTCCTTTTAAAAACTAAAGAATAATTTCTTTCATTAGTTGTCGGAAAATACAGCCGAACCCCAGAAAACTAGATTGAACAATTCCTTATATTGGATGTGGGCAAAAGCTGCAAATCATTTAAAAATAGAGATTGAATAATTTCTTACACTGGGTGTGGGCAAAAGCAACCAACCATTTTAAAACCAGAGATTGAAAAATTCATTTCATTCGTTTTGGTAAAAAGCAGTCAAACCTTTGAAAACTAAAGTTTGAATAATTCCTTACACTGGGTGTGGGGAAAAGCCGCCAACTCTTTAAAGACTAGACTATAAATAATTTCTTTCATTGGGTGTGGCCTAAAGCCAGCAAGCCTTTAAATACTAGAGATTGAATAATGTCTTTCATTGGGTGTGTGTGCAAATGCCGGCAACCATTTAAAAACTAGATTTTAAATAATTCCCTACATTCATTTTGAGTAAAACCTGAGAAACCTTTTCAAAACAAGAGATTGAATAATTCCTTTTATTAGGTGAATGTAAAAGCCACCAATCCTTCGAAAACTAGAGATTGAATAATGCTTTATAGTGAGTACGGGCAAAAGTTGTCAACTCTTTGTAAACTAGAGATTGAATAATTCATTACATTAGGTATGGACAAAACCGCCAACCGTTTAATTTGCAAGAGATTGAATAATACCTTTCATTAAATGTGGGCAAAAGCCGCTAACACTCTGAAAATTTGAGATGGAATGATTCCATTTATTGAGTGTGGGCAAAATTTCTAACCCTTTTAAAACTAGAGATCGAATAATTCGTTCCATTGTTCGTGGGAAAAAGCATTCAAACCTTTAAATACTTGCGATTGAATAATTCCTTATATCGGTTTGGGGCAAAAGCCGCTAACCATTTGAATAATTCCCTACATTTGTTGTGGGGAAAGGCCTGTAAACTTTTGAAAAACCCGCTAAATTTTTAAATATTAGAGATTGAATAATTCCTTTCATTTGGTGTAGGAAAAAGTCGCCAACCCTTTATAAACTATAGGTTGAATAATTCATTACATTGGGTGTGGACAAAATCCTCCAACACTTTGAAGACGAAAGATTGAATTCCTTTCACTGGGTGTAGGCAAAAGTCGCAAACCATTTGAAAACCAGATATTGAATAATTCCTTTCATTTTGTGGTGGCAAATCAATCAACCTTCTGAAAACTAGAGATTGAATAATTCTTTACATTTGTTCTGGGCAATAGCCGTCAAACCTTTGAAAAGAAGAGGCGGAATAATTCTTTACATTGGGTATGGGTAGTAGCTGCTAATCCTTTGAAAACTAGAGATTGAATAATTCCCGACATTAGGTGTGGATAAAACTCGCCAACCATTTGAAAATTAGAGATTGAATAATTCCCTACATTGTGTGTGGACAGAAGCCGATAGCCCCTCGAAAACTGGAGATTGAATTATTCCTTTTATTGCCTTTAGGCAAAATTTCCCAACCGTTTGAAACTTAGAGATTGAATAACTCCTTGCCTTTGCTGTGGGCAAAACCCACCAATCCTTTAAAAACTGAAGATTGTATAAACAACAGAAAAATAACAATTTAAACTTAAAATAAGACAAAGAAAAACGTTGGAAGCTTATGCAGACGCGTAAGAAATTTTGTCAGGTAAGAAACCTTTAGAGAAATTTTGCTCAAAGTGAAACAATCTGTTAGAAACAAAGAAAAAGTGTTGAAGTCTTATATAATATCAATTCTGTTTTACGGTAGTGAATGCCGAACTATCTCCTCACAGATGAGGAAGATGAGCTCCGGCAGAAAATATGTGATTCTACAGAAGGATTCTGAGCATTCCATGGGCATAACATGAGATCAAGTTTTAAAATGCTGATGAAATGGACAGTAATACTTATAATCAGCAAGAGATATTTGAAATTTCTAGGACACATAATGAGGAAGAGTGCTCGGAGAAATTAACACTCACAGGACAAAATGAAATTAAGATGCATAGAGAACAACATCAAAGAAAATTAAATTGTGTAAATGTATAGTGGAACAGGAGCGGGGGGGTATAGTGTGAAGCCTAACATTATGAAGAAAAGGAAGTTGTAGAGATGTATAACCGGTCACTTCCGGAAGTGCTACGTCACTAAAAGATGAAAGATATGATGATTATTACTATTGATATGTACTATTAATGTATCAGTATTTAATATATATATGTAGATTAAACTGGTATACTGATACAATTGTGAAACAACTAGTGAGAATCAAATTTATTACATTTACAATAGCGACTAGCTTATTAAATATTGCTCGTTAGTAGGCGCCCAATGTTTATGTGGCGCGTTCAGTGCGGATCTAACTCCTTCGACAATATTTCTCAAACGATTTAACATTGATTTAACTATGACTCTGTAGCAGGCACCTAATTTCTTATTGCGATGGAAACCGTTGTGGATTCCGAGATGAAATTCGGTCTCCAATGAATGACAAACGCAAGAATTAAATATAAGAAATTAAATGAATTTACACAATAATACAATGGGTAATACTGTTAGTAAATCCAGGGACGCGGTTAGTAGCAATAATAATAATAATAATAATAATAATAATATATATATATATATATATCTACGTGCTTGTAACTGTGACTTCTACAAGCGGTTACCTCACACCATTACTCTACCTTCAACTCAATCACAATCTCTGCTCACTCTCTGCTCCCTCTCTATATTCTGACAGACTCTGGGTATTTAACGGCAGCAGTCCAAGTAACACTGGTCGAGTCCACTTATATGAAAAAGGGGTGGACCCCATAACAGAAACAAAATGGACGCTTGCACTTTGAATCAAAAAGAAAGAGTCGATATTTCCTGGACATAATGAGGTAAGGGGGCTTGGGCAATAAAACACAAACAGGGTGTATTAAAAGACCAAGGAGCAGAGGGGAAAAAGCATATACGATGGCCGTTCCAAAAGATCTAAGCCTCACTCAAAAGGTATTGGAGAGACAAGACAGTTTTTCATTATTTTTCAATATTGTCCCCGTTGATATCAATGTGTTTGGTCGACGATGCTTAAGCACTGCAATCCCATCACGAAACAACGTGGCGTCCTGGTCGTCGAAAACCCCTCTAGCATATATGATATTATCATTGTTTAAAAAATGGCGACAACGCAGGTGCAATTTGAATTTTGGAAACAGGAAGAAGTCAGATGGAGCTAAGTCTAGTGCGTAAGGGGGTGAGGTAGCAATTCAAAGCTACCGTTGGCTACTTCAGCTAGTGCAACCTGAGCAGTGTGAACGGGCGTGTTATCTTGGAGCAAGAGCACATCTGCCCACATCTTTCCTCTGCGTTTCGACTTGATTGCTTCCTTCAGTTGTCTCAATTCTGATATATGGTACTGTCCATTAAGTTTTTTTTTCACTTTCCAGGTAGTCTAACATGATTATGCCTTCAGAATCCGAAACAACAGAAGCCGTCATATTGCCATCAAGCTCTTCCTGCTTGAATATTTCGAGTGTTGAGAACCAGTGTGTTTCCACTGTTTGCTTTGAATCTTTGATACATTTTGAGTTACTTATCTGCGGTGGTAAATCTCAGGGTCACTCTGGAAGTGAGTAAGAAGTATACCGCCAACCTTTTACAGCTTTTACCTTCATGTCAGCTTTCTTGAGGCACATCTTGCAGACAGCTTGCTAATCCCTATGATCTCCGTTAAACAGTATGGACCGAACCCGGAACTAATGCCTATGGACTTAGCTATCTGCTGGACAATAAGACGCCTGCCACCCAAAATTATACGGTGAATGGCATCAACTTGTTCATCAGGGGTTGTGGTTTTTGGACGGCCTGACCGAGGGTCATCTTCTGTGTTGCCTCCGCCCCGCCTGAATTCCGCAGACTACTTCTTTACCGTTGCATAGGAAGGGGAGTCCTCAGTAAGTGTCTGTAGCATGTCCTCATGGATTTCCTTGGGTGTCATACTTTATTTTGCAGATACTTTATGACCGCTAGGGTCACTGTTTTGTCTATTTTTCGTTTTGTCAGACACCCCCTCCCCTTTGGATGGGCCTCACCTGCACAGAAATTAAGACAGAAATTTGAATTACCTTTTTCCAGTTTTATAAAAAGTGGCAGTTTGTTGCCGAAACAAAAATGTCCAGCTCTTCTTTCTGGGTGAGGTTTAGAATTTTTGAACGACCCTCGCAACCTATATACCTTGTGTAAATGATTGGCCAGACAGAGAGTAGGCGGGATAGTAAGGTAGAAAACCTTGCTTAGAGCTACAAAGGATAGGAAGTTGTGGAGAGCTATGATCGCGGACACACAAGATAAAAGAAAAAGGGAGCTTTGTTAAGGATTAATTATCCGTCACTCTATTGAAACCACAAATTTCTTATAGGAATGAAATTATGTGAATCGAAATAGATTATTAACAATCTGCGATATTAGTCTATTAAATGTTACTCTATTATAGGGACACGATATTCTTTTCCATATATAGAAGACCCTAAATAATCCCAAAAATATTCGAGTAACGACGGAGTTTTGCAAATGCACACCAATATAAAGTGGATATAATCATTTTCAGCCAGTCAAGATTTATCTAAAGTTCAAAAACGCAATAAATATCTCAGAATAAACAGACTATGAATTCCGAAATATTGCATAAAAGCCAAGAAGAATAAAACTGGTTTTTATTCCTTTTTATCTTTTGCTGTTATTCTGTTGTGCCTAAGAGACGTGAAGAGGAAGCGTTTCCTTCAAAAACCCAAATGACACCGTATTTTCTATGATTAATGGCCGCTATAAATAATTGATTAATTATTGAACTTTTAATAAGAATTCGATTTAACATTCGAGAAGAGAAACAAATTATTCAAAACAAGCTAGTCTCCCGAAAAATGTTGCTAACAGTGATATTATTCTTACAGGAGTAAGTATAAGTTCCTCATTATCTATCTATCTATCTATCTATCTATCTATCTATCTCAATCTATTCATTATCTATCTATCTATCTCTCCATCTGTCTATCTCAATTGGTTCAATTCATATCTATTTTAAAAACAATTAAATATCAATTTACATTCCGTCTATATTATCCTTGTCTCTCTCTCTCACTATGTATGTATATATGTGTATGTCTGTCTGTGTGTGTGTGCATTTACGAATAGGTATTCAAAATGTTAAATATTGAGTAATTTTAAAATGACACGGAATTGATAAAATTTATCGCGACACACGTACATTAGTTTATTTATGTGGCTATTATATATTTTAATAAAAAAAGTAAAGCACTTTTCAGTTCATCTTTCATTCATAGTGAAGTGTTTTATATTTATTGAAATATTTATTCTCAATATTAAAATCGCTAAAGTTTTGACTCCTTCGCAACATCATATTTGATTAAGTATGTAGCTCAAAAATATGTTTGGTGATCACTGTCTTTACTACGTAGAAAGCCGATACGGTTGTGTTGCTAAGTTGTTCTCCATGGATGTCTTATGATGAATAAAATAAATTTGCACGGTCTCTGTCTCTTACTGAAATCAAATCAGCCTCTTTTCACCATTTGTAATATTAAATAAGACACTGCATTAAGTCTATATTGACTACTTTTATTGTCCCCAGTAATGAAATCCTGCCAACAATGTTTCACTGACGGAGAACGAGAAGTGTATGAGATTTCCCAATCCTAGTAGTTTTAAACTCGTGTATTTGCTACCAAGTGTTAATTCTGAATACAAAATGTTTGGCGGGAGATATTCCTTTTTATAAGGAAATCTCGTTTTCTCGCTAATTGCTGATTCGTTAATTCGCAAGACAATGAATATACTTCGCTTCATATATTCTCTTTTTTCTTTTTTTTCCAGAACATGTGACCATCAGATATGATATATTTCCAACAACTTGTGTTGCTTTTTATTAGTTAGGAGTTTTTTTTTTGTTCTCCTTTTCTTTAACTCTCACTTATTCTTCTTTATTTTACTTTATTTTTATTTGTTACTGTTGTGGATTCCGTGATTAAATCCGGTCTCAAATGAATGACAAACGCAGGAATGAAATATAGCAAATAAATGTATTGACGTAATAATACAGTTGGTAATACGGTTAGTAGCAATAATATATATATATATATATATATATATATATATATATATATATATATATATATATCGTCTGGGAAATTCAGTAACGAAGTAGGACTTCCTTCTGAGTCTACGTGCTCGCAACTGTGACTCCTACAAAGCGGTTACCTTACTCTCTCACTGTATCACTGTAGCAGTGTACTCACTCAATCCCTGTTGCTCACTCTAACTCTCGGGTATTCACCGGCAGCAGTACAAGTACACACTGGTCGAGTCCACTTGTATGAAAAAGGGGTGGACCCCATAACAGTTACAAATTAGTAACAGCACAGAACATATGACACAGTAACCTGAAGGTGCATTGAAGTAAAAAAAAACAACAACAAAAAAATTTGCCATCAAGAAATTAACCCAAATAATAAGACAAAGGGAAATTTCGTTAGAAACGAAGAGGAGACTTGAGGCAACAGAGATGTGGTTCTACATATGGATTCTAAAAATACCATAGACGGATTATATCATGATTAATTTTTAAAGGAAAATAGGCACTGAAAAGACACTTTTGCTCCACTTAAGAAAGAGACAATTGAAATCTCCAAGACATATAAGGAGGAAATTTAACACTCCTGACAACATGAAGTCAAGAATGATGGAGGAAAACTGCGTGTAAGCTACCTAACGAGTTTATGTGAATAGTTGTCAGGGTGAAGGAAAGCGGGGATTGTAAAGAGTCAGACGATACAAGAAAAAGGAAGTTGGGAGGAGCCATAATTGCCCACACCCTGAAGTGACACAGCATATATAAAGAAGCTCTCGAGAATCATAAGACTCCTTATGTTTTATGCGAATACAGAACTAAAAAGTATTATGTTACTATTGAAAAGTCTTTAATCTGGCTTCAGGATAGACATACGACATAATAAATGTTTGATTTGTCTTCTTGTCAAACAAATTATTAGTAACTACAAGAAAAAAAAAAGATTTCAGAGAAAAGAAACAGCAAGCAGACATAAGGAGAACTAAAGACAGAAAGAAAGGGAGATGTAGACTGGCAGGGACGGAGGAGGCGAGGGAAAGAGAGGGAAAGAGAGTGTTAGAAAAGGCAAGATAGGAGATCAAATCTGGAAAACAAGTACACACACAGAAAGAGAGAGGGAGAGAAATAGAGTCTGAGAGAGAAAGAGAGAGAGAGAGAGAGAGAGAGAGAGAGAGAGAGAGCTAAAAGAAATATAAGTGAGTAGATCTAGACAACGAACAGATAAGGAGAGAGAATGAGACAAAGAGGGGGGAAGACATAGTTCATTCATTTCTCACTTTGTTAATATTAAGGCCTTTATTTGGATACACGAAATTACGCGACATTCAGCGAACACACACACACATATATATGTATATATATATATGTCTCATTAGATAATTTAGACAAGATTTGTCTACTTATTTTTAATAGGATCCTCACATAATTACAGACAAGTATGCTTATTAAAAGAAGAAAGAAAATTAACATGTTGATATATATTCCTTTTATTTCGAGTACTTTTGACATAAGCACAATGTCATCATCAGGGTCTTGATTTTTCTAAGACAAAAATTTCTGCGTTTATCATTTTTCTAATATTAAATAATTGTGTTCATCTGAAAATTAAATTTTTGCGTGTAAAGTGAAAAACGTTAAAGTTATGTACTACACAATTTTTTAAATTTATCATGAAAACACACGTGTAAACGTCAAGGGAGGTAAATAAGTTACTGAAATGTGTAAATCTTTTTTTTTAAAGAAAAAACAATTTAAAACTATTAGTTAAAACCTAGATATTTTAAAGTATCTACTGTAAACATTTTTAAGTATGTGTATAGTATTCATAATTAATTATAGTATTATTATTATTAATAATAATAATAACAGTATTCATTTATTAATTTTATTAAGGTTTAGTTTCCATTTTTTTTATTATTCATAGCTTTGTTTTTGTGTTAATGTCGAAAGTACTCGCAATAAAATGATAACGCATCAACATGGCCATTTTCTTTCTTCCTTTAATAAGCATATTTGTAAACTTGTCCTTAATTATGAGAGGATCCTATTAAAATAAGTAAACAAAACTTGTCTAAATGATTTAATGAGACATGTCTTAATGAAAACATGCTGCAAAAATATACGCAATATATATATATATATATATATATATATATGAACTACTGAAAAATTAGAATGTCACATCACAAAGAACTATAAGACAAATGTTAGTAGATAATATCAAAATACTAAAAATTCCAAAGTAGAGAGATAAATACAAAAATATACCAAAATACTACAAATATTTGTTGAAAATACGAAAATACTATACAGGAAATGATTTGCATTATTAACATACGAATTATAACCAACCAGTACTAAACAAGACGAGATATTCGTAGACAGGGTCAGCGCAATGAAAACGACCTACCCCCGTAGATTAAAAAATTGGGTCAGTTCTAAATTCTCTGAAGTTTACCCGGGTCCGCAAGCATCTGATGACGGTCGGAGAGCACAATGGTCTAAAAATTGTGATTACAACAATTATGAGAACAATAGTCCTTGAAGAAAGATTCAAAATACTTGAATCTATTATTATACAAAAGAAACAGCCCATATTAAATATTTTTCTCCAGAGAAAACGGTATTTTACAATGGGTATAAAAATATTTAAAATAGCAGTAAAATGTATAAGATATTTATATACTCGTTTTAAGCACCATGAAACTAAGACATATATATATATATATATATATATATATATATATATATATTTTTTGAACAATAAGAAAATTAAAAATTAAAAAAATTAAAATCATTAGACACACTGGGTTGTAGATTAATATTCTTTCGTTTTATTATTATTATTATTCCATTTAGATTCCTCGACTAGTTTCGACCGAAATGGCCATCATCGGGAGGAGAAATATTTCTGCTTGCTGTTGGCAGTGAACTACAGAAATGAATGATATATATATATATATATATATATATATATATATATAATAGTAGTAATAATCTTATAAGCATAAGAAATTATACTCGTCCGGAAAACCTCCGATGTCTTGATTGATTTGCAAATTATCAAACCAATACCAAAGGCGAAAAAAAAAGGTATAAAAAAAGAAAGAACCAAGAACATGTACGTTAGCCGAAAATAATCGTCTAACATGCAAGTTCAAAATCAAAAAAAAAACCCTGATACGAGTAAGCAAAACAACCGTGTATATATATATATATATATATATATATATATATATATATATATATATATATATATACTATATGAACGTCACAAAAGCGTGAAACCCAGGGTCACAAACTCACACCAATCCAACCAAATATGTTAGCTCTATCTCTGATATTGAGCGCTTTCTAATAAGTATCGCGCATATAATATATAAATAATTATATATATATATATATATATATATATATTTACACACACACACACACACACACACACACACACACACACACACACACATATATATATATATATATATATATATATATATATATATAATCCCTCACTGATAGCACGACTCGGAGTTTCATGCTCAACGCAATCTTCAGGTGCTGAGTTTAAACTTGCAGTTATATGATTTAAATTTAAAAAATATATCTTAGTATCGAAATATTGGCGTAGATATATATTGTTCTGGGAGTACAGTTTTTTAACTTTAAAATTTTATTTGGCATTAAAAATAAACGGGATTTGTATATATATATATATATATATATATATATATATATATATATATATATATGCGTAAGAAAAAATACATGATTATTTAAAGTTATGTGTATAAATTGATTTTAACATTATTTTTGTTAAAATCTTTTTTAGCGTTGATCAATGGTTATAATTCTTATGGATTAAATTTAGGAAAATCCTTCCGGTATTAGTTTTAACATTACGATTAAAGCGTGGATTAAACCATATTATTTTGCGCTTACAATGTTTCTGTTTATTTTATCTTCTTTTTTTTTCTTTCTAAATTACTCTAAATTTACTTTAGGATGACTTAGTTCTAAAGACTTTATATATTTAATTTCTTTATTATCAAATATTTCCTTATTGCTGGAGTTGGTAAATTATCTAACTTGGACTGATTTATGTAAATTATCTAGAATTTTGTTTTTTTGTTTTAATTCTTTACTGACATATCCATGGTTATATAGATCTTCGGTATATGGTTTGTAATAACCATTATTCAAGTCTTGTGATCACATCGAGAAAGTTGATCACTTTAGCATTGGCGGTAATTGTGATACTTAATTCGTGATCTTTAAAAAAGCTTTTTCAGTCCCATTCTCAATCGGTCTGTTTTTCGTGAGCTTGTTTTCACGGGGGAGAATTATTCTTAGTTGGGTTGAGTAATCGGTATTGAGGGTTGTTTAGGAAATTTCACTTTGTGGTCTTTAACTGTGATGAATGCTTGCTGTTTGTGTAAGTTGTGGTTCCTATCATCCATTTTTAGATCAATGGTTAGCGGTGAGTTATAATGTGTATATATATTAATATATACTTAATAGTGTGACGTCACCCCGGCCTCTCTGACCCCGTGCTATCCTGTGACTTGGTATTAGTCGCGGCACCAAATGTGACGTTCTAACCCTTGGCCGATTCGGATGGGAATCTGGTTAGATTCGGTATCAGCTTTGTCGTCCCCAGCTCGCCTCCAAAGTCTGGATACCGAAGTAACTGCTTTGATTTCTAGTCTAACCTACCCATGTTGTGAATTGATCTTAGGTAGACGAAATCAATCAGTCGCCGGGCCGTAATACAAGCCGAGTACGAGCAAAGGTGACATCGCACAAGTATATGTAAAAGAAAAAAAGTAACAACTCGAAAAGTTCAAATGTGTTAAAAGAATAACAAATATTTTTTATATCTGGTTGCTGAATACAGGACTGCATCTTTCTCCAAACCCGCTTCTATGGATTCGTGACACTTTACGCTTGATAGGCGAGTCTTAACATCTTAAGTTGTTTTTCGATAACTGTTTTTTTTGTATCTTCAGGCGATATTAGTAAAACTTATTTTGGTGGTGTGAGTCAAAGTCGTTCTTCAAAAATAAATTGTTCTTGGTTAGAAGTCGAAGTCGGGATGCGTGGATCTTCAGTCAGTTTCCTGCGAAGTTGGTCTCAGAGCTCACAGCTCAACTCTGCGTCTGCGTCTCTCTCTCCAGGTTCTTAAGGGTATCGTCCTCCCAAATTCTTCCTTTTTCATATTGGTATCTCACACCAATCCCCTCAGAGGGCGTCAACAGGTTTCCCTTCTCTCTCACAGTGGTATCTCACACCAATCCCCTCAGAGGCGTCAACAGGCCTCCCTTCTTTCTCACAGTGGTATCTCACACCAATCCCCTCAGAGGCGTCAACAGGCCTCCCTTCTTTCTCACATATGTTTACCATTATCGCTCAAAGGAAAAAAATATCTTCTTTCTTTTTTCTTTTCTTTCTTTTCCCACGACTCTTAGTGTGGTCCCTAATCTGTATCTTAACCGAATGTCGTCTGGAATTTGTCAACGAGATTTTCGTCAAATAATCATCGGGGTTGATCAAGTGAATCTCTTTGTCTCCTCAGTGCCTACGTACCTCCGTCACCACAATCTGTCCAGGCAACAAACTCTTATCATGGCTAAGTCTGAAGATAAAACAGGTGTTTTTTTCCTAAAACCAATGACATCTCCGAAATATAGTTAATGGTTTATTCTTTCCCTCTTTCTCTTGGGTGGCCTTCAGCTGATGTATTTCTCGGTCAGTACATGATCTGATTAACATTATCTCCCAGCATCTGTTTCGTAGGCCACTTGACCAATTTGAAATTTTCATTATCGCCATGGGCAGATGGCTATCTTTTAATCGCCGCCTCGTAGCATAAATTAATTCGAGAGATCCGAAATCTTACGAATTTCCTATCTTCTGCGAAGAAAAAAAAATACTTTTCTTCGCAAATGAAAATAAAATCTTTACCACTTTTCTTTGTTAAAAAAAATAACATCGCTCAGTATGTCTTTTCGTGATAGCTTCTTATCGCCTTAATTATTTCAGCTTCTTCTCGCCTTAATTATTTCTCGCTTTTAATTTTCACGCGACCTCTAAATAGTGTCACAATAGCAAAGTTGTATTAAATTGCGCACTATTTCATTAACACCAGTAATATGTGTGAAATATCTTATATATATATATATATATATATATATATATATGACACAATCGTCAGGGCATATGCGTTTTGTTTTTGATCGAATATTTATATATACAGGTCAGTGATGCATTGTGGTTAGTCTATTGTATTATTCTAAAGGTTATTTTGGTGGGCGGTAAGGGTTAATTTGTTTATTATTTACTTAATTTATTTAATTATTTTTTACTATCAATTTTTGCTAATTCTTGTTAGTTTTCGATTTTTAGTAACGTAAAGTTGTTTTCGTGTCTGCATTTTGAGATTAGCTCTGATCGTTTATTTATTAGTTTGTATTGGTCTGGAAATGTAATTTAGCTAGTTTCTCCTCCAGACAGTTTATTGTTTTTTTTTATTTATTGTTGTACGCTGAAGCTATTTTTCTTTTTTTTCCAATTTTATTTTGGTAGTTTGATTTTTTTAATCTCCCAGATGTGTTTAAGAGAAAATTGCTATAATTACCTTCCCAGATCAACACAAACGATTAAATAAACGATCAGAACTCATCTCAAAATGCTGACAAGAATACAAATTTTTACTGTTATTTAAAAATCGAAAACTAAAAACGAACAAGAATAAACAAAACACAAAAAATAAAATAAACAAGAATAAGCAAATTAAATGAATCCAAATCAATAAGTAAATAAATTAAGTAAACAGTAAACAAATTAACAAACTACGAATGCACATATTAACACAAGTAAACGTAATAATAACAATCAACAATAAAATAATCAATAATAAATAAAAAAGTTAACAAACGTCACTAAAAATAGTCCTAAAAATGCCTCACTAACTTGTATATTGTTATGTTATGTAGTGGTTTCACAGTGAAGGCTTGTATTTGTACTAAGTCGGTTCTAAAATAGGTTCGACGTACAAAACGTTAGGAACTTGCTATAATAGGTAATGACGCAGTAATCTAGTTGTGGTCGCTGATACTTTAATATCCGACTAACGGTCGTCCGACATCGACTGACTGACCAACTCAATATTTAGTCCCCCCCCCCACGAGGGCATCATGTGGCACAAGGCCGGTTTAACGTGGGATCTCCGAGCCCGTGGGCTCGGCCAAAAATATGCCCATTGAACCCGTATAAACGGGTTCAGTGTCGGTTTACCTCTCCGAAAGAGAATCCGCCCTTCGGCGTAGACTCTTTCGGGTTCCTCCTCGCCCGAAGGCAGAGAGTTCAACCGATTAGCCAGTCGACTGACTGACTGACCAACTCTCTGCCGACTGCTACTACTACTCCTCTTATTATAGGTGGGAGATCTATTAACTATAGAATAGGTGTGTTCCACTATAACATATATATAAATAGTCGGGCAAAAACACAACGCATATGGCCTAACGATTGCGCTTAAATATGAAACAGATTTTCACTGTTGGATATTAACTTCAATGTCTACTTTTATATTTACATAACTCTATCACTGATATTGAGCACTTTAACCCATAAATATAGGATACCTTAAAGCTATATTTTATCATTATTTACTTTATTCGGACTATTGTCCTCATCTTTGTTGACATATTTATCACAACGTTTCGGTCGTTGTATGCCACGGCCTTCTTCAGGTGGTTGGAATATCGAACTGAACCCTTTATCTTGCTCGCTGAAAAAAGGCCGGAGCGTACAACGGCCGAAACGTTGTGATAAATGTGGCAACAAAGATGAGTACAATAGTCCGAAAAATGTAAATAGTGTACATAATACCTGATCTCAGAAATATAGACAGATACATGTTATCATATATATAAATATATAAAGAATGAATAGAAAAAAAATTAAAGCTCAAAAATGGCGTGAAAGGTGAAAATATGTTCTTGCAGGACAAAAAATAACAGTTCTTTAAATGGATTATGCCGTACGGAACGGGTTGTATATTGTGTCGAAGTGTAAGGTGAAAATAGTAACACAAAAAGATATATCGGATGCACTGAGGGCCAATTCAAGGCGAGGTGATACAGTCACACATCACCTTTTAGAATCCTGGAACGTATGTACAACACGAAGCCAGCAAGCTATTATTGGGGGTTTAGGGAGAGACATAACAAAAGCCCAAACATTAAATGGAGTATTTTAAGAAATCTAAATGCTAACACAATAATCGGGAATATGTGTACGCTATGCAAAGATGAAAAACTAGCTATAGCAACATATAAAGAAAGCACTGAATTCCTGAACGAGAGGTCAGAGATCATGACCAAGTGTACACAGGTTAAGAATTCCAGGTTGGGGTTATTCGAAAAAGGATAAAATTGGAATTCTTTTGTACATCTTCCTCACTACTTCCGGTTTCGAACGGATGTGCTTAAGTTGTTGAGCTCCATGTCGTTGATTTGCTGAACAAACCATCCGAGGAGACCGTAGTGGTCGAAACCACGGTAATGTTCTGGTCAGCATTCATTTACCAAATATTAAACAGCTCTACAAGTCTGGTCTTCTAACTTGATATTGAGCACTTTTAATACGTACGAATCTTAACAAATATTTTACTGTCTGTTTACTCTGCTATATATATATATATATATATATATATATATATATATATATATATATATATATATATATATATATTTACGCATACACAATTCCGGAAAATCCTTGTGGAAAACACAACTATACTCAAACATGAAAACAATAAACAAAAACGAAAAATTCTTGAAGCTATATACATAAAACAGGGGCACCTCGAGGCGATGTAATGGTTAGCAAGCTTGTGTCGCTAAAACAATTACGACTGAGTAGTGAGTACGATCCTCACTGGGTGCCCCCTACATTCGGGCTTGTCCCACATCTAAGCTATGTTTGGAAAATCACTATATACATAAAACGGTTGAAACCGAACCCGAACAAAATAAACTATGAAAACTTCACAAGTATACTTAGATGACTATAATTGATAACAGAAGCCATTAGTTTATACCAACTGCTTCCCATACTCAACACTACTCGTATTCACTCTCGCGTGATCATGTGTGACGTCATGAGCCGCGGTGCGGTTTTCGCTTCCAACGTCTCGTATGCGCGAATTTGTCGTTGCTTGGAAATCTTCCATGCAAACAAAAACAGAACAAATCATTATTGCCATGTCCGTGTAATGCTTAATATATTGTAATGTTATTGTCATCTTTGATGATGGCTTACGTAATCCGAAAGCTTAGATAGGATTAAAAAAAAACATCTATCAATATGGTGATTTTCTTTCGTCTTTCAATGATAATGTTATTAAGCTTATCAGACGATATGAAAGGAATTTGGATAAAATAAATAGACAAAAACTTATCTATATAATTTAATGAAACCTGCATCAATATATATATATATATATATATATATATATATATATATATATATATATATATATATATATATATAGAATGAAAATGGTACATCTAACTCACTCATATCTTCTCTCCCACCTCACTTCCTCACTTCGTAAATTTTACATATGCTTGGTGCGGTCCGTCAAAAATGTGTAAATTTCTTTTCATTTTTCATTTCAACTTTTGGAAGTAAAGTCTGATGATCCAGAGCCCTTTAAAAGGGTTCTGGTGAAATAAATTATTACATGGAACCTTAAAGTGGTCTGTTTTTATTCAAACATATTTGCTCTGAATTTACATTGAGCTCTCTGGATATCATCCTCCTTGGGTGTACCCATACGGATTACCTAGTTTTGCATAAACTATATATATATATATATTTATATATATATATTTGCAGGAGGAAAAAACAAAAACAAAATGTACGCAGAAAATGTATGGTATTGATTATACATATATATCGGTAATAGCATATCAATAATAAACATATCAACCACTCAAATATCAAGACTATATGTCCCCGTTATTAAATGAATTCTAGAACCACTATTATAATACTGTTATAATACTTAGTGTATACCTACTTTTGCTGTCCTTCTCTTATGTATGTGGAGGTCTGCTCGTACATGAAAGTGTGTAATTTAGAGGCATATGAACATTCGCATATGGCAACTTTATCTCCCGGTTGTATGCCCGATATTCTTGTATGCACATAGTTTTCGAGTGGAACATACTTGCAGTGTTATTGGTCGCATTCCTTTTATTTTCATGTTCCCGTCGATTGTTTCTTAGCGAGATAAGTAATTACTTCCTTTCCACCGTGTGCAATTAGTCCATGTCGGATTTATAGTCAGACATGGTGGTTGTAAACGCTTACATGTAACTGGACGTTCGCATATCCTGATACAGACACAAGTATCTGTGCAAACGGTCGCCGATATAAGGGAAGACTTCTTTACGCCTCCTCATTCCTATCATTAAGACTTGCAAGATCTCATGCTAACCACTACAATATAAGAAGCAATGCAATAAAATAAAAAAGAACACACACACACATATGGTATATATTAATAAATATACATATTATTCCTCATCGAGAGCGTGACACGGATTTTCATGCACAAGGTAATCTTCAGGTGCTGGGTAGAGACTAACCGTTACATAATTTAAATTTTAATAAAATTATCTGGTTAACGTAATACTGGCGCAGTCCATATGCTATGCTGGGATTACTGGCTTATATATATATATATATATATATATATATATATATATATATATATATATATATATATATATTTTTAAAGAGAAGAGAGAAGGCGCAAACATTTTTCTTTATAATGTGGATTTTTAAATATATATTATACTTTATTTTCCATATTTTTGATACGCGTGTTTCCGGTCTCACGACCTTCATCAGGCAAAGAGTGGTTATTTCCACATATTATTAAAAGGAATTAATTTTTCCTTATGTTTTCCGATGCTTAACCATTGTCATTTTTGTGTAGTAGGAATACAAATTTTTCTTGGACATGTGGAGAAAATATTCTTCAGCTCAAGGGGTAATAAAACTTAATTAGGATTGGCCAGAGAAAGGGCGAAGGAAGGAGGCCTTTGTTCTTATCTTTTATTGGATTTTGTGGCACGTAGTGCACCAGTTCTATGTATTCTGCCTTTCAAAAAAATTGTTTTTGCTTCTGCACAATACCTTCACCACTATAATCAAATCATATGTACTGGTCTCTGGCTGTCAGTTCCTAGAAACTGAGCTGGTTCCCCATACGTCGAATAATATATATATATATATATATATATATATATATATATATATATATATATATATATATTCAAATGCATGTTATAAGATCGCTACAAATGTAGGAATTTACTTTCGACAACTCTGGTGTTTTATCAAGTTTTTGTTTATTGGAATTTTATTCCATGTGTACCAATCCTGTACTTGCATATATATATATATATATATATATATATATATATATATATATATATATACAGAGAGAGAGAGAGAGAGAGAGAGAGAGAGAGAGACAGAGAGAGAAGCAGGGTGGAGAACGAGAGAACGTATGAGATAATTTTAGCTGACGTTAAGAATTAGTACACAAAAAATGACTTCGTGAAAAAAGCGTAGGACTTGGAAGGAATTTGTTATGCGTCCATTGCATTTTCATTGCTAAATGAATAAAAATATGTGCTTGTACAAGTATTCCATTTCTAAGAACATTTGTGTGAAAAGGAGTGATTCGGACGCCAATGGCATCCCGGCACGTTACATAATGATTTCTATGGAACGAAGGTAAATGCGTTGACAAACAGATCAGGAACAGGACATTGGAGTGTGCTTGTAGGCTCCTAAGCGCAGGTGTCTTTACTTACGGATGCGTCTAGATCCCTTTCATCACCTCATCTTCTGCTTCGTTTAGTGCCGTTCCTTTCATTAGGCTAAAATGACGGGAAAATCGTTTGAGAGTATCGGATGTACTTAGGCTTCTTCTGGCGGAAGACTGTAGAATTAGAGAATGAAATGAAGTACAGGTTGAACGAAGGTAGACATTGATGTACAATTGAAATAAGTAGGTACTGGTAAATACGTTGGAATACATATACCACACACACGCACACACACACACACACACACACACACAAACAGACACACTCATATATATATATATATATATATATATATATATATAAGAGAAAGATAGAGAGAATGAATCAGAGAGAGATAAGCGGACGTAATTGAATGCAAATTTGCGAATGTAGAAGTTGAAAGAAATCAGAAAGAAATTAATACACACACAAATATATATATATATATATATATATATATATATATATATAGATCGCGGAATGGATTTTTTAAATATTAACATATTTTATTGCTTAAACGTTATTTTTAGTGGATACCCATATTTGAGTAGATGGTTTGTTTGTTTATTAAACAAAACATTTTTTTCCATCTACCGGACTGAATATTCGAGAAATTTTATGAGAAAAACATGCGCCCTCAGGCAGGATTCGAACGTCTCCAAGTTGTTGTTCACCTCTGCCGTAGCGAGGTATTGAACTCACAGCTCTTTGGATCAAGTGACCAGATTACTTCAGTCGACGTTTTTATCCATTGAGCCATGTGCCCTGAAGTTGAGCTAAAGGGAAATAACTGATACCGAAATATCCAGAAGAGGCATGGCACATGGAACTAGAACAATCTACTTCGGCCGACGAAATAAAGAGTTCGATCGAAATTCTAGCCACCTGAAGAAGATAGGAGCGTACAACGACCGAAATGTCAATGTAAATAGTGTAAATAGGTTTAACTTAGTTTGTCACAAGACTGCAAGTATGGATAGCCTAAAGTGAATCATATTCAGTAGAGTAAGAATAAAAGATCAAACCTTTACTTTCTAAAATATTCGAAGCCGATAATCTGATGCTTATTTAATCTGTGATATATTCCAGACATTGTTATTGAATGGAATCTAATCAGTCACCCCATATTAAGTAATAGGCTTGTCACTTTGTACGGTGGAGTAATGGATAGCGGCTCGGATTGAGGAATCAGAGTTCGAATTCCAGTCGAATCCATTACATTTACTTACGTGCTAATACCCTTGGGAAAGGTATGAACCCTCTTCTTCCCCCCAGTTATGGGCAAATAGCAGAGCAGACCGAGTTCTTTAGCCTTGGATGACAACTGGTCTACCGCAGAAAGAAAGGGCAACCTACTCTAGGAAAAAATCTGCCTCGTCAGTCATGTATCGAAAGATACATGATCGCCTGAGCGTGTATCACGCATGGCACATAACTGACTGACTTAGTGCTACGAGTAGTAGTGCTGGTGGATTTTGTGAAAGTAGCATTGTTGCCACACTATATTACAAGTAACTGAGTTTTAAGATCATGCTACATGATCAGTCTTCTCAAATCGTGTTACTTGTCAGATTGTGTTACAAGTAACAGTGACGAGTGATCCCGTTAAAAATAGAATGTTGCAATATTCTATTCCAAATAGAAATCTGTTCCAAGTAGCAGCGTTACTAGATTCTATTATAATAACTGTATTGCCGGATGTTTTACAAATATTAATGTTGCTATAATTTACAGGATTGCCACATTGTGTTACAAGTAGCAATTTTGTTGTATTCTGTCACAGGTAAAGTGTTACCAGACGGTGTTACAGAGTTGCCGTACTCTGTTACAAGTAACAGTATTGCCTGATTCTATGACCAGTATCAGTGTTGTCATACTCTGTTACAAGTAACAGTATTGCCAGATTCTGTTACAAGCAAGAGTGAGAATCTTACTGCACTCTGTTACAAGTAACAGTGTTACCACATTGTGTTATAAGTATCAGTATTTTCATACTCTGTTACAAGTAACAGTGATGCTAGAATTTGTTACAAATAACAGTGTGGTCATACTGTCACAAGTAACAATGTTGTTTGATTGTATGCCCAAGAGCAGTGTTGTCATAAGTGAGTCTTGCCGTACTATATTGCAAGTTATATTGTTGCTAAAATCGTGATTCCATACTCTGTTACATGTAACAGTCTTGCTAGATTGTGTTACAGGTAACAGCATAATCATGCTTTGTCACAAGTGACAGTGTTGCTACGAGTAGCAATGTTGGCCAGTGCTTGCAAGTAACAGGTTTGCATATGTTACAATTAGCAGTGTTGTCTATTTTCGTAGAAGTATTGTGTTTTTTTTATCAGTATTTTCATAATGTATTACAAGTGTCATTACTGCCAAATTGTTTTGCAAGTACCAGTATTACCCTATTGTTTTAAGTATAGAATTGGGCTTTAATTGAAAGTTTAGTTTGGTTTAAGAAATTTTAAATTGACTTTTTTTCATTAGTAGACAAGTTAGCCAAGTCTTTTTTTTTTAAAGAATTACTCTAAAATAATCGCTCGTACCGAAATTAAGAATTGATTGACGCTTTGAAAAGTAAATAAATTCAGTACCAGAGTACAGCTGATTTAAGCAATTAAGTTTTTGGCAGAATTGTCCATCAGAAGCCTCACCTTGTGTTTGCCTTTCACGATAAGACAAACAGTTGTTTACTGACAAATAGGTACCCTGCAAGTTAAATATTTTAAATATTTTTTTTTAAATTTAGCGATTGAAGATTCTTTAGAAAAGGTTTTCGTTTTTGAACAAACAACCAGGGAAACAGAAACAAAATAGATATTTGTGAAAACAAAATATAATAACTGCTTTCAATTTTTGTACTCGCGTTGGGAAGTGATGGATAACGGTTCAGATTGAGAAATCAGAGAGCCGAGTTCAAATTCTAGTCGAGTTCGTTTCATTCATAAGTGCAAATACCCTTGAGAAAGGTACGAATCCATCTCTTCTCTTCTGAGTCGCAGGAGCGTATCACGTATGGCACTTAACTGACTGAGTATACTGGGGTAAAAGATAATTAAATACATGCTCCATATATCCAGCTGTGTACTAAGAATAGCTGAAACTGGCACAAGGCCACAAGTGGGTGATAGCCTGCGTAGTCTGAATTCAGTGCAATAGGCATTTTGTATATGATTAACAGCATGGCCCGGCGTTGCCTGTGCTTGATTCAAAAATCGTACGACTCATACAACAATCGCTATCACTTGACTTAAAATATTTTTGTCCTTCCTTGCCTTTCAAGGAGTGCCCTTTGCCGTGCTGATGTTGTTACATGCCTTACTTCTTGCCTATCTCACAATGCGAATTTTTTTTAGCTCTATACTAAACATTAAATCTGTTACAAAAAAAGAACTAAACAAAATGAACACAAAACGATCAGCTTTAAAAAAATGACTTGTAACTGGAAAAACCGAATGAAAAAAGAATGTTAACAACGAATACTTTTTCACACCCAACTTAGTTTTGCGGAACCAGAATCAACGTTGAGTTTAAGCAAGCGAATGAGCCAATTGGAGTAAAGTGCCATGCAGATTTAAATTTTTCCCACTTGTGACTAATGCAGCTATCGCTTTTTGCATGCTAGCATTCTAGTTAACATTCGTGTCAGTCAGCTGTTGGCTCTCACGCTGGCCAGTAGAAAATGACCGCAAACTACATGAAAACTGCCTTAGAAGCATGAAAAAATCGATTATTTCCACTATCGATGAGAGTTGGGAAATGCAAAGTCGGTCTAGGCCTTCCCGCTAACTTGGAGTATGTGCATGTAAATTTTGGTGCAAATCCGTCGAAAATTGCGGCCGTGCATTCATCACACACACACACACACACACACACACACACACACACATCCTACCTTTTATAGATAGAGATTATGGCTGTACGAGGGCAGCTACCAAATAAGCCTCGGTGGATGATGTGGTAAGCTCCATCAACGCCCAGAAGCCCGATAGTACCTACAAGATTGATTGTAGTCATTCATAGTTTGCGCAACTCAGTGTGGACTTTGAACATCAGAAAGACTATATTCAATGACAAGAATCAGTTAATTGGAGACTACCTGGGGCACATACGATTCTAGAAGCCTGGTGGTAAGACACCTGAGGGTTCGTTAATGTCTAAATCATGTTACAATAACTTCTGTCATTGTCAACATAACCAGATGTTCCAAAGTACCCTCCACCTATCTATCTATCTATCTATCTATCTATCTATCTATCTATCTAAATCTGTTCATATCTATCTATCGAGAAATGAAAGTATGGGTAGAAAAGAGTTTGCTGTTTACATAGTGTTATTTTGTAAAACATTTATTTTTCTGACTCTTCGGGATTTTGGCGATCATGGTTTTCCATATTTTCCTGTGATTTTTAGTGCTTAATAACATGTCTTTTTGTTGTCTCTTCTAAACATATTTCCGCCATCCATTGTCTCAAGCGTAACAAGTATAATTCTTACCATATTGTGTTACGAGTAACAGTGCTGACAGATTGTGTGACAAGTAATAGTGTTTTAGCTCAAGTAGATTATTCGTTGTTTTCCTCTGTCTCTCTTGCCTTTATTCTGTCCTGTGAGTATCAAATTTACCAATCCTTCTTTCCTCATTATATGCCTTAGAAATTTCAACTGTCTCTTCCTGATGTTAAGTATATTTATCCTTTTTGTTTCAATTTTCCATGTTATTCTCAGCATCTTTCTGTAGAACCACATTTCTGTTACTTCAAGTCTCTTCATCTGGGATGAGATTGTCCAGCATTCAGTAGCATGTAGGAGGACTAATATTACATAACAGTTCAGTACGCTTTTCTTTGTTTCTAATGAAATGTGGAACGCTACATATCAAATTAAAATATAAGTGACTTCCTTGTGTAGAACGCTATTAAAGTGCTTGACTGATTCATGTATTGCACGGAAAGTTAGGTCACTGTGTCGTGCCAGAAGACATTTCTCGTCAGAGTTCAACTTACACATCTACAAATCTACCGTTCGTCCTTGCATTGAATACTGTTGCCATATCTGGTTTGGTATCCTAGCCGTTCATCTCGACAAAATCCAAAGAACGATCTGTAATGGAATCGGCCCTGAATTGGCTTTTCAACTTCAGACACTTTCTCACAGACGTGACGTGGATTATCTCTGTCTATTCTAAAAAATTTTCATGGCAACTATTTTGACGGTTTTTTTTCCCCTGGTGATCGGATTACGTGGGTTTAAACGTCATACTAGATTGGCATCTAGGTCCCACCCTTTTACTGCTGAATTAGTTAAATGTAACCGTCACTTCGACTCCAAGAGTTTCTTTTTCTGCACTCCCCGCCTGTAGAACTTCCTTCCGTTGCCTTGCTTCCCTGATAGCTACAATCTTCAAAAATTTAAATGCAACGTCAAACACCATCTTCTGTTGATTTGATATCTGTCCTTTTTTCTTCCACCAATCCCCCTACACCCACTATTTTTTCTAACTTTGCCTCTCCGTAACTCCCCTGCATGTTAGTGGCTCTCCTTCCTTGTTTGGGGGAAAATGCTTATATATATATATATATATATATATATATATATATATATATATATATATATATATATATATATTCTAGCTTTAAATAACCTGCAAAAGGGTTGATAAACCGTAAAAAAGGCATCAATCAAAAATTAAAACCATAAATTCCTTAAAAATCTATTTATCTTTTCAATAGTCACTTTTAATATCTATATATATATATATGTGTGTGTGTGTGTGTATGTATATATATATATATACACAAATATATATATATATATATATATACACACACACACACACACACACATATATATATATATATATATATATATATATATTTCAATGTCTATGTTTATCTGCCAAAAATATGTACATTTATTCCAGGCATGTAAGTGTGTGTATGTGTTTGTGTTTGTGTGTGCGTGTTGCCGTCCGTCTGTGTCTATGACAGAGAAAGTGAGAAAAAGAGAGGAGAATGTGTATGTGTGCGTGTCTTTCCGCGTGAGCGTCCGAGTGTGTCTATTATTGGCAAAGGGGGAAAAAAGTATAGTGTGCATATGCGCGTATGTGAGTGTGCGCGCGCGCGCGTGTGTCTGTGAAAGAGAAAGTGTGAAAAAAAAAGGTAGGATGTGTATATGTGTGTGTACAGATTATGTTTTAACTCATTATTGCATCTATATTTAAATGGAAAGTTAATATCTGATATTTTTCAGATCACAATAAAATAAAATGAAAACACGCGATAGAAAATGAAAACCCAGACGCATGGAGTCGTTGTATTTTCATCAAAGTTCTCGTTGAAAATTGTCCGAAAAATTTTTTGCAAGCTTGATATAAAACAACATGGATTTTTTCATAGATGAGCGTAAATATAGACATTATATATGTAATTAGAGATTATTCATAGTTTACTCATTGCTTAATTCTTGTAATTATTTATTTGCTGACTTATTCTTTCTCCAACGTTTATTCTTCCGCGATGTGACGCACTT
Organism: Acanthosepion pharaonis; assembly: GCA_903632075.3. NCBI lineage: Eukaryota > Metazoa > Mollusca > Cephalopoda > Sepiida > Sepiidae > Acanthosepion > Acanthosepion pharaonis. Next base: position 320,272 of record CAHIKZ030005166.1, on the reverse strand, counting down.
CTTTTCTTGACCACTCTCCTGATCACATAATATGTAATATTTTGTTTAAGCCCATTTTGTACGTACGACAATCCAGATCAGAGAGGCAACACTTTTATATCCATATGGTCTTCATTCACCCAGTCAATCATGCTCTTTCTATTCCCTCATGTGACGATATATTATCTCGTACATGACTATTTTCCTATCTTTGCTGACACGGCCGCAATTGTTCATGATCCAGCTTGCTGAACGGGTTAGGGGACCACATATGTTCATTAATCGATCATTATTACTGAAATTAGATTAGTCGAAGCGCTTGACTGTCAGTAAATGAATCAGCGTTCTTTGTAAGTAGGTGTGATGCGCTCCAATGATCAGATAGCACTCGTCCAGTTCCGGTTGCCGGATTACTACTGTCGATAACTTCAACGGCTGCCAGATTGTCCTATATTTTGATTTGGTCTGAATCTCAGGGATATGGTGTTGCGGCTGTTATAATTACCTTTCAAATCTCTTCAAATCTGTGTTTGCGCACGCGCAGAGAATATTCTGAGGTGGGGATAAATAAATTGTTGCTCTCATTTCCTCCTTGTAATTCTGGCGAGGTCTGAAATGATTCGGTGTTTGGATTTTCATCAGACATATACGACTTTGCAGACTTTTATAGTTCCTCTGTTCAGATGAAGACAGAGTTTGAAAGACGGTTTTTTGATGGATGAGAAAAAAAAACTGTTGATATTTTTATATGCTGTTGTGAAACGATCAGCGCAGGTATGCAATTTCCTATTCGAGAGGTATGGGATATCCAAGTTTAGCTTTGAAAACGTTAAAATTAACAATCCATTGTTTGCCCCAGTTAACAACAGAATAAATATCATTTTCGAGTTTTCCTTTATCGAATCTTTATCGAATCTTACTTCATCAGACTTACCATTAAGACAGGAGTAAATCATCGAGTGTCATTGGCATAGATACTGAGTCGAGAACTGATGACATCGGTAACGTCGTTGATAAAAAGTAAGAACAAGGTAGGTTCAAGAACAGTGTCCTGGGATACACCTGCATTTATATAGAAGGATCTAGATGAGTGGCCGTTGAAGACAACCTTCATTTCATGATTTGATAAAAAAGATTGAATCAAATAAGAAATTCGGGCAGAAATACGTTAACCTTTGTAACTGTAAAGAAGACTAGCATGCCGAACTATGTTAAACGCCATCCAGATATCTAAATCAATAGTCCGAGCTTCCTCATTCTTATCTAAAGCTTGATGAGAGTAATCGTTAACTTCAAGAAAGAAATTCGGATTACCAACACACAAACAGAGAATGTCTCATATCGAGAATATTTAACATTGAACATGAAGAAAAATTAATTATTTTTAATAATATGTGGAAATCTCCACTTTTACCTGAAGACGGTCGCGAGACCAGAAACACGTGTCGTAAAATTATGTAAAACAAAGCATAATATTTTTTTCTAAATAAATCCACATTACAACCAAAAACGTTTGCGGCACCTCTCTTCTCTTCTTTTTTAATATACATACTTTTCTCTCGTTGGAACCACTACATTATATTTCTTATATATATATATATATATATATATATATATATATATATATATATATATATATATGTGTGTGTGTGTGTGTGTGTGTGTGTGTGTGTGTGTGTGATTTCCGGTCATGACTGATTTTTTCAAGCTTTGTTATGAATCTCACCCAGGTCATTTAACCTTGCCATTTAAATTGAGGAGAGGTTGCGAGAAAGAATTAAGTGCCATAAACAAAAAAGGAATATGTCCAAGATGTTTCTTTCTGTTGTATTTGTCAGTAAATTTATAAAAGAAATAAAACGTGTTTCCCTTTACGCCAAGAATATCCTAAGTATTTACTATATTCAGATCAAGTTTTAGTTTAGAATTAAACAGAGATATTATTATTCTCTTAATCGATTCTTATTGTGCGATATTTGTGAGTACCATAAAAGCAGAAAGCAACAAACTCTATCGGGCACTTAATGTTTGCAAAACTATGCTGAATGATTACATTTAGTAAGCCAATAAATAAAATGACTGGATATTTAAATTTTTAAAATCATTTCACCTCAAGCAAAGCGATAATGCCACTAAGACGTAAGATGATAGTGGGAGTGGAAAGGATGAGAAGACTTTAGTGAAGAGAAAGGACAATAAAAGAACAGGTTTCAGGGAGACAAAAGATTGCGATTAACGTTTCATTTAAATCTTTGACAATTTTATGAGGAAATAGAGCTTGAGAAATTTGGTATTCACAGGACAGACTGAAGACACGACGGACAGAAGAAAATAATGCATAACCTACCTAGAGAGCTTGAGTAAATGGATGGCGGAGCAATGTTTAGGAGAGATACCAAAAAGATAAAATTTATTGTTAATACTGTTTATCATAAACAGAGAACTTACCTAAATATTATATATATATATATATATATATATATATATATATATATATATATATAAAATGGATAGGAACATGTGGAGACCATGACTGCCAACATCCTAAAGTGATTAGGAATGAAGAAGAAGAAGAAGAAGAAGAAGAAGAAGGTGGCGGCGGGGAAACAATACATAGGAAGAGAGTTCCACCGGCGACAAAGGCGACAAAAGAAACTATTAGAATAAAAATTATGGTTTACATCTAGCGATTTCAATAGTTTTCAACGATTGATTCTGTACTGTAGTTTTAATATAACATTTTCAGAGACATTGCCAAGATTTGGTTGGCCGTGTTGCTAAACTAATACATTAAACTGATTAGAATGACTTTAAGACGATTAAACTTAATAGCGTATTAATATTTTGACTTTAATGATAGCTTCTTAGAATGTTTCCAAATTCTTTTTTAATTCTTATCGTAATATTGTCTTCGTTTCGGCTCGCTTCTGTGAACGACACTTATTAACTTGGTTCTGCTTTGAAATAAATAAATGATTGATCATTATAATAAAAATATTTTTCATTTATAGAGCGACAAATGAATTAAAAAGTTTATATTAATTTCGTAAGATTAAAATGTTCAAAATTTACAGTGTTATTTTAGAACAATATATATATATGTGTGTGTGTGTATTGTTTCTCAATTTATTGTTATTACTGTTTAATATAAACAGAGAATTTACTTAAATATTATATATATATATATATATATATATATGATAAAAATTTTGTATTTCAGGTCTATTATAGTTAAAAGTGCTCAATATCAGAGATCGAGCGTATCTAAATATAAGGAATAAATATAAGCGGTGACAATCTATTTCATGCTTCAACGCAATCTTCAGGCCATGTGTGATATGTTTTGACTCGAATATCTATATATGCTGATCAATTGTTCATTTGGGTAGTAAGGTCTAATAGCTATAATCACCTTCCCAGAGAGCAACATACATTTATGTTTCTCTGGGAAGATGAATATATATATATATATATATATATATATATATATATATATATATATATTTCTCAGTTCATTTCACTTCCAAAATCACCATTTCAATGAATAAAGCATTTTGTTGTGAATGATTAGAAAAAAAATGTAAAGAATTCAAGGATGAAGTTTATAGACCGGTAAAATGAATATATATATATATATATATATATATATATATATATATATATATATATATATATATATATATATTATATGTCCACTGTTTTCGCGGAAAAACAGCATAGCGTAAATGAAAAATGCCACAAACTTAAAGAAAATAAAGTATTATCGTCAAAATGCTTATGTTATTATTAAGATGAAAGAAAAAAGGTATTTTTTAATTATTTTTTGAAATTTTTAATATTTTCTAACACGTTCGAAATTTTGGTTAAAGTCGTCTTTGTTTACGTCATCGCGGTGACGTTTAAAATAACATAGTTTTTTTTGCGTTTTTTTACCGTTGAAAACATATTGATTTGGAAATTCTTGTAAAAATAAAATAATTGTCCAATCTTAATGAAATTTTCAGGACTTAATCACAAATGAATGAAATTATTTTTCGAATATTTTGTTTTTAGAAAATTTTGGTAAAAGATATTTTTTTTTAAATATGTTACCCCCCACTTAGTTAATTTCATGAAATTTCGCCCAAAACCTTTTTGGCTCCTCAATTTTATTTTTTTGTTAAAAGGAGTCGTCTTTGGAGATGGTAAATAACCTACTTTTCTTTCACAAATTTGAGCTACTTAACTGAAAATTTTGTCTGAATTGAAAAATAATGAATCAATAAAACTATGATATTACTTAATTAGAAAAGCTTTTAATTGCTTTTGTAAATAAGTAATATTAAGAACGTTATTGTCTGAAAAAATAATTTTTTCTGATGAATAATTAATTTTTACAAGAATTCTTTCGTTTTTTAAGAAATTTTAATTATAATAATTTATAATAGTTTAACATCGTGTAAAGCTCTGTATTAGGAGGGCTCCTCAATATTATGTAGTTATTAAGTAGAAAAAAAAATTACGAATCCAAAATTGCTAAGTTTAATAAATTTAGTTGAGCTACTTTTTTTAAAAATAATTTTTTATGTTGTATTTTTTTACTTAATACATTCCTTATTTCCATGTATGATATACAGAAATTGCCATTATTATAACAAGGTCACGTGATCTAAGGGTTTTGTCCCTTTACGTGGCCTTTTCAAAACATTTCGTTTCTTATAAGTCGTATTTTCCGTTCAAAAGTGTAAACTTTAAATTATTTTTTCTTTTTTTCATTTACTATTTCACTAAATAATTTTATTTTTATGTATTGTGTCATACTCAAATAGAATATTTTTTTTTAAAACTCAGACTTAAAAATTATGTCATTTATGGTCATCAGTAGTAGTTGTCATCGGCTCGTCAATCAATCATTATCAATAAGATCGAACAGATGAACGGGACCGCTCGTTAATAATTGGTTGTATATTATTTTTTATGCTATAAGTAACAAAGATTTCTTTGAAATCAGATTACTTTAACTTTAAATTTTTAATTTTACTAAAATAACGTGTCAGAATTTTTTTAAATATTTTAAAAATCGATAAATTTGTGTTTGTTTACAAATTTCTTAAAATTAAGAAAATGGCCGTTTTAAGAAAATTAAAAATTTGAAATTAAATTTGACAATCAAATGTATATAGTTTCTATCTGAAATACACCAGAATTGTTTAATTAATAGAAATCGTAAATTTAGTTATTAAATTTTCAATTAAAGCTAAAATGAAATCTTCAAGAATGTTTTTTCATTGTAAAAAATTCATTTTAAACTTAGGTATCGAAAATTTATGCCGAAATAGTGGAGGTACTTAATATATATATATATGTATGTATGTATGTGTGTGTGTATTCCGAAAATAATAGTGTATTTAAACAACTGTAGATAACTTTTAAAATTCGATTGCATGTTTGGAATATGACAGTGTATATTACTATTAAATGACTGATAAACAGTAGAGAATACCTATATTTTAGGCAATTTTTGTAACTTTCGAGTATATTAAACCTTCTCCTTTTATAAATTTTGCACTTTTTAGTACTTTAAATAATTTTCTGACATTTTCACCATTCACCGCATATTTCCACCTTTAATTATTTAAAAAAACACCCCTGTATTAAGTTACTAAGAGTACATTTTGCCGAAGAGAAAAAATAGAAAAATAATGAAATTTATGCTTTTTGTCATCATTTTAAAAATAGTCTATATGTTAATTAATTAACAAATATTGAGTGATTATCATCTGTCTATATTTCTGAGATGAGGTATTATGTACACTATTTACATTATTCGAACTATTGTCTTCATCTTTGTCGCCATATTTATTACAACTTTTAGGCCGTTGTACGCCCGGCCTTCTTCAGGTGGTTGGAATGTCGAACTGAACCCTTTATCGCTCACTGGGGTAGACTGTTCTAGTTTCAAGTGCCATGTTTAATGGATGTCAGTTATCAGTTATCTTCTGTTAATTCCCCTCTGAAAGTTCTCCCCTGCCTTAACCGGGTATTGAACTCACACTCTTTGGGTCCTGTCACTAGATCTAACTAAAGCCTTTATCCACTGTGCCATGTGTCCTTGGGGACATAAACATGGCGACAAAGATGAGGACAATAGTCCGAATAATGTAAATAGTGTAAGTTATTATTGTTATCCAATAGAAGCAATCTCTGAATGTCGTTTACAAGGCTATGAATGAAATTCACTGAGAAAAACGTTATCAGGTAAAGATGTAAAGTGATGATCAAAAACGCTTCATTTTTCAGTATCTAACTTAAAATAATTTTAATATTGGTATGCAATCTGTGTGTTCTCTATTGAATATCAGGAAGAAAGAATTCTTCAGAAGAACTTAATGCAAACCTTGAACGTGTGCTAGGGGTAGTTTCGCACAACACCGCAAGATGCTACAAAACCAAAATATTAACCTAAAAACACGAGTTATGTCCTTAAATTGCCTCGTCGGATCGAAATTTACAAATGGATGTCAAGCATGGACCTACTTCGTTCAAAAATATATACTGACATCTCCATACAACCGTTTCATCTGGTCAAGGATTTAAAATGTCTTCGAGCAAATAAAGCTTTAAGTTTTAGCGAGGACCATTTTTATTCGAAACTTGTGAACTGGCGCTACATAATCACAAACAAAGAATTGTATCAAATAACAGAAACCATATCAATTGAGGACTTTCAACAGCAGCAACAACTAAAATGGATACCACATGTAACTTGGACATAAAATAATCAAGATGTTAACGTTCTTCACTTCTTCGAACAAAAAGCTAGGAATTAAACTCTCATCAGCATTGGAAAGAGCAATAACAGTAAGTGAACTTGAGTAACCGATTTTCTTGAAAAATTGTTTTCATATAAAGATTTTATAAATTTCAACATATAGTATCACTGGTGGGATACAGCTAATATAGAAATAATTATATATATTCAAGAAATATTATGGAACTTTATTTTTGTCCTTTCTATAAAGTTACCCAATTGCACGATTGAATGAAAATCACTCTCGATGCTAATGTAATCATTTTCAGTTAAGGCTCAAGGTATATAGATGATCGGATGTTAATTGACATCAATAGTGCGCTATTTGGAGAGTAAATTTAAAATCATTAGTGCCACGAAGTACGTGGTGGGAGTTACGGTTCAAGTTCGAAGGAATTGTTTTACAAGAGCATCGAAAGCGTTTCAGTAGAATAAGTTATGTCCAATCCACGTTGCGAACAGTTCATTTGAACCTTCTCCAGATGTATAGAAACAAGTGACTAAATCAGTGATTTTCAACCGTCTGTGCCGCGATCCTCTTAAGTGTGCCGCGATCCTCTTAAGTGTGCCGCGAAAGTATGAATGGATTCGAAATCCTTTCATAAATGTTCCTTCAAATATAGGACTTCAGTTATGTGAAGAAGAAGAATTGTCACCATTTTTGGTGATCGAAGGCTCAAAATAAAACATTCGCGGTTACCATTGATACATTTTGGATTTCAGCACAAAACGAATATCCTACAGTATCTGTCTATATTTCTGAGATGAGGTATTATGTACACTATTTACATTACTCGGACTATTGTTCTCGTCTTTGTCGCCATATTTATTACAACGTTTCGGCCGTTGTACGCCCCGGCCTTCTTCAGGTGATTGGAATGTCGAACTTAACCCTTTATTTCGCTCACTGGGGTAGACTGCTCTAGTTCCACGTGCCATGTCTAATGGATGTCAGTTATCTCCTGTTAATTCCCCTCTCCAAGTTCTCCACCGCCTTTACCAGGTATTGAACTCGCACTCTTTGGGTCCCACATTAGCTAAAAAGGCTTTGTCGGTTTTATTGCAATTTTCTTATTTATGTGAATTCTCAATTCTAAATAGCATCAAGATTAACAAACGAAAAAGACTACGCTCATCTGAAGCATTAATAAGAGTCTGCTTATTGCACATTCGGCCAAACATTGAAGAAACCTCAGACACAGGTTTCACACTAAATAAAATTCGCAAATAGTTGAATAGAAACATTGAAATAAAGTAAGTTCCTATTTGTGTGTGTATTTTTAAAAATAATCTATAGTATTATTATATAACATTTAACTTTAAAAAAATTGTGCTGTGATATTTTCATTTGCGCTAAGGTGTGCCGTTGCTTAAAAACGTCTAGAAACACTAAAATAAATGAACTGAAGGGCACATATGTTACAGATTATCCAAGTTTAATCATCACGTATAATAAAACCGTTGGTAAGAAAAGCAGGACTTGCCCATCTGTTCATAACTATTTTCCTTTTATCTTTGTTTTATTGTCGCCGTTTCTCATGTAACCGTTTCGTTCTGATATTTCCGACACTGTAAACTGTAATGTCTCACCCTCTTCTTGATTTTCCCCACAACAACTTTTCTTGTATTCTTTTCTGGCCCTTTAAATATATATATATATATATATATATATATATATATATATATATATATATATATATATATTTTCTAGTTATACATTTTTCTGATTTGTTCTCATTTTCTCACTGCCATCTTCCATCATTTCCTTTCTTCCGACCTACCCAGCCAGTCTCTTTGGGAGCAAAAAAACCCAAAACAAATCAATGACAGAAACCAATTAAGCTGATTGGACGTTTATATGCAGCTGTCCGTCGTAATAATCACCTGGGCCGAAGTCTGTGTCCGCAGATTGTACCTGCTAGGTGAGCTGGCCGTTTGTCATCAGGTAGGCACGGTTCTAGTCTTGCCCACCCACCTACATCTTTTCCAGACGCTATTCTTTCATTTTATGTTTCTGTCTGTTTTTAATGGTTGTGCCTGGTCAGCGGTTTGGGAGTGAACATTGATATGAGTCATTTATTTGTACATGAGAATATTCAACAAATTGTTTACCCGCAATAAACAGAACAACCCCTCCCACTCCAAAAAAAAAAAATCAACAAAAAACTTATGGGTCGCTAATTTCATATCTCCTGTGTCTGTCCATATTTATCTGAGTCGCTTTCGATCTATCTATCTATCTATCTATCTTTATCTATTTCATCTATTCATATTTATCTAAGTCTGTTCATATTTATCTATCTATCTATCTATCTATCTATCTATCTATCTATCTATCTATCTATTTCAGTCTATTCATATTTATCTAAATCTGTTCATATCTATCTATCTATTTTCTATCTATCTATCTATCTATCTCAATGTGTTCACATCTACCAATCTAATTTTGTTTCTATCAATCTATCGATCTTATTTTCGTATCTATCTATCTATCTATCTATCTATCTATCTATCTATCTATCTATCTCAGTCTGTTCATATTTATCTAAGTCTGTTCATATCTATCTATCTATCTATCTATCTATCTATCTCAATGTGTTCATATCTACCAACCTAATTTTAATTCTATCAATCTATCGATCGTATTTTATACATATCTATCTATCTATCTATCTATCTATCTATCTATCTATCTATCTATCTCAATGTGTTCATATCTACCAATCTAATTTTGTTTCTATCAATCTATCGATCTTATTTTATTCATATCTATCTATCTATCTATCTATCTATCTATCTATCTATCTATCTATCTATCTATCTATCTATCTATCTATCTCAGTCCGTTCATATCTATCTATCTCAGTCAGTTCATATTGGTCATATCTGTCTGTATATATCTACCCAAATTTCATATGTATGTAAAAATTTCTCAGAATTAAACTGTAGAAAAGGACAATATGTATAAAGGAAAAAAGACAAGAAAACTGTGTAGATTTAGATTTTATACATTCTACACTCATAAAAAAGAAAATAATTCACTCAGAAAGAAAAATCCTCGAAAGTGCCGCCATTGAATATTATCCAAATATTAAACTACACCCCATCTTTTTCTCGATATCACCTTTCCTAACAGAACCACTACTCTCCCAAGCCAACGTACACAACAAATATATTAAGAAATAAAAAAGAAAACGGTTGAATCCGTAAACATAACAATACAAACAATATCTCTACATGTGAAAATATTCTCTTCAAACATAAAGTATTTGTAATTTTTCAGTTGACCCTATGAATATACAATAGAATTTCTGAATTCTTCTAGTTGCTAACATTTTGTTGTTTATAGATAGTTAGTTTCAATAACTTCCATTTCGTGCTTTGCCTTAAAAAGTTCACATTGGACAAAACGTGTCAGCTAAATTTACAATTTTCCTATTGTTTTTTTCTTTTATACATAGTTTTTTACAGGTTAATTCTGAGAAACTCATATCTATCTATCTCTATCTATCTATCTATCTATCTATCTATCTATCTATCTATCTATATATCTATCTATCTTCCCGATAGGTTATCATTTCTTAACTAGATTTTTCTGTTTTACTGATAAACACACATAGCAACACAAAACTATGCCAGTCGCCAACCCATCTTTAGATTCCATTTTTACAGTCCGTCGGAATAATCATTTTTACATTTAAACAACCTGGTACATTTATGTTGTATTTATTAGATCAATTGGCTGAAGTCCCTGTATTAGCTTACGAAAATAACACGAGCACATATGATGGACGAAAACTCTTGTTGAAGAATGAATGCAAGGTGTTGAATATATTTTTCTTTTATGTGTGTGTGTGGAGGTACTTAATCTCTTTCGTGAGTATTACTTTGACATTGAAAAAGAGATCGTATATCAGTGATGAGTTTGTAATTGAAAGGTAAAGTTTTGTTTGAAAAAGATTTAACGTTGTGTAAAAAGATCTAATATATATATAAAAATCAATTACTATAAAAGGGTTTATTTATTTAACTGAGTCCTCTGACTACTAAATATATATTTATTTCAAACATGTTTGGTTAAGTAATATTAAAAAGATTTGCCTATCAAATATTTTCTTTTTAGAAAATTTTAAAAATACCAGCATTCATTTTTTTATGTTATAAAAAACCGTATAATTGTTGTGTGTTTTAAAAAAAAAGATCGTTCAAATGACGTCACCTTCAGTGACTTGAAATTGGTTTAAAAAATAATCGTCAAAAACAAATAAAAATTAAAAAATAAATAGGAACTTTGAGAAATGTACCAATAAAATAAAACAACTAATTCGGAAACTAGAAAGAAATAATAAAAATGTTGTTAGACAGCGCTTATCGATGTTGTTCATCCAAACATGCTTGAAAAACACTATTTACATTATTCGGACTATTATCCTCATCGCCATCCTGAAAAATTCATTTCAGTTGAGCTCTCTGGGGAGGAAGTGTGTGTTTGTAAAAAAATGACTATTATGGCTCATAAAGCAAGACTCTTCGGTAAATCGAATCGAGTTCTCTCAGTCACTGTGTGTTTATCTAAAATATAAATACGCTTGAATTCACCTTCACTTGCCCTGAGCCAACGGCTTAGTGGTAGAATCCCCGACTGACGCCAATTCAGTCGGGTTTCAATCCTAGCTAGATGGAACCGGATGTCTAGCCACACTGATGAGCTGTGATACAGCGAAGCAGTCTGTCTGTGGACGGCAATATATATATATATATATATATATATATATATATATATATATATATATATATATATATAAATTCAAACATATATTGTTAAATATAACAGACAACGAATGTCTATTATGTTTGATCATGAGCCGTTCTAAGCTTCGTATAGTTGCTTTAATTTCGGGAGAAAATAAAATTACATTTCAAACTAGTCACAACACATTACATTGCATCTAGACATATGGTTCTGGTGTTAATATTTCGGTCTCTTGCGTGGCACGATGTCATAGAACAGTAACAGAATACCATCTTAGATGATGAATATCTTTGTTTAAATGTCCACATAACCACCCTGAAGATGGGTCATGTGAGCCGAAAGTTTAAATCTAGAAACAGCATAAAAATATCCAAATATTGGACAATTTTCGTTTTTATTTTCTCCCGAAATTAAAGCAACTATACGAAGCTTAGAATGGCTCATGATCAAACATAATAGATATTCGTTTTCGGTTATGCAAAACAATATGCCTGAATACAGATCTGCTGCCCCAATACACTATCTATCTATCTATCTATCTATCTATAAATAAAATAACTTCAAAGTATTGACTCAGTAATCTAAGTAATAACGTTAACATTTGTTTTTATGGCATTTTGAGGTTTATTAAGATAGAAAAAGTTGTTCACAACATTATTTAAATTATTGAGTCGCTTTTCAGAAAACTAATTTAGAAAATTCTTATTATATACAATAGCCCAGGCCACGAAAATGTTATTAATTATATATATAATTATTTATTTAAAAATATGATTCCAAAACGCGACATAAGAAGTCTCATGCTGGCTTTTCCCTGGGCCGGTCTCTTGGGCTCAGCCTTCTTTGTTAATATCGGTGGGGCACCCTTCCTCAGCCCGCACCACTTGGCCAGGTGACCTTTCTTACCACACCTGGTGCATCTGTCCTGATTGAAGTCTGGGGGCAACCCCCACTTCGTCGGACATTCCGCCGCCCTGTGGTCCTCGTACCCACAGGTCCAGCAGACCAGCCCGTATCGACCCGGCGTGGGCTTATAAAAGCCATGCCTGGTCGACCATGCCCTTCTATTGGGGTCCTCCTCCCATAATTCTGCCCGATCCACCTCTTCCTTAACCCTCTGATTCCACACGGGGTTCTTCCGCCTACCCCCTTTTTCCAGCCTCCTGACTTGGTATTTGCTTCTTCCCACACCTCTTCACTTTATCCCACACGCCCTGGCTCTCCCTGGCCAGCTCTATCTCTGCCGACAGTCTGAGCGGTCCTTCCTTCAGTACGTCGTGACGAACACGCTCGTCGCTCAGTGCCTCTACATACAGGTCCGCCAGTTGGGCCTGCATAACCGCATTATCCCTGACCACTTCGGGGAATGCCAACGACGATAGCTTCCCCGCTCGGGTCCCTAATTCTCCCGGGGTTTCATCCCGTAGCTGTGTCAGTTTTAAAAGGGCCCTCATGGCCTCTATGGCCGTACCTTCGTCGGCGAACTCTTTGACAAGCAGGGTTGATTTTCCAAGAGCCCCCTCACGAACTCAGACGCTTTTCCCTTTGTGGCATCGTATGCCAAATACAGGGTTTCTTGGTCCGAAAGCTCGTAGATGATTCGGCTCTTCTCAAGGATTGCCAGCCAGTTTTTAAACTCCTTCCCGCTGCCATCAAATACTGGGACCCTTCGGTCCACCCAACAGCTTCCTTAAATCCACTGACAACACCCGCCTTACTTCCTCTTCACCCCCCACTGCTCTATCCGAATCATAGTCTGACATGTCTACAGAGAAAGACAATCTATGCAGCAACAATCGAGGTTGGGAAATAAAATAAGGTGTCCTACCTTACAGACGATTCTGTTCTTTTCTTCTTTTGGTCCCGGGTCGTTCTGAGTTCTGTTTGAATTTTCAGCAACGGCGGTCGATCGTGGTCTTCTCAGGGTTGAAATCCCTCGGTCACGGCACCATATGTGACGGGTACACACCTGTCCCAGGGTCGAATCCCTTGGTCACGGCGCCAACTGTGACGTCGCTCCTCCTGGTCGCTCCTCCTGGTTCCAAGCGTGCCGCTCCAACCCCTTGGTTAGATGATCACCAGCCTCGCCTTTCCCAACTCGCTTCCAATACCTGGTTACTAAAGCAACTGTACTGATCTCCGGTCTGTCTACCCACGCTGTGTTTAGATCTTAGACAGACGGGACCAGCAGGGATTGGGGCCGATACAAGTTGAGTCCGACGGGGGTGGCAAAACACAAGTAAAAGAAAGAAAAAAAAAACTCACGAGACAAAAAATTACCGATAAAAAAGGGTGACAACCTTTTATATCTAATGTCCGTTACACAAAGAAAAATTGTTCTTATTTCCCGACCCGCTCTGTGGACTATGGCACCAAACTTCTATCATACAACTTAAAGATTTCGAATTGCCTACTCTTCAGAATTATGTATGTCGGAGTGTGGTCTAGTTCGACACTGGGGCTAATTTCTGTCAATCATTCGCAGTTGATTCTTCTCTTCGACTTGAGTTGTATTTCTTCACTTCGATCTGGTTGAGTCGAATTCTGTTCTCGGCTGGGCTTGATTTCAACTTCTTCTTCTTCTTCCGTCCAGTAACTCTTTGGCCTTGTCTTCGACTTGGCTGCAACTTCTCCGCGGCTTTCGAGTAATCTTCTTCTTCGTCGACTTAGATGGAACTTCTCTTGTCTTCGACTTGGGCTGGAAGGATTTCTTGCCGCAACTTAGCCGCAACTCTCTGTCGTCCGAGGTGTTCTCTTCTCGCTGCCGTCCGGGGCTGAACTGATTTTTGTCGATTGGGGTCCTGCTTTTATTGACGCCGCAGCAAACCGGGGTGGGTCTGTCGGCGTCAGGGCTCTCTCGATAATCCCAAAAGTCGCATTAGTTCTGATTTCCCATTATCGCTATTATTTTCACCCCTACTTCCTCACAGTGCCTCTGGGGAAGACGCATACCCATCTCTCCCGGTCCCTCGTATGTCAGGTGACCGTTTTTCGACCAATGGTTCCTGATCGAACATTCCTCCTCCTCTTTCCGCATGCCACGTGACCGTTTTCGACCAATGGTTCTTGATCGAGCATTCTCCTTCCGCATATCACGTGACCGCTTTCGGCTAATGAGACTGTGGTGGGACGCCTCCCGTCTCCAATCGGGCGTGGCTTACATCGTTCTTGTTCTAAAAAACAAAATCTAATTTGGCCTTTTTCGCACGTACGAAAAAATGATAATCTTGGCTTTTTCTCACTTGGGTTCTGTCAAAACAGCCTGCCGCTAATTAGATGTGACTTCAGGAAAGAATATTGGCGCTATCTGTGAGCCGAGACAATCGTTTTTTCACCTCTTTGTTTTTTGGTCAGACCTGATAGTCAAAAATCTTAATTATCTGAATTGAAAATGTCTCCGCTTCATCATCGTGGGGTTCCAATCCTTAACAGGTCAGAATCTGTATACAGTTCCACCGGTCACCCCCTCAACCCAAAAGACACCTTTCCTCCGATTAAAATTTCGTTTCCATTGTTCAAAAAAAAATTTCCCTTTCTCCAAATTGATAATGAGTCTTTCTACGCAAAAGTCGGTCATGTGCTTCGACCGATATTTTTTTATTATCACTACACTCTTATCAAGCATGGTCCCTTCCACTCTCTAAATGACTTTCCCTTCTAAATAACAAATCCCTATTGTCCTTCGAAATTCGGCCAACATGTTGGCCAAGATATCTTTCTGACACCTGTTTTCACTAATGACTGGGTCAT
>CAHIKZ030005166.1:290000-302500 GCA_903632075.3 Acanthosepion pharaonis | reverse complement strand
AAAAATCTGTGACCTAGTTGGCCTCTAAATGCGTTCGTCTGAATACATTGATCAAGTGAGAAGCCAATCCAACGTCGTATGTAATACCCCGGGAGTTGTCTTATTTGAAATAAGATCTTGTTCATTCTCAAAGTGATCTTAAGTGGAAGGATTAACGAATCATTTTAAGACAACATGACGGGCGACATTGTCTTACGAAAGATGAATGTCAAATCTAAGCATACGTTCTTATGTTTAGAAACCTATCATTTCTTTTACTATTGTTCAATCAGTACAAGGCCCAGAAGTCACTCAAGGCAGATTATTACTGAGTTTGTTGTAAGGGCGTACAGCGAGGGAGGAAGAGGGGCATATTATGTAGATATGTAGATAATAGTTGATCCAAGATTTGAAGAGACTAAGATTGTCGTGATCAGGAAGTATCCTCTCAAGACTTAATTTTACAATACAACAATTCTGAGAAAGAAGGTGTCTAAGTGGGCGTTCCTCACCGCCAGTGAAATATGAAGGGAATGAAGAGGAGTCAACTCTGTCTGAGAGGCATATCGGTTCTTTACTGTGAAGGTCTGGACTGGTGGAACCAAGGAATGTAGTTTACGAGAATATCTGCCAGGTAAATAGCGACAAAGTAGCAATAGACAAGCAATGTTTCGTCTGTTAGAAACTGGTTGTACAGTGGAGAATAATCCATCGCTCGTGTTGAAACTTGACTAATGCATGGAATAATAATGTAACACAAAATGTACTTAGAACAAAATGTATTGAAACAAGAAAGTGTACACAATATTTACATATAGTCTTTTGTATATTCCTGGGAAGACCGTTCCTGGAGAATGTGTTGACTGAGTCGCAGTCGGGCAGAGTCTCTAGATTGAATCTCTTGATTCCTCTCCTCTCTTCCCGGTACCAACCATATTTATATAGTCGGTACTCTACTATGCAAATTAGGTGGATCCTACCACAACAGCTCGCAAGGCCGTGTAAACGCTTTTGAAGCCTGTCGAGGTTGGAAAGTGAGGATTGGATAGCTTTAATCTCTATTTTTGGTCTTATCTAGCTCTTGTCAACATAAAGCGTTTCAAGTGGAGTAAGGTGCTTGTTTGAGGAGTACAGGGAAAGGGCCATTTATTTTTAGGATCTTTAACAATGCATCGTATATAGGAGATCCAGTTGAGGTCTGGTTTGAGCTTGAATCTCATTGGGTGTTCAAAGCGAGAGATTTCATTGAGCTGGTCAAAAATCAGGGTCTGATTTATGATGATGAAACTTTATTCAATTGGTTTTGGAAATACTGAATGTCATAATCCACTTCCTCTGCTTATTGGTTACAAGTACTAACTGTGAAGCACAATAGTGGATTGCGGTTCGGACTGAGAAATCAGAGAGCCAAGTTCGAATTTCTGTCGAGTTCACGTACAAGCTAATACCCTTAGGAAAGGTATGTTCGTTCGCATTAACTCGATGATCATAAGTACGGTCGACAATGTTGATAATAAAGTCCAGTTAATAATAAAGTTGAGTTTTTACATTCACTTATGTGCTAATATTCTTGGAAAAACAACTAGTAGGACATACTGGGTTCTTTAGCCTTGGGTGGCAGCCAGTCTAAGAGAAGGAAAACTCTAAATTCAAAATTGTATGTAGCCCTGGCGAAGCACATACTATGTGGCTAAGGAAAGACTCATTCGTATTGACTCGAAGATCCTGACTACGGTCGTTCAGTGAATTGGATAGTCGAGTTCCTTACATTCACTTATGGGCTAATATTCTTGCGAAAAGTATGAATCCAGCTCTTCTTTCCATCAGCTATGGATAAATATTAAAACAGACTGGGTTCTATAGAAGGAAAACTCTGAATTCAAAAATGTATGTAGCCCTGACGAAGCACATACTGACTCAATGATCCTGACTACGGTTGACAATGTAAATAAAGCCCAGTGAATAGTAAAGTTGAGTTCTTTACATTCACTTACGTGCTAATAATCTTGGGAAAGGCATGAATCCATCTCTTCTCTCCATCAGCTATGGGTAAATAGTAGAAAGTATAAAAGGAAAACTCTGAATTCAAAAATGTATGTAACCCTAGCGAAACATATAATGCAGCTAAGAAAAGGATCTTTTTCCATTGACACAATGATCCCGACTGCGGTCGACTAACTATAAGAAAAGACTGATTAAAAAGTTGTATGTAACACTATTCTTTCCGTTTCGGAATTACCATCTCCAACAGTTCTCGAGTTGTATTTTTTAACGGTTCTTGGCAGTTCTGAAATTAGCCATTCTCCTTATTTCACAAACTTTTTTCGGGCATTAATGCTCGATAAAGCAGTGATAAGCTTGCCAAATTCTGCTTATAAGAGAAGAAACTTCAAGAGTGGTAAATAATTTGTCACCCACAGGGAGTCGGAGACGACTTTGAACTCTATCAAGACTGGAAAAGATAGGCAGCTCCTAGTTTAATCCTATGCATCGCACATTAATTTGCTGTCATTAGCAATGTTCTTCATTAGAAAATCAAATTTATCGTTTTTCATCGATTGATTGAATGATTTATTTATTAAGTGTTTAAATTAGGTGTCTCCACACAATCGCTGAAAAAAGAACATACTATGATGACAAAAATGCCCCAGACTTGATAAAAATTAGATTTTATCTTCAAAATCTTCATGTTATTATTAACAGGAAAAACCAAGATATTTTTAAATTACTTGATTATATTTTTAATCCTTTTTAGGACATTTTGGTTAAAAATCTTGTTTTTCTTGCGTTAGTGGATGGGCTATAAATTGGCATAGCAAATGTTAGCATTTTTTTGCGATGAATTGGAAATTCTTATAAAAATCAAATAATAATCGGATTTTTATGAAACTTTCAGGACTTATTCACAAATTAATTAAATTATTTTAGAAATATTCTTTTTTAAATCTTAGTAATTTCTTCTTTGTTTTTAACATGTGTTACACCTGATTTAATTTAATGAAAACTCTAGAAATTCAAGGCGATAACTCTTTATTATATTAGTTAAAAGCAGGATTTCTTAATGAATTTAAATCATCAATATTGTCTTGTAAAATCTGACCCCAACTTGCCGAAAATCTGCTCTGAATCGTAAAATAAAAAAATGCAATAAAACTAAGACATTATTTAATTAGAAAAGCTTTTAATTGCTTTTATGAATAATATATATTAAGGACACTATTGTCTTAAGAAACCACTTTTTCGACTAATAATGAATTTTTACAAGATTTGTTTTTGTTTTTTTTTAAACGTAATATTAATCTCTTTGTGTCACTCTCTAGAGTGCTATGTCGCCTACTTAATATAGGCTTGGAAGAGTCTATTGTGTAGGTAGTTTCCGGTCTCACAATACCCCCCTTCCAAAGAGTTTTCTTTTTGAAAAGGAGAGAAAAAATAAAACTGTTAATACTTTTTCCTCTTGGGATTTACGTCGAGCGGTTGAGTAAATTTCCGTTTCCTTCCTGAGCGTCGCGCTTCAGGAGAGACTTGGGGCATGTCGAGATCGAACTAGAGATCTTGATGCGTGAGCCACAGCTTTTCGCGAACCGTCTGGCAGTTTATGTAATATGCAAGCGCCTATGCCGTACGAGCTTGCATCACTTGCGACTATAATGTCGAGACTAGGGTCGAAATGTGTGAGTAAGTGTCTGAAGTAAGAGTTTTCTTGATCTTCTCGAATTCGTCTTGGCATTCCGGGGTTCATGACCATGGTTTGTCCTTTTTTAAGAGTTTTTAAAAAAGTTTTTAAAGATTGAGAGGCCCTCTCAAATTTTGCATGTTCTTAATGAACCCTTGGTAAAAGTTAGCTAGGCCGCGGAAGCTTTGTAACGCTTGAACGTTATCTGGGGCCGGCATATTTCTGATCGCGTTGGCTCTTTCTGGATCCGGCCGACGACCATCTTTATTTATAATGTGACCTAAGTATTTAATCTCTGGTAAGAAAAAGTCACACCTTTCCTCCTTGACCTTAAATCCGTATTCTTGTATCTTTTCGAATACGTTTACCAGTATATCATTCAAATAGGCTGTTGCGTAGTCAAGATCGCCCAGCATGGCATCCATGACCTGGTGGAAAATTGCAGGCGCAACCTTTACTTCAAAAGCCAGTCTATTGTATTTGTACAACCCTCTATGGGTGTTTATGCAGAGCAATTTGGAACTTTCTTCATCCACCTCTATCTGAAGGTATGCGTCCGAGAGGTCAATTTTAGAAAAAAATTTTCCACCATTGAGTTTACTGAAAATTTCTTCAGGGCTTGGGAGAGGATAGTGGTGATCTTGCAAGGCATCGTTTAACCCTGTGGAAAAATCTGCACATACTCGTATTTGATTGGACTTCTTTTTTTACGTAGACCGTAGGTGCTGCCCACTCGCTGAAATCTGTTTTAGACAGAATACCTGCTTGTTCGAGTCTATCTAACTCTATAGTTCTGTCGGTTTGTGAGTGAATAAATCTTAAATCCTGTTCTTTTATTGTTCTCGCTCATTAATAAGGTTTTTCTTAGTTCTTATACTCTTTCACACTCAGCGCCTTTCTACCTTTGTTGCTTTGCTTGAGTGAAATGATTAAAAATGTAAATACGAATATAAAATGAATTGAGTAACCATATACAAATAGAAAGGTGTGTGAGACAAGGATGCGTCTTCTCCCCAGATTAATTCAATTTCTACAGCGCCGCTATCCTAAGGGAACTGGAGACCCTACCAGGATTTATTATAGGTGGGCGTAATATTTACGATATTAGTTAAGTAGATGTTCATGTCCAACTCGAAAAGAAAACTACAGGTCCTCCTAGACAGTCTGGTAGACAAAAGCGAGAAGAAAGGACAAACTATCAATTGAAAAAAGACAGAAAGTATGATCACCAGCGAAAAAAGAAAAAAAAAGATGCATCTTACGAATTGGAGATATAAACATCAAGAAGGTACAGACGTTCAAATATACGGGAAGCGTTTTAAGAGAGGGTGAAAAATGTGTCACTGAGATACGAAATACGCACTGGACTAGCAAAAGAAGAATTCCAAAAGATGTGCAGAGAAACGGTAAAAATTTCCTCAGAAACAAAGAAAAGGGTGCTGTGATATTCATCCTCTTATAAGGCAGTGAATGCTGGACAATCTCCCAACGGATGAGGAGAAAAATGGAGTCAGCAGAAATGTGGTTCTACAGAAGAATACTGAAAAAATCCATGGACGGAGCGAATAAGCAACAAGGAAGTCTTAAAAAAAAATAGTAACAGAAAGAACTTTTATACTCAGAATCGAGAAAAGACGGCTGAAATTCTTTGAACGCATAATGGGGAAAGAAGGCTCTGAAAACTTAATACTCACAGCGTATATTGAGGGCAATGCAGATAAGGAAAGGCAGCATCTGACGATGTTATGTAAATGCATGACGAAACGGCGGGGAGGGATTTTCCTTAACAAAGGGAGATAAACTACTAAGTGGCACACGAGAAGTTGAATAAAAGAAGAAAAGGTCTATCTTATTAGTGTTAGTTGATCTTTATATATACAATAAGTAATTTCAATATTTCAATTCCTTGTATTTTTTGTACAAATTATATTTTGTGTTAAAAATAATTTGTAATAGTCTCTTTTTATTTTAATTGTTTTTAATCAATTCACACCAAACAAGGCGATAATGCCACTAAGATGCAAGCGACTGAAAGAAAATGAAAAACAAGGAACCGGAAACCCAAAACCTAACCAGGAAACAAAAGATAAACCTCTGCTTCTGTTCAAAACACCGGGGAGGAATGTAAACTGGGCCATAGGCGAACCTGTCTACTATTATTGAGGAAAAAATAGTGTTTAGGCGGTGATGTTAGGAGTATAAAATGTAAGTAGACTTTAGAAGGAATCGGAAACCCAATTTTAAACAGGAAACAAGGGATAAACCTCTACTCCTTTTCAAAAGACTCGGGAGGGGTTTGAACCGGACGATAGGTGACTCTATCAACTCCTGTTGCATTATTCCATTAACGTTTATTACCTTTATGTCACTTCTCACTTGATATTTTTTAATTCCCTCTTGAAACTACAGAGACAATATTTCGGGCCTATCCCCCACTTTCCTACATATTACTTTGGGTAGCTTTCCTTGTTTGATTTCCGACAAGCGCCTCATCGTCTTGTCTTCAAAAACCTCACTTAAAGAACTTACTTCCCTTTCAGACCAATGGCCAGTTTGGGCTGAAAAGTCTCAAGTAATATCATTTGCTTTTTTTTTTGTCATTTTTCATATAGTTCTTTTTATCACTTTCTTATTTCGCCTGAGAATAATAAGCGACTTGTTTGCTGTTTGCTACCACGGGCGGTCCGAGTTATTACGGGGGGAGGGGGTAAAGCTGGAGGTGGTTTGGGGGAGATTCTCGGTCTAGAAAAGCGCGTCGATACCCTGACGCACATTATTCGATTAAGTCCACTAAGTTTAGACACTGAACACTACGTGTCCATTTTCTGCCCCGGCCACTCCAACCTTGTCCTGTCTTTCAACCTCTCTCGCTGTCTCCTCGATGTTTAATGCAATCTAATTATAATATTCTGATATATTTATACGCTTGGTTGCCATTTTCTTTTTTTCCTGTTTCTCGACGTTTTTTTTCCCTCTATATCATTTTTAATGGGGTAAGGATGCCATATTATTATTATTATTATTATTATTATTATTATTATTCATACTTTTATCATATTTCTTGTCTTCTTTCTTTTGTTTTTGCCAATCTCGTTGCGTTTTTCGCCTTTCGTTTCGTATTGTCGCCGTTTCCTCCATTAGTGCTGTCTGACCGGTTGACACACGTCTATTGGCTTCTCCGCTGCCAAATTACTCGCGTCTCCTCAGAAATTACCCGCCAAAACCCGAACTCCAGCATTTACGGCCCCGCCTCTGCCAAATTCTCAAGGTAACTCTGATTCATATATATATATATATATATATATATATATATATATATATATTACGCAAGATAAATAATAAAAGAAGCACAAGCAAAGCTGGGCGCTTATGTTTTGCCGTCTGATTTACCGATATGAAAGACACTCGGGTAATTACAAAGATTATTCGGACTTTTTAGACGAAAAAAAAATGTTTATAATATGTTTATAGTTGCACTTTGATTGAACAATTATTAATTTAATACATTACCTAACTTTTGAACTAATTTGAAACCCTGAAAAGTGGTTATTAATCTAAAAAAAAGAGATATTAAAAAAAGCTTATACGAAATCTTGAATCTGTTAATCGGAAATATACTCACTAGAAATAATAATTATTAAAAGATCATAAATTAACTTTAATTAATTTGAATGCAACTATATAGACGCTTTTAAAGATCAATTTTGTTACATTCCAAAAGATCTTAGAGAGGATGCAAACAAGGAGGAGGCTTATACTTAATATCAGGAAGAGGCAGCTGAAGTTTCTGGGACACATAATAAAGAAGCGGGACCTGGAGAATCTGATACTCACGGGTCGAATAGAGAGAAAGAGAGACCAGGGAAAACAACACGTGACATAACCGGCGGGCTTAAGCAAGTGGTTTTGAGGAGGAGGCAGAGGGAAGGAACTTGTTGAGAGCTTCAAGGGATAGAAGGAGGTGGAGAGCCATGATCGCCTACGTCCTGAAAGGACATGTCACATAAAAAGAAGACAGAAAGAATCTACTTTAACTTAATCATGATGCGTTTTTTATCGCATCTTTTGCTCAGGCTCTTAGTGAGCATAAATAGATAAAAGTTCTTAGATTTCGAATCACGTCTCTTTAAGAGAGAGCCTGGTTGGACGTACCAGCTTCTTTAACCGACTAATCTTCGAGAACTCGACGCGTTTTCGGAAGATCTGATCTAACATTAAACTCATACCTCCGTTCTACCTTCTTCCACAAATTGTGTTTCTTCTGATTTATATAAATTAAAAAAAAAAACACTAAAAAATAAACATGAAAGGTGCCGTTAAATTTAATGATAATGGCTGACAATGCTTTATAAGATGAAGATGATACAACTGTCAAAGTGGTTATATGGGCATTACGACCTGTGTCTGCTATTCCACGACAGGTATAGTCGTATAGCAAATTTCTATGTAAACAAAATTTGACGGTGAAAATCTCTGTTGTAATGTTCATATAACCACTCTGGTGATGGCTCATGGTGCTTAGACCCACGACGAATATAATAACGAAATATCCAAATGTTGTGCGGTTTTTGTCTTTATTTTGTCTTGAAACTAAAGCCATTATACAACATTTGGAAAGGCTCACGATAAAACATAATATCCATTCGTTGTCTGTTATATTTAACAACACACACACACACACACACACACACACACACACACACATATATATATATATATATATATATATAGGTAATGAAATATTTGGTAATCCGTATAGATAATCCCAAGGAGGATGTAATCCAGAGAGCTCAATGTAAAACCAAAGCGAAGACTAGTCTAATTAAAAAACACACAACCTTAAGAGTACATTGTCCGTTTTTAATTAAACTATATATATATATATATATATATATATATATATATATATATATATATATATATAGAGAGAGAGAGATAGAGAGAGAGAGATAGATAGATAGATAGATAAAAGTGAACATTGAAGTCAACACTCAGAGGTGGCAGGATGTTTCATGCTAGACACAATCGTCCTGCCGCCTCTCGCCTCTGACTGTTGACTTCAATGTCCACTTTTATATATACGCTCTATCTCTGATATTTGGCACTTTATCCCATAAATATAGTACACTTTAACACTATGTTTCTGCATATATAACCGTTAATAAATAATGATGAGGACATGAAGTCCTTGAAAGTACTTGCTACTATAAAAAATACACCAGATCCATCTTGACAACAATTTTATACATAAGGATCGCATCATTCAGTGGATTGTAAGTAGTTTAAGTCTGTTAGCGAAGAGATTTCGCCATTAATTGCATTAATATTGCTAAATGATTCAATGTATGATTATCTCTTCATAATATAAAATATATGCTTAATATATATATATATATATATATATATATATATATATATATATATGTGCAGGGTGTCCAAATGTACTAATTTTTACGCTGTCGTCAGTTTGAATATGTATAAAGGTATATTTAATTTCATTCAATATTTCATTTAAACCATTAAGCTTGTTTGAAATTCAGTGAACACTGCATTTATTTCAGGACCGATGACAAAATTTTTCTTTTAATTTTATCAAGACTCTCTCTCCTTTACACACTCGTGTATATATATATATATATATATATATATATATATATATATATATATATATATATATATATATGTATGTATGTGTGTGTGAATGTGCGTGTGTATGTGTGTGCAAGCGTGTGTGTGTGTATAAAATAGAGTATAGGTAAATTATCAAAGAACAACTGTATGTTAATAATAAACTGATTAAAAAAACAAAAACGGGAAAAGACAAAAGATAAAAGGACCAAGAAAAAAGAGAAAAAAACCCCAAAAAACAAACAAAAAACAAAACCTACCTTCACAAAGCCGAAAGTGCTTCATTCCTCTAGATAAACGAAGACATACCTGGAACTCCAGTAAATCCCAAACAGCGCTCAGGGATTCCAATGCAAATCGTAAGTTTGATTCTAACGCTATGGCGATTGTCACACTTTCGCTTTATAAATCTACGTAGGAAGGAAAAACTGAAATTCATAGAATTCAAGAACTTGAATGGATTAATAAACAAATAATAAATAAATTATTTCAAACTCTTGGCACGGTGACGCATTTCCTTTGAAAATCGTGTAAATGATCTGTAGAGATAGGATTATAAGCGCAAAATTTGACAATTGCAATGCGTCAGTCTGTTGATAGGTAAAATTTTACTTTTATGAGTATTAAATCGCTATTTTAAACATATTTAAATATGGATCACTCTCATATAAATAAGGAATATACAAATCATGTATATATATAACGTCATCCACAGACTGACTGTTTCGCAGCTCATCAATGTGGCTAGACATCCGGTTGCCTCTAGCCAGAATCGAAACCCGACTGAATTGGTGTCAGTCGGAGATTCTAACCATTAAG
The DNA here is from genome assembly GCA_903632075.3 of Acanthosepion pharaonis. NCBI lineage: Eukaryota > Metazoa > Mollusca > Cephalopoda > Sepiida > Sepiidae > Acanthosepion > Acanthosepion pharaonis. The sequence goes on along the minus strand of CAHIKZ030005166.1, from coordinate 292,398 downwards.
CCGTCGATGAAAGTGAATTATTTAGCGTATTTATTTTTACAAACACGTCCAGTGACCGACAGTGACTCAATTCTATATATATATATATATATATATATATATATATATATATATATATATATATATATATATATATATATATATATATATATATATATATATATATATATATAACCCACTGCACTGGTGAACTGCTTCACAAAACCCACTTGTTAAATAATGCGCTGTAGTAAGTAAACAAATATGAAAAAAATGTGTCGTTTTTAATAACGCAATCAAACTAATGGAGAAACATCATATTGTACCCTTTAAAAATATTCAGCTGGAGATTGGGGAATTAATCAGCCCTGGAGTTATTTCAGTCTCATCAGATAAGTGAACGCTCTTTGTAATGGGCTTTCCGTCTAATTCCACGTTGGACGATAAGGGCCAGCCCGTATCTGGCTTCTCCCTTTCACGGAACATATAATTTATAATATATCACTCAGTGCACGGGAAGTTCCAAGTCATATGAAAAGCTTTGATTCTAAGATGAATACTGGTCCGGATAAAATCACAGTGGTTGGTCATAAGAATATTTGCCCAGAGTTATCTCCAATCTTGACAAAACTGATTACCCTTGGCTGAAGGAGAAATGTTTCCCAAGTCTAAGAGAGATGTCAGCTGTATGTTGCGTTTTCAAGAATGTACACAGGCACTCGTCCCCGTTGCAATATCGACCCTTCGGCTTCCTTACTGTCATCGACAAAAACTTTGAGGTTATTATCATCGAGTTAGTTGTTGATCGCCACAACTTCCTGAACAATAAACATTATGGTTTTCGCTCTTGTAGGTCAACTGGATTACTCAGCAAGATATTAGACAATAAACAGTTCACAATTGCTTTAGATAAATCGAAACAGAACCTTGCTAACAGGTATGTACATGAAGGTTGTTAATGTTTACTTTTTTTAAGCACATGGTATCAATCAACGCCCTCTTCTTGGTCCTACGCTCTTTCTCTTTAATATGGGTGTAGTTATAAAAATCTAGATAACTGTTAGCTGATCTCCCCTCTGATCTAGCTCAAACAGCTCAACGAGGTAATAAATCATTGCAATATTCAATAGCATAAAAATCAAACCATCACAGCGCAGGCCTGAAATTTTGCACCTTCACGATGAATGCTTGTTCTTACAAGGTAGCTCATTGCTTTGAACGCCTACTGGTACTCAAATGGAACGTATATACATAATCCATTGCTAAAGATACTGGCAAGATGGTCGGTGACATGTATCAGATCAGACCTAAAAATGGAGTACTACTTCCAGATCTATAGCTCATTTGAACATTTGCCATTGGCAGAAGCGATATTGTGTCTGTGGGGAAAGAGGCTGTAGAATGAAAAATAAGTCATCCTCTACAAGACTCCGTAAAGGATTTTGAAGTCTCTCATGACTGACAAGTGCGGACTGAGTAGCTCCAGCTCAGACAGGGCAGCTCTATTTGATCAAATTTGACTCTTGTAAAGATAAAACATGGCAGATGGAGTCAGGTATTTCCTGGAACGGTACAAGGAGCCGGACATGTGCTAGATATTGACAGCGAAACAAGAAAAATCTACCTCTGAAGATTAAATCAATTTTTCAGTTCGAAATTCTCTGAGCGTTAACCGGGACGACAACCCCAGAAGAAGAAACATTAGGACTTTAGTTCGTCTTTAAATAATTGTAAATAACGATAATTCCTCATGTCAGAATTTTAGGCAACATTTAAACTGATAGACGTTTATGTAGAGAGTTCGTTCCTCTCAGTACTGTGGCCTTGTGTCGTACTAATCCAAACTCATTCATGATTTATATGTTAATAGGTTTTCATTAGTGATTTCCGTTTTTTTGGAACCGATTGTGATGACGACTATATTATCTTAACTCACCGCTCCTTAAATATAACTTAACAGGTCATGAAAGATGCGTTGCTTTCAACAATATTCAAAGCAAAAGCAATAAATTGACAAGGATAAATTTCCATGACCAACGCCAAAACTGAGCCCCATGAAAGAAAGCTAATGTCCGTATAGCGGTATCACCAGATTATTATTCATTTCTAATTCTTAAAAAAAAAACAACGAGACATTATATGCACATTCATAGATACACTAGCTGCAACATGTCCATAAGAGTTTGATCAAAAGTTGTTCTCCATTGGCCGCATACTACGAGAATAACACGGGGGAAAATTGTAACTGGGTTGGTCTGTTCTACCCTAGCAGCCATATTAACTTGAAATACCAATCAGTTTATCTTTATCGATCACTGCAAAACGCATTAATGGGGAGGAAATGTCTTAATAAAAACCAGATTGAAGAGCTCGTCTTTTTCCCATTTGAACCCGCGGAATTTTACCCAAAAGGTATCAA
>CAHIKZ030005166.1:270000-285000 GCA_903632075.3 Acanthosepion pharaonis | reverse complement strand
GTCCCCAGATCCCCAATGTCCAACCCTGAGTCCTGATCCATGGTGTCTGGGAAAGTCAATTTTTGGGAGAAGACACCTCTAGAAGGGTGTGCCATAGAAGTAAGTATGAGACGACTTCCTCGTCTGCTCGGTGATAGTGGCCGGTAAACTGAAATCGCTTTTGTTTGAGCTTAGGAAAGATTGGCCTCAGTTCTCCGTAAATTATGTTAAGCGTTGCATGGGATCTCCAACTGATGTTTTGGATATGTTCCCGCCAGTCGTCTTCCAAGACGAACAGATAATATCCAAGTTTTTGCTCCATAAATAAAAACAAAAAAATACATATCTCATATATTTTGTAAGTATTTTCGTTTTTGGGACTAAAGTGACGCGTTTCGTTTTTTGGAGGACTTCATCGGACAGAAAGTGATACTCAACTTGATACGATTAGACATTTAAATTTAAAAAAGAAACAGAGTCCCCTCCCCCTCATGTTGAAGTATTTATCCAAAAATTGGCCTATGTGTACTTAGAGAAACAAGTTCTCTAAAGACAGTTCATAACTGAATCCTTTCTTCTCTCTCTTTGGAGATGCACGCAAAAACATAAAACTTATGTATATATTTTGTAATTATTTATCTCTTCAATTTCAAAATGGCTTTAGTTCTATACGAACTAAAGTAAGTTCACTAATGAAAGTTCTTAAGTGAAACTGAAACCACAAATATTTATCTTTCCAAGTGTAAATGTATATATATATATATATATCTATATATATATATATATATATATATATATATATATATGACATGAGGGAGTCAAAAATGAGAAGATAATGATCCTTAATCGAGAGGTAAAATACATATATGACAACAGCAGCAGTGAGTGTTTCAAGGGCAAGATAGTCTAGCAGATCTCATCCGTCTTCAGGCTTGTTTTGAATTCCGAGTTGTCCTTTTAGACTGGTTACTACACAAAGCGAGAGAACCAAGTCCACCCTGCTATTTAACTCATCTCTCGAGGGAGAAGAGGCAGATTCGTGACTCCCCCCCCCAAAGGAACTTTGTGCGAAAGTGAGCGCAATTTTTGAAACAAGCTCTCATTAAAATAAGTTTCTTAAGTAGCTCTTATCACTCTTTCCATACTGATGAGAGTTTCCTTCCTAACCTTTTATTTGAAGTAATGTGATCAGGTCTTTATTTTCTCTTCAATTGATGTGTGATATCCATTTTAGGCGTTGTTGCTACTGAAAGTCATCAAGTGTGGTGGTAGCAGTTCAGAAAAGGAAACAGGAAATCTTCGCATATATTTAACATGAAATACATTCAGAAACGTATGTAGAAAAGAATTATTTTGAGATTTGACGTCCTTGCAACGTTTTTTTTTTTTTTTTTTTCTTCTGTTATCAATATTTTCTTTATTCCTACTTTGGAACCCATTCCCCATTTTATTCATTCTTTCTCTTTTTTTCTTTTTCTCTTTTCTTTTTTTAAATTTTCTCAGCATTTTCTCTCTTTTTTATTTCTATTCTGTTACGTTCTCTTCCTTCAATAAATTTTTTTAAGAAATTTATTCTTTCAAATTTATGATGAACTGTGATACAGCGAAACAGTCTGTCTGTAGATGACTATATATATATATATATATATATATATATATATATATATATATATATATATACAATAAGGTTAGCAGTTTTAAATTTTTTTTATAATAGATAATTAGTTTAATTTTCTTGTTTTTATCAATCAGAGTCGTATATTTCTTTACACACACACACACACACACACACACACACACACACACATATATATATATATATATAAATATATATATATATATATATATATATATATATATATATATATATATATATATTATAAAGTAATATACGACTCTGGTTGATATAAATATATATATATATATATATATATATATATATATATATATATATATATAGTTATAGGTGTTTACCCAGCGTTCAACCGGTCGCTGGGTATAGTCATTTTCCTATACCATTGGTAAAGCAGTGGTCAGGGCTTAAAGTGTTAAGTAAAAGCGTTTGATGGCGTACGACACAAAGACTTGTTTGAACTGTTATGTAAGCTAGACCTATTTGGGAAAGATATTAGAGTATACTTATACTGAGAGTAAACAACCTGCAATCGGATAGAAAACGAATTCAATAAATACGCAAAACCAGAAAGGGGCGTAAGACAAAGATGTGTGTTAGGTGAGGGCTTATTCAAACTTTTCAGTGATACGAAGATGAGACAGAATTCCTACTAGGATGCTTTATTGGCAGAGAACTTCTTAACAGCTGAAGATATACAGATGACACAGTCTTGGTAGCAGACACAGAAGGGAATTACAGGCACTCCCACAGAAGGTAGTAAAGGAAAGCGAGAAGAAAGGACTAACTATCATTTGTAAGAAGACAATGTATGGTCGTCAGTAAAAGGAACAGCCCAACATACAAACTAAGAATTGGAGACACCAAAATCGTGCAAGTAAAATTATTAAAATATCTAGGTTGTGTTTTAGGGTTGAAAATGCAACACAAAAATCCGGAAGTGCATTGGAAAAGCGAAAGATGCCTTCCAAAAGCTAAGCTAAGTTCTAAGAAACAGGACAATTTCGTTAGAAACAACAACAACAAAAAAAAAAAGAAAGAAAAAAAAGAAAAGAGTACTGAACTGCTTTGTAATATCAATGCACCTATATGAATGTGGTTGCTGGACAATCTCCTCATATATAATGAAGAGGCGACAGAAATGTGGTTCTACAGAAGGATGCTGAGACTACCATGGACCGAACAAGCGAGTGACGACGATGTTTAAGGAAAATAGAAACAAAAATGACATTTTTACTGAAAATTAAAGGAGACACATGGAACTTTTTACGCACATAATGAAGAAAAAGAGCTGGGAGAATTTGATGCGCACAAGACATACTTAAGGCAAGATGGACATAGGAAAGCAGCGCATAACTTACTTAACGAGCTTGTGTGAATGGTTCGAAGAACAGGGTTTACTAGAGCTAGCAAAAAGATAAAACTTACTAAGAGCTGCATAAGATAGGACGGTGTGGAGAGCCATGATTACCCATATCCTGAGGGAACACTGCACATAAAAGAAGATATACTAGTAACTCCCGTAAAAATACGAGGATAGAACTCAGTATTTTAAGGAAATTTAACATATTCATCCAGTATGTCTCTGAGTTTCGCAGAATTACATCCATTTTCCAAGAGAAGATGTCGCTAATCAAGGCTGAAAAGTTAGATTTTCACTAATATTTGACCCATAGGGTTGTGTAGAAGAGATGAATGCATACTTTTCCTAAGGATATTTGCGTGGAACTGAATGAAGCCAACGAGTGGAATTCGAACTCAGTCGCTGATTTCTCGTTGTGAGCCACTAACCATTACACTAGCCGCACATCCACAATAGACGCCACGATGTTAGCAATGTCCTTGTTGCGATTAGAATCGTGTAATTTCTTGCACAAAAAACTCGCATCAACAATACCCCAAATCCCAGGGACAAGCAGATAGCAAGATAAGCAAATTCGCATAGAGGCGGGTATTACATCAGACATATTTTCTTTTCCTAGACGGATTTGACACTACTTCAAATAAAAGGTTAAGAAAGAAACCTTCATCAATATGAGCCACAGAAGCTAGCGGACTTGGAAAACTTATTTTCCTGAAAAATTGTTTTAGGAGAAAGAGTTTATAAAATTCAGCCGAAAGCAATACTGGCTGTTCGGACAATGAATACCAAATGTTTCCTTGTAGCGAAACGGCTAATATTACCATTCCCAATTACTAGGGGTTGGGGTCCAGGGTCCCATCATTCCTAGTGGGATAACTGTACGCCTGGACTCAAACTCATTTATTTCTACATACTTAGACATACATGTTTACGCACAAAGGCAAAGAAATAGTAATAATCATAAACAAAACTATAAATTTGCTAACAACTTTTACTTTGGTATAAAATTATAAAACTCTCATCTTATTATCGCTGTTTATATTTATGAAATGAGGTATTGTAACTATTTACACTATGTACCTTGTTCGCGATACATAGCACATTTGTCTGACTATATTTCTGAGATGTGGTATTGTAATTATTTTTTACATTACTTACATTGTTCGGACTGTTGTCCTCATCTTTGTTGCCATATTCATACTAACAGCTGACAAAGGCAATGCGACTGTAGTGATGGACAAATGGGAGTATACAGGAAAGTTGGAAGACCTCATTAGAAATGGTAGCCACTGTAAAGTAAAGAAAGACCCAACAAAGAAAAGAGGAACGAAAACTGTGGCAGGCCCTAATCAAGAACAAGGACCACTTCCCACCAACGTCTTACAGGCAGTTGTCGCAGCGTTACACCAAGTTAGTTCCCCAAAAGTCACAAAGATGGTATTCCGTTCAGGCCGATTGTTAACTGCCAAGGCTGTGAGTGCCACCCTCTGAGTTGCTTTCTTGTAGATATAATTGACCAATCAATAGAAAAGTGACCTTCCACCCACTTCCTGGAAGTAATCAAAGATGCTCCTATCCTATCCAACCAGGTGGTGAGTTTATTCACCAAAGTATGCACGGAGAAAGCACTGTCGGTATTCAGGGACAGACTGGCCTCGGACTAATCCCTAGTAGAACTGACAAGTATACCAATACATAACATGATGGACAGGCTGACTTTCTGCTCACAAACAACACACTTTGGAATGGGATCAAACATATATCGATATGATGAAAGCTTAGAAATGGACTATCCATTATCACCAGCAATGGCAAACATATGCATGGAATACTTCGAAGAAATGGCATTAGAATCCACATCACTAAGGCCCATCCTATGGCTGAGATACGTATATGGCATCTTCATTCTCTGGTCACACCAGGAAGAAGTCTAGCTACTACTGGAACATGTGAACTCAATAAGCTTATCGATAGAGTTCATAATGGAGAGAGAAAACGACAACAAACTCGCAAATTCTTCAATGTACTAATATCCTGAACAGAGCATGGGTTCAAGACATCCGTATGCCGCAAGCCAACATTCACCGGACAATACCTCAACTTCAACTCCCACCGCCCATACAGTGTAAAGAAAGGAATCATACGCTACTTACAGCATCGAGCAAAAGTCATAATTGGCGTTCAGAGACATGATCAAGAAATGGTCAGTTTAAGCAGTTCCCTACAACGTAACAACTACCCTGGGTACATGGCACCATCTCCGACAAACAGGGGTAAAAGGGTACAAGTGGATAACAACACCCAGAAAACAACTTCGGTCTGCCTACCCTATGGGAAGGGATTATCTGAGAAAATACAAAAGACCTGTGGTTCATATAACATCAGGACGATCTTCAAAAATGTTTCGACATTTCGCAAACACCTCTTCTGAGAAAGACACCCCATAGAGGAGAATATGACTAAGACTGTGTGTACGCCATCCCGTACAGCTGTTGTAACAAATACAAACGAGAAACAGGCCGCCCTCTTAAGATAAGAATGTGAGAACATCGTAAAGCCGTAACACAAGGGGAAATAGAAAAATCAGACGTAGCTGACTATATATGGAGGGAAAAAGGAGATCACCGCCCCCTCTGTTGGATGAGGTTGAAATAATAGACAGAGAACGTCACTGAAGTATACGAAAACTTAAGGAAGCAGCATATATGCTAGGCCACTAAAATCTCCTAAGCCCACCAAGCATAGATATGAGAACCAGTAATACGGAGTTTTAGAGAAAAGCAATAATAACAACAAAGTTGAAATATGAGTTCTGGTAAAAAAATATTTACTGAGACATTAAGTTCCAAAAATAAGCTATAAGTCCCAAAATACCATGCAATGATGTCTTCAAGGATACATGGCCCAGTGGATAAAAAGAACTTAACCCAAAGTCTTGTTAGTTCAATACCTGACTACTGATGTAGTGAACAAACAACTTGGAGAGTTGAGTTAAAGAGAGATAACTGAGACATTGGGAAGAGTCATGGCTCGTGGAACTAGAACAAGGTGGACGAAATAAATGGTTCGGTTTGAAATTCCCTTCACCTGAAGAAGTCTCGAGTTGACAACGTCCGCAATGTCGTGAATATGACAACAGAGATGAAAACACCAGTCCGAACAATATAAATAGTAACTAATGAAAAAAAAGAAACATTTCGTATATATTTGAACATAGATTTAGTGACGTTTTATTAATTTTTAGATAAAATCGAAAAATAATATGGTTGTATGGAATTAAATATTAGACATTTATTTAAATGTACAAAGCAGTTTCAGGAATGCTTATTTTTTTTTGTACACAAGAATTGTGCTTAGAAAATTGTTAGTTGTCACTAAACCTTGGCTGAATGCAATTGAAAATGATATGAAGTGTTAATCTTTCAGGAGAAGTAAAAAAAAAAAGAAACACGAAAAATGCCGGTTTTATTTCATGTATGTTATTATGCAAGAAACTCTCAAAGACTGTGATCCTTCAATCTCTATCATTGGTAGATTAGTCTGTAACCTACGTTTTACAGATTACATTGACCTCATAGCAGCTTGTAACAGTGATCTTGTTGAAAGAGTAGGAGCATATGGAGTGGAGGTCAGCTCTGAGAAATCCCAAATAATGGTGAATAGCACTCACAGTAACACTTGTATCAACATTACCATGAATTTGGAATTCACCGGATGAAGTCTCCAGCTTTAAATACTTGGAGCAATCTTGTCTAAAGATGGTACCTGCAACTCGGAAATCCGCTCATGAATTGCCGCAGCGTTGGTTAAATTGGCAAGAATATGGGGAGGAGCAAAATCGCCTTTCAAACGAAGTACAGACAAAACAAATCGCTGGTAGTCTCCATTCTTCTATATGGATGTGAAACGTGGACACTGTTGGCAGAAACATAGAGAAGGATCCAAGCGTTTGAAAATAAATTCATGAGAAAACTCATTGGCTTCTTCTACTGGGAACATAAAACCAATGAGTTTGTACGGAAAAGGGTTGAAAGTTTTGTGGGTCACCTTTCTCGCCACTATCAAACGGAGAAAAATGGCGTGGTTTGGACACGTTACAAGGCGTGACAGCCTGTGCAAGACCATCATGCAAGGCGCCGTTGAAGGTAGACGTAGGAGATGACGTAAAAACTGGTTGGAGAATGTCAAACAATGGATAAGAATGACTATAACAGAAGTGCTGATTGCTGCTGTTGATAGACCATCGTGGAGGAGTTTCAGTGTGGCTTCTGCATTCGAATTCCGCTTACAATTACAAAAGTCAAGGGGATGATGATATTATTAGTGTTAATAGCAAAGGAAAGAATAATCTCAGACGAAGTGGAACTTTTGTAAGCAACTTTCTTAAAAGAAGTATGGTACAAGTAAACAAAGAAGACTTCAAAAACTGGCGGCAATACTGCAATAAGACGCTTTCGTTGAGAGATTTCTGTACGACAACGATCTTCCAAAGACCTCCAGATACTAACTCCCATCCGTGTACGACAAATATGAAATGAATTTGATCATTTAGTAAGAGAACATCATTTGTAACATAACCTCGCAAGAAAAAGTGCACAGAAAGGGCCAAAGACAAAAACACTGACAATTAAGCTGATGTATTTTCTGATAATAAAAGTTTAATTTTTGTATTCCAGATGGGATACAATGTTAATGACATGATATGCGTGAAGAAAAAAATATATTCCATAAGCGACCATTTGGCGGGCGGCTCTGTTATGATCCTTTTCCTGCAAAGTAAAACGCGAATTAGCAACAACGTAGGGACGACAAAATGCAGAAAAAGTATGTTCAGGACTTTAAAATAGTTTAGACCTTTTCCTTGGCTCACATCGCAAACATAAAATCATATTCAAGACAAGGCAGTCATCTATACAAAAAAAAAAAACAAACAAAAAAAAACACCAAAATCATCACTTTTATTGCAGTGACCAGCAAAGTTTCCAGACCTAAATCATATAAAGAACCAGTAGGGTTGTGTTTATCAACCAGTACATCCGGGTTCACTAATCTATTCTGAATGGTAGTCAGGTGCGCCCCATTTTAACAGGAGAGTAATTTATGAATTATTTTTTTTTTTAAATTTTTAAAAGGTAGAGATATGAAGCTGGTATGTCTAACTCAAGTCTTTCTCCTTTGATATTTTAAAATAGATGCTAAATGGATAATCCTTTCTCTTTTGCCTTCCTCAAGAGATTCAAATTATCGGCCTTTTTAAGAATTCTCCATAAATGAATTTGATTTGTTTGTTTAACGGCATATCAATTCCTTATGGGTCATTTAATGCCGAAAAGGAATAAACTGATACTGTTTAATAAATAGTTAAATAATAAATAAAGGGAGCGTTTCCTCAAATATGAGCATCCACTAAAAACAACGTTTAAAGTGATAAAATCCGTCGGATTAATAAATAAAACATCCATTACTTCTTTAGAAATATAGGTGTGTGCATATATTCAGGGTGTATCAAAAATACTTTTACAAAGTTCTGAGGTGGGTTCCTCACATCAAAACAAGGACAATGTTTGCAAATACTCCCTTTTTGAGTTATTAAGTTTTTAAAAAATGCTTATAGTAGATGACGCTGTGTTGTCATGTAGACTAGGTTACATTTATCATTCGTGTACATTTTTTACTAGTCTGTCTTCAACGTTTAATGTGTGCAGTAGTGAGATATCTGAGAAGTGTCCCGTTTAACAATGGCAGGATATTCATATCGTGAGCAGGCAGATAACATTTTTAGATACGGCCGTGGGTATGGGAATGATCGGGAGACTGTACAGCTGTGTCAGATTGCGTTTCCAGACCAAAGGCAGCCGAGTCATCCATCCTTTGCTGCTGTTTATTGGCGCGTTGCTGAGACAGTATGCGTGGCACTATGAAATATGGGTCGAGGAAGACCGAGATTTGATCATACGCCTGACCATGAAGAACACATTCTACAGACTCTTGGGGACGATTCAGGTATCAGCACACATTAAGTGGTACTAGCATGGGTACTTCAAGAGCAGCTCCTGTATCCGTATCATCTGCAATGTGTGCAGGGTCTTTCGCTCTCTGAACACTCACCACGGGAAAACTTGCTGATGGTTTATTACACAAACTGTCGATACGTTGTTTATTTCTTCAGACATGATTACGGATGAGACAACATTTGGAAGAGATGGAATAACAAATTGTCATATTCCGTGGTAATAGGAATATATATTTGAAAAACAAGGTGGATAAAATAAGTAAAGGTTTATTGTAAAAACCAATACAATAAGAATAAAGGTAACAGTTATGCACAAGGTCGTCGCAAGTCAATCCAGTAGTGAGTGCTACTATTGGAAGGTTGGTAGTTTTCGCATAAGATCTGAGTCGTACTAAACATATCCCAGCTAGTAATATTTACAGTCGCCCCACGGGGTAGGATGTGGCACAAGACCGAATTTAATGTGGGACAATCGGAGACCTTAGGCTCGGCCAAAGATTCCTCGTAAACCCCGCATAAAAATTCCTCGTAAACTCCGCCTGTCTACTTGAAGGTAGAGAGTTCGACAGCAGCTAAGAGCTTAGTAACAAATCCCAGCTAGTATATTTACTTACCTCCCCACGGGATCAGATGTAGCACAAGGCTGGGTTTTATGTGGGACATCCGAGCCCGTAGGCTCGTCCAAAAATTCCCGTAGACTATAAAACGGGGTCGGGTAGCTGTTTTCTGAGACGAGACTCTGCCTTTTGATATAGCCTCGTCTGGGGATCCTCTCTGCTCGTAGGAAGAGAATTTGACTAGCACAGCTGGAATAGATCCCAGCTAATCTTTGTAGTCCGTTGACTTACAGATACTTATAGCTAGTTACTACCTATAGTGTAGTCATACATGGTGGTGACAAGTTATTCCATTACATCACAAATTCACAAAACCAAAAATTGTGGGCGGATCAGAATACCCTTCGTACAATACAGTCTAGACACCAGCATCAGTTTACGATTAATGTGCGGGCGTGAATTTTAAGTAGGGCCATATGTTCTCATAGCACGTCTTGTAGGAGTTTAAAGCGGCTTTATTTCGAACACACTTCTTGATCTGCTAATACGTAGACGCATGTGGTTCATTAATGATGGTGCTCCGGCACATTTTAGTCACATTGTTTGTGATGCATTGGCTGAAATATACCAGGAAAGATAGATAAGTAGGGAAGAACTGGTTTCATAGCCTGCACGTTCCTCCGACCTTGGTCTTTTGGATTTTTATCTGTGGGACCACTTTAAACAACTGGTTTACGCAGCAGACATTAATAATATAGAGACGTTTTATCAACGTGTCATGGGGACCTGCGAAAGCATTCGACGCCGTGTGGGAGTATTTGAAAGGGTCCGCCAATCAAGGATCCGACGGGTGTATGCGTGTGTAGAAGCAAACAGAAGGCATTTTGAATATTAATTACAAGTTGCTGTGTTGGGGTACAATAATAACCTTTTGGACATATCTTTATATGGATATTTTACCTTGTTTTGGTGTGAGGAAACCGCTCCCAAATTTTATAAAAGTATTTTTGGTACACCCTGTATATATATATATATATATATATATATATATATATATATATATATGCATGCATATATATGCATGCTAACTTTTTATATACCAGTTTGCCTTTTTCTGTTTAAATATAAAAGTGAATAAGATTTTTAAACATCTGTAATGCATCAATATCTGCAAAAAAAAAAAAAAAAAATGGTGCGATAAATAGAAAAAAATGAATGAGCGGCAAGAAGTGTCAAAATGCCATTCAAACTGGACGCCAACTTAACGCGAGAAAATAGCTTTGCCTAGAGTGGGTATATTTCTCCAGGAGCAGGTGCTTCCATCCTGTTTCTTACATTAAGTGTCGGTCGAAAGAAAATCACTCTTATTCTGACATTTTAAACAGACAGACTGAAATGTTTATATCACGACAATATGAGTAATAATTCTCATTATTAAAAGAAATAATAATAATAATAATAATAATAATAATAATAATAATAGGAATACTCATAATAATAACTATTATCGCATCAGTATAATATAATAAAAATTAATTAACATACAATTACAAGAGCAATGAAATGGTACTTGATGTTATTAGAAGCGCTCAAATAAACGCGTGCGTCTCAAATGTTGATTCTCAAGACAGAAAAACCTATGATACGTATACTTTTAAAATTTAAGCGCAGGACTAGACTGGCGTCGAGATCTCGGCAATTTACAGTCGATCCAGGTACATGTAGCCGTAAATTTTATGGTAACAGTTTCCTTTCTCAAACTTCTTTCTGGTGGAACTAACTTTTGCTTTTAGGGTGAGTCATAAATAATTTCTTTATTTCTTTATCCATTTTATTCTTAAAAAATATAATTACCCTTTAATCATTTATATATTTAACCATTATGTGCACTAATATTTGGCCACTTATCGGCCAATTCTTCGATACATCATAAGTAAAACTGCCCAGGTTTGATGTGAAAACGTGTTTAACAAACTCCTGAATGAGCGCGCTTTGAACATTTTAAAACATTAAAACGTTAATAATAAAAAATATGTATTAAGTTACCTCCCATAAATGCTTACTTTTAACGGGTACTTCTTAAATTGACTATAACGGAGCGCGTTCATACGTGTTTACAAAAAAATTCACAACTATCAATTACATTAATTTTGTCTTAGAAATGCACCCCTGAAGTTGACCTTGGACGAGATTGGAAGCACTTGTGAAAATAAAAAATAATGACTAATACTTCGGCGCTTTTTTTAATTAGTTTAATAATAACACTAACAAATTGATTCGTGAGTTTTAGAGGATTAAAAGAAAATAGACATAATATATCTAGATAATTTAATCAAACATGTTTGATAGAAGATATGCTGCCTAAATATATATAGTCAACGACGAAATTATTCGTACATCCATTAATTTTGAATATTTTTACCTATTTCTCAGAATCTAATGCCCGTATGATGCCAGGTTTTTTTATATGTTAATAAGCACAAAAAGTAATATAAAACTAAATTTTCAGAACAATATATATATATATTTATTAAAGACATTTTTATGTTTAACGTTGTTATTTTATAGATACAAGTATTTAAGTAAATGCTCTGTTTATAATAAACAGTATTAAATAACATTTACCGGCCTGAATGTCCAAGAAATTTTCATAGAAAATATTCGTTCTTTGACAGGATTCGAACCTGCATCCTATACGGAACCGTCATATACGCTGACGTGCCTTAACCGACTCGGCCACAAAGAACCTTTTCAGCAGACAAGGTCGAATTTACTGCTTATAAACTCCAATTTTCTATGAATCTCGTACATTCATAACTGCTCTGGCGTATCAAATGTAAACAAATGACGTCATATATTAAGAAATGGACAAGGTCCGACAATTTATTTATTAAAGACATTTTTATGTTTAACGTTGTTATTTTATAGATACAAGTATTTAAGTAAATGCTCTGTTTATGATAAACAGTATTAAATAACATTTACCGGCCTGAATGTCCGAGAAATTTTCATATCTATAAAATTCAGGCCGGTAAATGTTATTAAATACTGTTTATCATAAACAGAGCATTCACTTAAATACTTGTATCTATAAAATAACAACGTTAAACATAAAAATGTCTTTAATAAATAAATTGTCGGACCTTGTCCATTTCTTTATATATATGTGTGACCAGTGAATTATGCAAAATAGAAAAAGACAAAATTATTCGTACAGTGTGAAAAACAGGAAAAAAAGAACAATTTTCACAATATTAATAGTCAATATCATGGCCACTCATCTTTATAACTTACTTCAATAGCTTTTTAACGTTTTTTATGAGATTGGAAGAAGAATTTCTGGGATTTTCTTCCATTCTTAAATGGTTGCACGTTCTAATTCCTGAAGGTTTTTTGGTGACCGACGATTTATTCGAAATTTCAATTCTTGCCATAGATTTTCAATAGGATTCAAGTCAGAACTCATTGACGGTCATGGCAGAATTGTAATCTTTTTTCTGAAGCCACACAGTTACTGATTTAGATGTAAATTTGGGATCATCAGCTTACTGGAAAGTAAATCTCCGACCTGGATGGAGATGTATTGTGCGAGTACCCATAGTGTCCAAACTTTTGGTGATGACTTTCAAAACAACTCTTGGGTTTATATTAAACTCACCGCACAGTTTTCGTGAAGTTCTCAGTGCCAATTTGTGTTTTCTTCCATGCCCAGGCAAATTCTCTGTCGTGCCAAACTTCTTATTCTTGTTTATAACGGATTGTCCCCAAGATCTATGGATAGCTAACCGGTTTGAAAAAGTGCTTTAACTATTTAATGACTCGTGGAAGATAATAATTCTTTGTCTCAAGTCAACGCTATTCTTCTTTGTCTTCCTCATCGTATTTTTAACGTAAAATAACAATAGTGACACACTATGCACCACGTGATGTTCTGGAATTATCACAAATATTCTATTGAATAAATAGTCTAGTAGGCTTCATGATAAAATAATTATGTAAATTACTTAGACTTAAACGAATTAATGAATTTAAAATGATACATTCTACGATACGAATAATTTTGTCTTTTCCTATTTTGCATAATTCACCTGTCAAATTTGTTATATTTAACCTATTGTTCTGAAAATTGAGTTTTATATTCCTTTTTTTTTATGTTTATTATTTTTATATAAAAACCTGGCATCATACGGACATTAGATTCTGAGAAATGGATAAAAATATTCAAAATTGATGGGTGCACGAATAATTTCGTCATTGACTACGTATATATATATATATATATATATATATATATATATATATATATATATATATATATATATGGTAAGGTAGATAAGGTAAATAATAAGAAACGTTTATCAATCTAAGAAGTTTCACTTTTCTTAAAAGCTTCATCAGAGAATGAGATCTGGAGAATAAATGAAAATCTCATTCTCTTTTCTGATGAAGATTTAAGGAAAGTGAAATATCCTATATTGATAAACGTTTCCTACTTGTCTCTTTATTTTATATTCATATATATATATATATATATATATATATATATATATATATATATATTAATAGTAGTACTCAGTTGGAAAAAAGCCTTGGATAGCTCAACTTGTGGATATGTCAAAATAAATCGATACCCGAGAAAAAAATTGGAAATAAAAAAAGAAAGAACAAAGAACATTAGAACAAGGCGAAACAAATCGTCCAGTGCCTTGAGTCTTTAGTCCAAAGAAAAAAAACCCAAGCGAGAAGTAAGACTAAAGCGTAGACCCATCAATACGCTAAGTAGAGCGGGAATAAATAAAATAAGTTCTAAAGAGGCAGGAAAACCTACCTAGGTTTCACCTAAATGGATCTTCAGGGTAAGCTATTAATTTATATATATATATATATATATATATATATATATATATATATGGCTAGATAATACATGACATGAAACTCAGAGATGTGCTAAACGGTGAGGAAAAAAATGTATATTTATTAGTAGTATAGAATTTAAATCTGTTATTAAATATCAAGCATTGCTTTATTACCCATTGTTTTATTGCTGAAGTCTTCTGACGAGTGGACAGATCGATTACCAAACGTTCGTCTATGAAACTCCAGAATTGAGGTGCTTAATATAATATCAATCAGCTAAGTGACAAATATTTGTATCAATCCTATTGATATTACAAGATAGATAGAGTGAGTGAGAGAGAGAGAGAGAGAGAGAGAGAGAGAGAGAAATCTGGCTACCACTGAAAAATTAGTAAGACCTCTTGTGTTTTAAAATTTATTCGGATATTTTATGTTTTCATTTAAAAATGTAGATTGCAACAACTGGGTAAATATCTATCTAGAGGGATCTATCAACATTACAATTCAGTATTAGAAATTAAGGTTTTACTTGGGATTGAACACTGTCCAATCTTGCTCGCGAGGAATGTGTAATTACATCGGCAACCGGATATATGAA
>CAHIKZ030005166.1:200000-265000 GCA_903632075.3 Acanthosepion pharaonis | reverse complement strand
TTCATGTGTTTTTTACGGCTTATTAGCACTTTTGCAGGTTATTTAAAGCCAGATAATAGTTTTAGATTCAGGAATTCAAGCGCCCTACGAGGCTGGCATCCCGCTCTCACCCTTTCACTGTCGAAACTATTAAATGTAGCCGTCTCTTCTACTCCAATAGCTTCATGTTTCGCATCTCTCGCTTGTGGAACTACCTTCCCTATTCCAGTTTCATTGAGAGCCATAATCTCCAACTATTCAAATGTAATGCCAATCGACATCTCCAGTTGCCTTGATTTATCCACTATCCTTCTCCTCATCCTTTCCTCTATTACTCCTATCTGATCTTGCTCTAAATCTTCTGTAACCCCTTGCGTCCTAGTGGCTTCCCGCCTTGCTTGGGGTGAAACGCTTAAAAAAATATATCAATTACTTATGGGTCATTTAATGCCGAAATTTAATTTACTTGTGAGCTTGAGTAATTTTTTCTTTTTACAAAAATATATTGTTGATAAACTGTTTTCTATTTTTATTTTTTTAAATGTGGATTTTCATTTTTTTTTACCCCAGTTTGGGAGTTATGTATTTGTTGATAGCTGGGTCCCTAACAGGTACTACCACTCCGGGTCAGGTTAGACCTAAGAACAAGAACAATTAACAGATGGCTCCACGCTCCTCAAAACCTCACTATCTGAGATCTTGCTGCTGCATGTAGTTTATCATCATACCAAAAATTCTCAAAGTAACGATATGGTAAGAGATTTTATTGAACAGAAAAAAAATAATGATATCATTTGAATAAATAATTATTATGAGCCGGGTTAGTTAGTAGTGGTCGTTTGCGGTAAAACTATTACCTATGGCTGTAAGCGTTAGGAAAACATTGGCTACGGGAATCCTTCATATTACATGTAAGACGCAGGGATATTTTCTTATTGTGTTGTTGTAGAGTAGTTTTCACAGTGGAGGCTTGTATTTCACTAAGTCGGTCCTAAAAGGGTTCGACGTACAAAACGTTAGGAACTTGAAATAATAGTTAATGACACAGCAATCTAGTTGTGGTGGTTGATACTTTAAGGTCCGACATTGACTGACACACCAACTCCACTGAGCCCCCTGGCGACTGCTACTACTACTACTTATTATATCTGGGAGAGTCTATTAACAATAGAATAGGTATGTCTCGGTATAACACTTATATACTGCCAAATACGGTATTATTTTAGAAATATTTCGATATATTAAGATGAATTCCTGGAGATCACTGATCAGAAAATGAGTTTGGTAAAAGACCATTCAGTAGGAACTCAGAAGGTCTGAAGAATATTTCAAATGCGGAAGTACTCCCAGAATCAGAATCATAATTCTTTTTTGTGTCTCATTTATATTATGAAGGCAAGTGCCGCCAGTCAATAAAATCATCTATCGATGTCTTTACCCAGAAACAAAATGGCGCCATTTAAATGTGACAATTGCTCACTATAACTCTAACAGTCACACTTTGTTCAGATTCCAGTAATTTGTAATAAAATAATTTTCTTTGACTTTCACCAAACAGGAGGTAGGCATTTTGTTTTTTCTCTTGTTGTTTAAATTAAAATGAAATGTTGTAGGCTGTTTATAGTTTTGCTGTGACTTCCTTTGTTTTAGATCGCTATCAACCTTCTTTTCCGAAAATGACGGCTTTAGATAATATATTCACTGGTGAAAAACAAATTTTAAATGCCGATATTGATATTCATTTTTGTGAGTTCAACAGAACCCATTTTTCTAGCTACAGAAAAAATTTCCAAATCTTGTTGGCATATCTAACTAACCGAAGAAACATTAAAAAATGAGCAAACTTCACAGATTTCCCTAATATTGTACAAAAGATGTCGCTGGAAACGTTTGCAACGGTTTTTATAATGCTAATTATTTCAATTGTTGTGATGATTCATACCCTGAATGTATCATAAAAATATAGAATGTGGAATTAACATATTTTAAATACCTCAAATACCTCGGTGTATTGATTAGTTATAACATATTTAGTATAGGGAGGAGGCACGATGGATAGCAACTTGGATTGAGGAATCGGAGAGCTGAGTTCGAATTCCAATCGAATCTCTTGCATTCACTTACGTGCTAACACGCTTGGGAAAGGTATTAATCCTCTTCTTCTCCCTCCAGCTATGGGTAAATAGCAGGACAGACTCTGTTCTATAGCACTGGATGGCAACTGGTCTAGGAGAAGGAGAACTCTGAATTCAAAACCTGCGGAGAGTCATTTGGGGACCTTGTGGCACGTAGTGCACCAGGTCTCTGTATTAGACCCTTCTAAAAGTGTGGATGGTCCTGCACGAAACCTTCACCACTATAATCAGATCATATGTGCTTGTGTCTGGCTGTCGGTTCATAGGAACTGTGCTGCTTGACCTTCATACGTCAAATACGACGGGAGAGTCTACCATATATATATATATATATATATATATATATATATATATATATATATATATATATATATATATATATATGTAGTTCAATTTCCGTTGAATCCATTACATTCACTTACGTGCTAATACCCTTGGGAAAGATATTAATCTTCTTCTTCTCACTCCAGTTAGGTTTGGATGGCAACTGATCTAGGAGAAGGATATTTCTCAATTCAAAACCTGCGGAGAGTTGTTTGGGGACCTTGTGGCACGTAGTGCACCGGGTCCCTGTATTCGGCCCTTCAAAAAATCTGATTGGTTCTGCACAAAGCCTTCATCACTATAATCAGATCCTATGTGCTTGTATCTGGCTGTCGGTTCCTAGGAACTGAGCTGCTTGACCCTCATACGTCGAATTCGACGGGAGATTCCACCATTTAGTATAGGAGATAACGAATAGTTTGCGCTAGAGGGAAGGATTCTACCATATCACAAGATGTTACAAAACAAAAATATTAACCCCAGATCTTGACGAATGTTAATAAATAGCCTTGTCGGGTCGAGACTCCAGTTCGTTCAGAAATGACTAAACTGACAATTATATACAATCGTCTGCACAGATCAATGATTGAAATGCTTTAAGTCTTAAAGTGTATAATACTTCATCACATCGTATCGACTGACGCCACATAATCACAAACTAATTGCTTTACCAAATAAGAAAACTAACATCACTTGAAGACTTCCTGAAGCCACAACTACTAAAATGAATAGCACATGTAACTAAAAGGGAATGTAATGATATTATCAAGATGTTGATTTTTAACAATGGCTTAAACAATAGGTTAGAAAGGAAACAGCCAACAGGACAAGAAATAGCCATAACAGCTTACAGGTTTAAGGCATTTAATTCCCTGAACAAAAAAAAAAAAAAACGGTTTTAAGAAAAATTATATAAATTTAAACCGATATTATTGTTCGGTCAATGAATGTTGAAGGTTTCCTGTATAGAGACGGCTAATCTGACTATTACCATTAGTCACTTTATAGTCTCGATAGAGTCCAAAATCGTCTCCGAGTCCTTGTGGGTGAAAAATGATTTTCCACCACACAACCTCTCTTTCTCTCTCTCTCTTTCGCGGACGGGTTGTGATAAGACTCTCACTGCTCCATCGCTACTTTCATTGGAAGTGCTCGGACGAGCTGCATTCCTTACTTTCGCCATTTCTAACCTTCACCAGAAGGACCTGCCATGCCACTCACATTGTAGCAAACGACCCTCATTCCCTTTGTATTTCAGTTTCTTACCGCGTAATCTGTGGAATCGAAACCCTGGAGGATGTTACCTTGCCTCTTACTCAGTAACCTCCTGACTCGAGTGTACCCTGGGCCTTGTAGAGGCTGAACCTCGCTGTAAAAATTAACAAATAAAAATTAGTGTGAATGAAATTATACCACTTTTCTTCCTTCAGTGTTTTTATTTTCTTTCATTCTATTGCTTTTGCAAATATTTTTCTTTTATCTTTTTTAATTACACTATTTGTTTAGTTGCTTTCTTTCTTACTTTAACGTTCCTTTTTTTTCTTTTATTCATTCTTTCAATATTCGTTTTAGTTGCTTTCTTTCTTCTTTCTTTTTTCTCTTCTTCATTCTTTCAATATTCGTTTTAGTTGCTTTCTTTCTTCTTTCCTTTTTCTCTTCTTCATTCTTTCAATATTCGTTTTAGTTGTTTTCTTTCTTCCTATTTTGTTCCTTTTTTTTGTTCATCTTTAGGTTATCTTGCTTGCTTCTTCGTATCTCTCTTCCATCAATAACGTCTTCCATGGGAAGTGCTCAGACGAGCTGCATACACCAGTGACCCGCCATGTTACTCACATTGTAGCAAACCAACCATATTCCCTCTGTATTCCATTAGTAAGAAGTAAGTACCACCCGAAAAGTTTCTTACGGTGAACTGCTCTGTGAAATCGACTCCCTAGATGATATTTCTAAGATCACTACACTCTAGACCTCTTCAAGACTAGGGTTAACCGTTATTTTCCCCTCCTATCCGCATAAACTGACTCTTACTCTGTAACTCTCTACCTCGAGTGGCGCCGGGTCTTGTAGAGGGCAAACCTTACTGTAAAAATTAAAGAACAAAAATTAGTGCGAATTAAATTATACGACGTTGCTTCCTCCTTCAGTGTTTTTATTTTTTATCATTCTATCGCTTTTGAAAAAAAAAACTTTCTTTTTTAATTATTCTATTCGTTTTATTTGCTTTCTTTTTTCCGTCCTACTTCCTTCATTGTGACGTACGGTGGCCGTTAATGATTAAGTATAACTCAAGACTTCAATGTTAAAATAAAACAGAATTTAATAACAACCGCAAATAAATACTTAACAAGAACAAAGAAGTAAAAGTTAACCAAAAATAATTAACCATTTCAGTGAATTTCTTGTTAGAAGCGCGGGTCGACTTAACGTCCGGTAAATCCTAAATCAAAACCCAAATCATCGACGCACAATAGTTCACACTAATTCAACTGGATAGTTCCACTCTATAGTCACTCAATAATCACTTCAGTCAGTAGCCTGACACCGCTATTTATACACCCGGCGGAAATCATATTCATAAGTCCAGAGTGTCACGCTCGAACCTCAGTGTCGATAGTTACTCCTTTTCTTCCTATATGACACTTTCTTTTCTTTTCATTCTTTCGATATTCGTTGCTTTCTTTCTTCCTTCCTTTTTTCTCTTCTTCATTCTTCCAATATTTGTTTTATTTGCTCTTAAAGTCTCTTACTCTTCACTGCCCTCTCTCTTTCTTGAAACTGGTTGATTAATGAATAATAGATTATCAATATTTCATATACCCTCCTTTCTTCCTTCTTTCATGTAATAGTTTGCGTTTTAAATACAGCAAGAACTTATGGTTAACCTTGATAGCATGACATGTGTCTCTTCATTAATCTGTATTCATATGGAGAGAAAAGAACTGAAGTGTTTCAAACTTAATCTGTCTACACAACGATCATATCAAACATAAATGCATATGTTCTTATATGGGCACTTCGATATGGTATAATGACTAGCAAGCTTGTCTCGCAATATCAGTTACAACTGAAAAGTGAGTTTAATCCTCATTGGGTGCCACATACATTTGGCTTCGTGCCACATCCAAGCTACGCTTAGATAATCATAAGACAGCTCATAGTGATGTAATGGTTAATAAGCTTTCTCGTTAGAGCAATTGTGACTGAGTAGTGAGTTAAATCCTCATTTGGTGACCCATACTTTTGGTCTTAAACTGCACTTTGAAAATTACCATTCATATGTGTTTTTTTATGTGCTATGTCCTTTCAGAACATGGGAAGTCATAGCTCTCTACAAGTTTTGATCCTTTGGAGTTTGTCACTTCTGCGTAACCCCCCATTCCTTGTTTTGCCATCTCGGTAGGTAGATTCATCGATGCAACAGAGGGAAGTCATTTCATAACAGCGGAGAGTGACCGAAGTCGAGGACCTTTCTACTTTCAATTTCCTCCAGTCTATTCTTTTCCGTCATTTTCGGTGTCTGACACCAACACGATATCATTTATATTGTTATCACCAATAATTAATCCTTGTAAGTGTTTTAGTTCTCTTAGGATTGTCTCACTGTACAGGTCAAATCAGGGGTTCCGCACCTTTTTTGGCGTCATCGCCTACATTCACATGGAGACATTTTCCATCGCCCACTCATATAGCAAATATTCAAAAGCATACCAAAATTGTTCGGTAAAAGTTTCTTACTGGTTCGTAAACTGAATTTATATTGTAGTAAAGAATACCGAAGGGAGGTAACAAATGATACTGACTTATGCGATGGCGACTTCTGCTAATGCTACTGCTATATTAAAGAACTAACGAAAGCAAACTAGACCATTGAAAACTATATATATATAATTTAGTTTTATGGTTAGGGTTAGCGTTGCAAGTATCGACAAAAAAAAAAAAAAATTAAATGATTTTTGTTCATAATTATTAGATTAAAAAGAATATACACTAATAAAAATTCAGCGAATATTTTATTGTTGTTGGTGGTCTTTCTTCATCTGATTGTTATCCAAAAAAAGAATGTTTTTTTGTCTGAGGAACATTCTGAATGTTAATGGCACTTCTCAAAATTATAGAAACTATAGAAAATACGAAAATATTGTTTGTTGGCGGAGTTATTTGTATCTAGCATCCTGGGGATGTCAATAAACGTCGTCCGGGTCCTGGGTATGACGATAAACTAAATCCAGCAGCAAGTCATCTAATCAGGAGATTTTGAGAAGTGTGGAATTGCTGGTGTTTTCAGATCCACCTTGACCTGGTGTGGTAGCACCTGTTAGGGTCCCAGCTATGAGCAAATAGTTAACACACTATAAAAGTGTAAACATTGGTCTTAATACCAGCAATACATTTTTGCAAAAATTTATTACCAGTAATACATGAAAAAAAAAAACTAATAATATTACCAGCAATATATTTTTGAAAAATAAAATATCAGCAATACTTTATTGAAAAATAAATATTACCAGCAATAAAAATATTGTTGGTATTAAATGCAAAACAAAGCAAACCAGTCTATTCATACGAACCTATCCTAAAAAAAAATTGTCGGCATTAAATAACCCATTGAGGTTGAAATGCCGTAAAACAAAATAAAGCAAACTATATCTTATCTAAGAATGTAACCCAGTTATTTCTAGTTAGTCTCTTGATTTTTTAAAAAATTTATGTCGGTTCTTTGCATATGTCCTTTGAATATTTTTTTCGAGTAGTATATGTTGATATAACTTTTAATACTCAAAATCCTGTCACCTACGAAAGTTTCTGTTGTGGATTCCGGGATGAAATCCGGTCTCAAAATGAATGACAAACGCAGGAATGAAATATAGCAAATAAATGTATTGACGTAACAATACAATTGGTAATACGGTTAGTAGATCCAGAAATGCGGTTAGTAGCAACAATAATATATATACAGTCTGGGAAATTCAGTATCGAAGTAGGACTTCCTTCTGAGTCTACGTGCTTGTAACTGTGACTCCTACAAAGCGGTTACCTCACACTCTTACTCTATCACAGTCTGACTGTCACTCTATCACTTCCAGGTATTCACCGGCAGCAGTACAAGTACACGCTGGGTGAGTCTACTTGTGTGAAAAAGGGGTGTACTCCTTACAATTTCCAACCATCCATCATCTTTTTTTTTTCTGTTCAGTTACTCATCGTCTACCCAACTGTTTAAATCGCCCAACAGACCCGCGATCCTGAAATTTTGGAGTCCCGAATTTTCGTTACTGCAATTGTTTTCGGAGATTTTTTCACGTGATTTTTTTAGATGAATTTTTTTGTACGATAAAATTTTTTTACAGCTTGGAAATAAATTTGAGAACAATGGAAATTAATTGTGAAATCCAGCAAAAGACACCCATGAAATAAAAATAATTTTTATATGGAAAGTAACAACCTACGTACATCAAACTGTCTTTAAATTATATGGTGGCAGAAGAATTATCGTTTAACTATTAAAAGGTAAGCTTAGTCCCGTGTAAATGAAAATCCACATCAAACGGCAACCAGGAGAACTTCAAATGCTGAGAATATGCAAATATTTAGGGATTCACAAGCTCCTAAGCAAGCTGAAGGCCCAATCAACTCTACGGAGAAGCTAGCTTAAATGGCGTCCGATAGGATGGCTTTTACACTAGTACTGTTATAATCTGCGCCCATGCTACAATCTCATTTAGTAATACCCGACTATGAATGGCTTCGGGGCCTTTTATTGGAAAAACAATAGTCAATTGTTCTCTTTCTGTTTCTCTCTATCCACCCGCTTCTTTAAGGTGAAATCCTTCCCAAGTCCGTGAAAGGTCTTCAAGAATGGGGACGAGAGATCTTCCTCCTCCCAGTATAGACCTATCAGTCACCTCATTATCATCAGTAAGCTTCTCCGGGCTATAATCAACAAGAAGGTAGTTTTTTTCAAGAACCTCCTGCAACCAACTCTCAAACACAGTGGGTATTTTATGATTGTTTGTGGGGAGTAATTTGGTGCATTGTTCCGTCGGAATTAAACGAATACGCTGACAATATTAAAGCTGCAAAATACAGTTCCATGAATCAGGATGGATACCACATATTTCATGCAAGAAAGTACTCCATGACATGTGAATGTGACCAGAGCGTGGTTGCAGCAAAATATCATTCTATTTCTACAATGGGAAAGTCAGCCATCGGAAATGAAACCAATTGAACATCTCTGGGCCTTTATCAGATAGATCAATGCCCCCCCCCCAAAAGTGTAAAACTTGCTTCCCTGACGAATTGCTTCAGTTTCCCCATCCGTTGATTACAGAACATGTCACTGCTATGCCTAACAGAGTGAAGTCGAACAACAGCGACTAAATATTATTAGATGCATTTATAATATTCACCCAAACTATTTTGACTTCAACGTGTGACATATCTAGCAGCCTTAAGCAAGTGTATGACAGAACGTGGCCTGGGGGGAGGAAGCAGAGAGAAGGAACTTGTTGAGAGCTGCAAGGAATAGAGGAAGAGGTAGAGAGCCATGATCGCCTACGTCCTGAAAGGACATGGCACATAAAATGAAAGAAGATTAAAAATGGCTAATAAAATCACAAATAGGCAAATACACAATGCATATATATATATATATATATATATATATATATATATATATATATATGTGTGTGTGTGTGTGTGTGTGTGTATGTGTGTGTGAATTATG
The DNA here is from genome assembly GCA_903632075.3 of Acanthosepion pharaonis. Classification (NCBI taxonomy): domain Eukaryota; kingdom Metazoa; phylum Mollusca; class Cephalopoda; order Sepiida; family Sepiidae; genus Acanthosepion; species Acanthosepion pharaonis. The sequence goes on along the minus strand of CAHIKZ030005166.1, from coordinate 255,835 downwards.
TAAAAATGAAACTCAATTGTACCCAAATTTTATGGCCAGTTCTCCTCAGGATAAATACTCTGGAGTTGGTCAATACTAAAACGTTTATATATATATATATATATATATATATATATATATATATATATATATATATATATATATATATGTATGTGCATCAGGGTTTATGGTGCAGGAAAAATTATGAAGCAAAAAGAAAATGCAAGAAAAATTAAGTAATATCTATCTATCTATCTATCTATCTATCTATCTATCTATCTATCTATCTATATCATGTCACACACACACAAACACACACACACACACACACACACACACACACATATATATATATATATATATATATATATATATATATATATATATATATATATAATTTGACAAATGGAAAACGTTCCATGAAAATAAATTTAATTGAAAATAGATATGATTATGTATTTCGCCATTCCAGGCTTCATCACCTCCAAAAACGAAAGGAAGAAATGGGTGTATGTTTCAATAATCAGCACATTTTCCCTAAGCTGGAGTTTCTCGTGATTAAAGAAGAAAGAAAATGAATGACTTTTAACAATGCCGTTAACATTTATTCTGTATTCTTTCTTTAGAATTCTTAGTTAATGCCGAAAATTGTTAATATATTTTCCCGTTTTTTTTGTATCGAATTAAAGGCAAATCTTGGTCTCATTTTCAGAATGGCTCGAAAGCAAGAAATTCATTTAAACCTTTTCTGAAATGAATCCAAGGCAAATCCTCATCCAAACCTTCAGAATCCGTTGAAAAGAAAAGTTTTGGGGGCTTATTCATGTACGAAACAGATACAGAATAAAAATATGCATCTGTGATGGGAGGCATCTGTGTCTATGATGCAAAGAAAATGCAAACACCAAAAAAATTGAGTATCTATCTATCTCATGTGAAAAATTATGATGAAATGAAAATGCACGAAAAATGAGTAATATCTATCTATCTATCTATCTATCTATCTATCTATCTCATGTAATATGTGTGTGTGTGTCTGTGTATCTGTGGTGGGCATCTTTGTTTATGATGCAAAAAAAAATGCATACACAAAAAATTGAGTATCTATCTCATGTAAGATATATATATATATATATATATATATATGTGTGTGTGTGTGTGTGTGTGTGTGTGTGTGGTAGGCATCTAAATATATGATGCAAGAAAAATTTTGATGAAATGAAAATGCACGAAAAATGAGTAATATCTATCTATCTATCTATCTATCTATCTCATGTAATATGTGTGTGTCTGTGTTGGGCATCTGTGTTTATGATGCAAGAAAAATTATGATGAAATGAAATTCAAGAAAAAATGTGTAATATCTATCTATCTATCTATCTATATCGTCATGTTTTGTTTGCTTATTTTAGGCAATCAATTGTCACTATTATTAACATTATCTGTCCAAAAAAAGATATTAATAGTCTTATTGTAGCATTTTCTGCGCGTGTACAAGCACAGATAAGCTGAGATGTTCACTGATCAATCAATCATTTCATACTACATTCCTAACGATTCTACCAACACAAAATAATGCTTCTGTTTTCCATCTAGAGGCTAGTTTACCGATGGTAAGGGGGGCTATGGTGATGACATAAGCATTCATCGTTTGTATCAGAATGATTCTGAAAAAAATGTCAATATTTTCCAAGGACTTTAGAAAAATCTGTTCAAAACAGAAAACATGATCATTAATTGGAATGAGAGTAGCCCTTAAACATCACACAAATTCAGAATGTGAACTTAATAACCCCTAAAGATTTTAAATAACATTATAGACCAGTTATAATATATTTAGTATAACAGATAACTGAAGAAGGGATAGATTCCGCTAGTGTCAAATATTAACTTGAGAACTCGAGTCATGTACTTACATAGCTTTGCTGAGAGCTGCAAGGGATAGAGGGAGGTGGAGAGCCATGATCGCCTACATCCTCAAAGGACATGGCACATAAAAAGAAAGAAGACTAAAAATAGCTAAATAATCACAAAGAAAGTTAACAAATAAGAAAAAAACACCCTACTCGAGGTAGAGGATTACGTTAAGGGGTAGTTTATATACATAACAGGGAAAGATAACGGTTAACTCTAGACTTGAACAGGTTAAGATTGTAGTGATCGGGAGAACGCCCTCCTGAGAGACTGTTTCCGTAGGGCAGCGGTTCGCAGGAAGAAGCTGTTCGGGGGGAATCTTACTACTTGCCGATCGAATACGGAGGGAATGCGGGCGGTTTACTGCTATGTAATTGGCATGGCGGATCACTTGAAGACTTTCAATACCAGCAACAACCAAAATGGATAGCACACGTAACTCGAAGAGAAAACAATATAATTCCACACAAACTTAAACAAAAGGTTAGGAAGGAAACTTTCATCGGGACCAGAAAGAGCGATAACAGTCCGCAAACTGAAGAAGTTTTGTTTTCCTGAAACACTGTTTTTAGAGAAAGATTTTCTTAAATTTCGAGCGACCGTTTTCTGTATAGAAACGGTTACTTTCAGCATACCATTGCGATTAGGAACGCTATATACTTGTATTGTATTTGACCACAAACTGGAAAATTGTAATAAAAAAATTAAGCAGATATATGTTTTTCGTGTGTGTGTATATATATATATATATATATATATATATATATATATATATATATATATATATATATATATATATATATATATTTTGTCAGTGTGTGTGCTCACATAGTATAAAATGATACACGCTTTGAATTGTATGTCTGAAATAATCTTTATCTGTTTGAGAGAAAGAGTAGAGAGAAAGGGAGTATTTTTTTTTACAGTGCATTTTTAGTTTTGCGTAAACACACACATACACACATACACACACAAACACACACACACTTACACACGTGTGTGGTTTGCTTTATTTTCCGAGATAAATAGAACCTGACCGTGGTTATCTAAGGGTATTTTCGCCTAAATTATTCATACATGTCGCGGACCGGAAATTTCCGGTAATATTGTCAAACAGTTGCTCGCAAGAATAACAGACAGTATCCCTTTTCCTATAAGACAAGTGGCACTGCTAGAAACTCTCTGCCATAAATACGATTTCACGTCTCTGCTCTGTGAATATTTAATGGCATTTATCTGATAGAAAACCAATGTCAGCTCTGTGTTTAGACAGCAAGCAGTTAGTGAAACGTATCACAAAGCTCCCAGCGTATTCGGCAGAAATTTTCTTCTGATCAATTAGGTGAGGTCAGATACCTTGACGAGGCTCTCTTTCCTGGCATGTCACGATGGTCTATATTATTACATGTCTTGAAGACAACTGATCAACACAGGCGAGTTACAAGTTATATTAAACTGTCTTTCATGAACGGATTTGGTCTAAAAGAAATCATGTAAGACGATACTTAACTTATTGCTGAAAATATTAGTTTTAGTCTTATATTCAATAATTATAAATAATTTACTAAAATTTACTATATTAAAAAAATACAGAAAAAAAAAATGTGCGAATCAAAGCAATTTCGATTTTTGTAAACTTGCGAGTGCATGATTCAATAGATGAAGCCATGACTTGTAGGTCTGATGAATTGGACCGTGATTACGATTCCAGTGTAATAAATTATAACCATGGAATATTAATGTTAGAGACTTTTATATTATATTATAATATATATATATATATATATATATATATATATATATATATATATATATATATAATAATAATAAATAATAATAGGAAAAAACAATGAGATTTCTAAGTCAGAGTTCTTAGCATTTATTTTTATTTTTAAAAACAGTGCTCGATAGAAAATATTATAATTGTTTTTTTTAAATATCGTTGCGATGATATATATTAAAAACAATTATAATATATATATATATATATATATATATATATATATAGGTAGATAGATAGATAGATAGATAGATATTGATATATATTAGTGGTCAATATATATATATATATATATATATATATATATATATATAAATTCCCAAAGGATAGAATCCAGGTAGAACTTAATGTCCAGGACAGAGTAAGAATATAATATAAAAGGCTCAAACACTAATAATCCATAGTTATAATTTATTACATTCGAATCGTAATCACGATCCAATTTCATTATACTTAAAAATTAAAAAGAAAACGAAAAATATAACTGCGGGTATAAAAAACAAAATTTTAGTGAGAGTGTATGTGTGGAAGTGGGAAACAAGTGTGAGAGGGAAATGTATGAAAGCTCTAGAGAGAGGGTGTAAAAGAAGAAAGAGGATCAGGAAGGCCTAAAGGTGAAGGTGAGGATTAAATTTTAACAGAGAAATGTTTTAAAGAGAGGGGTTAAATAAATGAGTGAGATACAGATAAATATGAATTATTTTCACCTGCATAAATCTCTACCGATTCGTTGACCTAAAATTAAAATTAAAAAATAAACATCGGAAACGTGGGGATACATTCGTGGTGACACTACGCACAATAAAAAACGATATGATCTAAACTTAAAAATCCAGCTAATAAAATGGACTAAGATCGACAATTATATATTTTCTGTTTATGTTATTTTTGGAGATACAACTATTTAAGTAAATGCTGTTTATAATAAACAGTATCAACGACATTCACCGGTCTGAATGTATGAGAAATTCCATAGACAATATGCGTCCTCCCACTGGAATCGTACCTGTATCCTACAAGGAACCGTCATATAGCCTGACGTGTTATACTTTTCACCTAGACAGGATGCGTCTGGTTAGCAAAACTAAATTACTGTTTTTAAACAACAAATTTCCAGTGATTTTTCTTGGGCGATCATATCTGCTCGAAGTGTAATTTAACATAAATAAATGACAACATATATTATGAAATGAACAAAGTCCGACAATTATTTTGATATATTTTCTGTTTATACGTTATTTTTATAGATATAAATATTTAAGTAAATGTTTTGTTTATAATAAAGTATAAGAAACAACCCTACCAATATAAACCCTGCCGAAGAAGAAAACATGGAAAAGTAAAAAAAAACAAAAGAAAAGAGAAAAAATCCAAAAAAGAAAAAAAGAAAGAAAAAACAAAAGCAAAAAATAGACACTTACCTAATCAAAAATCTAAAGTGCTGAATGCCTCTAGGAATCAAACTAAGACAAAGCCGTAGCAACAACAAACACGAAGAAGCGTTTAAGGATTCCAATCGAAATCGTTGTTCTTAGTTCCCACGAGGTGATCTTCGGACAAAAAAAATCATTTGGATATCACCATAACGTGAAAAGCATTGTAACGATTTAGACGGCAGTTTCTGAACGCTATATATATATATATATATATATATATATATATATATATATATATATATATAGGCAGCACATTTTCATTCAAGGTTTGTTTAAATAATCCAGACGTCTTATTTCTATTTTTATCCTTTCAAGTGGATGAATTAATTTCTTTGTAGCTATAGAAAAATATTAATAAATATGTTGGTTTTACAACGACGAGGTTAACGAGACGGCCAAGGTTTCACTTGAATGTGCATAGTTCAATCCCAGAACATTTAAAGGAACACTCATGTCCACATTCACAATTTAGACAGATACTACTCGAAAACGTATTAGTACTTGACAAAAATAATAATAAGCAAAAAACTTAAAATTCTGAAAGCCCTTTATATAAGAGAACTGCAGCCCCAAATAAATAAAGTCAGAGATGAGTAAGGCAACAAAATGATTGTGGCAGTAAATTTTTATAAAAATATACCAAGCTAAAAATATTATAGCTAAAAGAAATCTTTTTTTAAAATTTACAAATGTCACCTCCCATGCATAACTAAACATTTTGGATTTTAAACGGTGTAAGCGAACAGTGAAAAAATATTTTGAATTTACGGAACAACTGTATATACAACAACAGACATGTTAAAACACTGAAATAGTCTCAGATTTGAAAGTACTTGGGAAAATAAAAATTATTTTAAAAAAATTTTGGTATTTTTCTTAATTAATTTTCTACAGCTACCAAGAAATGAATTCATGGACTTAAAAGGAGTAAAGAAGATATATATATATATATATATATATATATATATATATATATACATGTGTGTGTGTGTGTGTGTGTGTGTGTGTGTGTGCATTTAAAAATTTCAGATAGATTATAACTGTAAAAGGACAATATGAATAAAGATGAAAGAAAAACTTATCTTAGGCAACGCGCTTCCTCCTGTGAGGAACTTTATCAAAGCAAATGTAAGGATTTTACTTTGTCACAAGTATTTCTATACTAGAGGAAAGAAGTTAGGGTTTGTCAAATTTTTGAAAAAAATAAAAAATAAAATAAAAACAATAACATTTTTCTAACTTTCAAATAATAACCTCATGAAGTGAAGGAAGATCAGATAGCGCCAGATCAGGCGAGTAGGATTGAAGGACAGGACATTTTCTAGCCTCAGAACGGTGCTTCCGTTTGTGCTTCATGAGACTTGTGTATTTATTAATATTCTTGTAAAATCCGAATATATCGCGTCTATCGGTTTTGATTGTAATTTCAGTTCCTGATTATTTTGTTTCTGAAGATACTGAGTATAGCCTTTTCAGTCGAGAATTGGAAAGGTACGTATTTTAATTGTTGGGGGACCCATTGTTTGCATTATTCATAGGTAGTAAAGAGAACAGATATTGAATAGTCTGAGCCAGAAGTAGTTTTGCTTAACAACTCAAACTGCTACAAAAACCCAAACATTAACCTGAACCTCGAATCATGTTCTTAGATAGCCTCGTTGGATCGATAATTACATATGGATGTCATGCACTGCACCAAACCCATTCAGAAATATCTAAACTGCCAGCTTTCTCAGATCACTGGTTAAGAATGGTTTTGAGCGAGTGAAGCCTGTTGAACTTAGTGAAGACATCCTTCTTCGAACATTGTGAACTGACGCTGCAAAACAACAACCAAAGAACATTACTAGATAGCAGAAACCATATCACCTGAGGACTTCCAACAGCAGCAACAACTAAAACGGATATCATATGTAACACGAAGAGAAAATAATGTCATAATCAAGATGTTGACGTTCCACACTACTTCAAATAAAAGGTTAGGAAGGAAACCTTCCTAATTACTGGAAAGAGCGATGACAGCTATTGGACTTAAGAAACTCATTTCCCTGAAAAAATGTTTTAATAGAAAGATTTTATAAATTTCAACCGAAAGTAGTACTGGTTGTTCGGTCATTGAATATTTCCTTATAAGGAAACGGCTAATACTGCCTTTATCTTTAAGTCTCTAAGTCAATGTGATGAACACATGATTTCTCCTACAAAAGTTTTCAGTCTAAATATTCTCTCAGTTTTCGCTGACATTTCACGGGAGCAAATGATTTACATTTTTTTTTTCTGGAAAACCGCGTAAACGAGGAACTCCCCGCATGGACATTTTCCGTAGATAAAGATGTTTACGGATGATTTTCCAAAGACCGCAACTCAGTTTGTCTCTATCCGCTACTTCCCGAAGGTTCATGAGATGAACTCATAAAATGAACCTCTCTGTTGGATGGTTAATAGCTGGCTGGGGGGAGGCCAAGAATAAGAAATCTCCAATGATGTTGGAGAACATCTGAAATGCCGTTACTTCATAACACTTTAGGGTGGGACAACTGGTCCATAGAGTGCTGTAATCTAATCCCAAACTGTTTGTGCTGTGGTGCCTGCAATCCACTGAATACATGGTTATACGTTACGGCATATTCCCATCTGAAGCATAGAAACATTTGTTAATATGGATCTGCAAACTGATGGCCACCTTAGTATGGATACATGTTGCTAATCGTGCAGTTTAATCTCCAAACGACTTTTGAAAGTTGTCCTGGGTATGACGATACACTACATCCAACAGAAAGGCCTTTGAACGTGGATTGTTGAGGTGCATTGAACCCCTTCTTAATAACTGCTTTTCCCAAGTTCATTCTGACTTATGGTGGTAGCACCTGTTAGGGTCCCAGCTATGGGCAAATAGTGAGCGTCTAAACTGTTGTCAAAACAGGAGAATATAAAAATACATTAGAAAAAATTACCAGCAATACATTTTTTGAAAAAAATTACCAAAGTTCACAAGAAGATATATTTTCGGATAAGGAGTTGCTCGGCCGTTAAAAAACAAAACAAAAAAAAACAAATCAGACCAAACTTTTGAAAGTGGGTTAAGGTAAATCTATAACACAGGTAGTCTCCCTTGCCATAAACCTACAAATATGGGATGCCCAGTGATAAAAAAAAACTTAAGCCAATATTTTTCATGAATTCTGTTACACATGCGCAGTAAAAATTCTGTCGTCAGAGAAACCCAGAATAAAATACACACAAGCAGAGAGAAAGAAAGTGAGAAAGAGAGAGAGGTTGATAAAAAAGAGAGGGAGGGAGAAAAGGGAGAGAAACAGAGGGAGGGAGAAAACGAAAGAGAGAGAAAGAAAGAGATAAAAGAGAGGAAGAGAACGAGAACGAGAGAAAGAGAGTATGAGTGAGAGAGATAGTTGAGTAACAGAGTAATATCAATAAGTCTGTAACCCAATCATCAATTTCATCTATTGAAATCAAATTGGCATCGTCCATGAAAAATCGCCATCAGCGTCGTTATAAATTCCGGTAAATGCCAATTTTTCATTTTTTTTCTCAAAACAGACCAACACAGCCAGGTAAACAATGCTATATAAATACAACAGTGAAATTAGTAATAAAACCAAAGTCGAATCTGGCTTTCTGAAATAGAAATGGATCCCGGGAAAAAAATGTTTAAATCTTAATGAAATCATTTTTCAAACATTTTTTTCCGTCCGATTTTTATTTCCGGTAAGCCTAACTTCATTAGTCATATAGCTGTTTTTAGCTTTCAATATGAAATATCAAATTCGCCGACTATAAAGTCTGGAATTAATTATATTTAAAAGAAATCCATTATTAACAATATTTTCTTCTCTCTACATCAGTATTTGAATTATATATAGTCAGGATAAATGTATAAATACCTGCCATAATAATTGCTTTATAGCAAATAAATTGCCAGGTAAACATTCTTAGAGCGTCTGAATATTTTTGATTTGAAGATGAGGAAACAAATTTCAAGAGTTAGATTTAAGGGCCATGAACTTAAGGCTCTTTGACAGTCAAGGTTAGCCATATCTCGCGATAGGGTGATGTATTTGTTAAGCATGAAATCGGATTGATCAAAGAGTCAGAGGTGGATATAAAGGTAGAAATGATTTCCCTGGTTGGATCACAGGAAAAAGGGACACTTCTCGGGTCGTAATTAAAAATGCATGCGAATAGAAAGGAGTAATTTGATAGATTTCTACTTGTGTAATTCTATCTATCCAGCTCAATTGGTTCAGATCTATCTATCTATCTATCTATCTATCTATCTATCTATCTATCTATCTATCTATCTAGCTCAGTTTGTTCATATATATTGATCTATCAGTCATTTCTATCTTTCTATGAAGGACAGTTTGTTTATACGTCTGTACGTCCATTTTCCATCTATTTCAATCTATCTATCTATCTATCTATCTATCTATCTATCTCAGTTTGATCATATTTATTGATCTATCACTGTCATTATCTATCTATCTATCTATCTATCTATCTATCTATCTATCTATCTATCTATCTCAGTTTGTTCATATATATTGATCAATCTGAGTCATTAGCTATGAAGGGCAGTTTGTTTATATGCCTGTCCATCCATTTCCATCTGTTTCACTCTCTCTCTGTCTGTCTGTCTCTCTATCTATTTATCTATCTATCACAGTTTGTTCATATATATTGGTCTATCTGAGTCATTAGCTATCTTTCTATGAAGGACATTTTGTTTATATGTTTGACCATCCATTTTTTATCTATTTCAGTCTGTTATCTATCTATCTATCTATCTATCTATCTATCTATCTATCTATCTATCTATCTAAGTTTGATGATATCTATCTATCTATCTATCTATCTCAGTTTTGTGCCTATATATTGATCTATCTGAGTCATTGCTATCTATCTAGCTATGAAGGACAGTTTGTTCATGTCTGTCTATCAATTTTCCATCTGTCTCAGTCTGTTAATATCTATCTATCTATCTATCTATCTATCTATCTTGCTAAACAATTTGTAAATCATATTGAAATTAAGAATATATATCGCAACTTGCCTATTGGGAATTAATTTTGGTATTAATGCGCTAATAATGCACGACAGTTCCAGTGAAGTGATGTTTTTGTTGCTCCTTCGTGTAAGTGTGCAACCTCAACTGCCGCAATAACACCTTCCACTCTATTAATAATGTTGAAAGCAGGCGAAACATCAACAGGTTTATTGCTAGACGGAGAAAAAAAAAACTGGAAAAAAAAAATAACGAAAACACAAGATGCAATAATAAGTGGACAAAAAAGCAGGCTTGCTCTAACCGATATAATAAAAGTCTTAATACAGTACACAGCTACATCTGTTATCCTAATCAGGATTAACGCAATTATTTTACATAACACATTCTTAATTTTAAACATAATCTACCCCTTTTCCCATTAATTGCAGATATTAAATATTATACAAATAGTAAATCAGTGAATAACTAAAAGAGACGTATTAACCCTTACTCGTAAAAGCGTACATAAGGCAATATGTAAGTTACATATACGATACTATATACCTTGCAGAAGAGACAATAAGTACATTACCAAAGCAGTATAATGTTTGTATTAGTCAATGTGAATGAATTGTTATCGGTAAAAGGATGAGTCCAAAATGAAAATTACAAATCGGGGTTACTAAATTTAAACAAGTACATAAATTTAAATATCTGGGAAGTGTTCTAATAGAGAACGGAAAAGTGCGACACTGAGATCCGAAGACGCATTGGAATGGCCAAAAATACATTCCAAAAGCTAAGCAGAATATTAAGAGAGAGAAAAATTCCGTTAGAAACCAAAAAAAAAAAAAAAAAATGAGTACTGAATTATTACGTGATATCTATATTTGTATGGCAGCGAATGATGGACAATCTCTTCAAAGATGAAGAAAAGACTTGAAGTACCGAAACGTCGTTCTACAGAAAGATATTGAGGATACCATGAACCAAACATATGAGCATCGACGAGGTTTTGGAGAAAATGGAAACAAAAAGGAAACTTAAGATCAGGAAGGGGCAGTTGAAATTTCTGGGGTACGTAATGAGGAGGGAGGGCTTAGAAAACCTGACACTCACAAGATAAAATTGAGGGAAAGCGGTACAGTGGAAAGCAGCTCGCAGCATATTTGATGAGCTTGAGTATATGGATGGTAGAACAGGGTTTGGAAGAAATAACAAAGTGACGAAACTTATTAAGAGCTACAAGGGACAGGAAGATGTGGAGGGCCATGATTACCTACGTCCTGAAGGGACACGCAAATAAAAAAAGAAGAATGTAATAAAAACAAGCACACCTCATAAATGTTGCTCGAATCATATAAACTACTAAATCTATGGGTTTAAAAGTTTGTGTTACCCTTATTTTCCTGTTAGAATCGATTCATCGATTTGTTTTTTACGAATTATCAATCCTTTTGAGTTATTTCAAGTCGAAACATGTTGTGAATTGTAATATTTTTCTATATTTTACGTGTGAATATTGCATCAAAAATTTTTCAGTGTTAATCTTTTCCCAGATACAAGTCCTTCTATTTAACCCATATCTGGGGGAGAGGGGATGGATTTATACTTGTTCCATTGATTTATTGATTTGTTTTTGAATTGTAATAAATATATATTTTTATTTTTTACGTGTGAATAGTGCATTGACAATTTTTCAGTATTATAGTAAGTGCAAGAACCATTCTTATAAGCATTGAGTAAACACAGCCAAAGTGTTGGTAAGTTTTGTAGATGTCTATTCCGTTATTTCTCTTTTTTGTTCTCTCTCCCCCCACACACAAACATATATATATATATATATATATATATATATATATATATATAATCAAAAATACGCTTTCAAGTAGGCACCTAAGGGTGTCGTCAGTGATGTTTTGCCTTGGTTCATCAGGGAGTTTCGGGTCTTTCAACATCATACTCCCCATCACCAAATCGACCCAATCAGAGGAGATCAATCGCTGATTCCTCCTCACACTCAAACGCTAACAGCTACTCTGGTCTTTTTAAAGAATTCGACGAAGACAGACCACATATTTCGCACATCCGATTGGATGTTTGTAACAACCAATCCTCTGCGCGAATATATATATATATATATATATATATATATATATATAATGTAAAATACACGAACACTAATATTCCATGATTATAATTTATTACATTGGAATCGTAATCACGATCCAATTCATCAGACCTACAAATTCAAAAAGAAATCGGAAAATATAACTCCGGGTATAAAAAACAAAATTTTAGTGAGAGTGTAGATGTGGGAGTGTGAAAAAAGTGTGAGAGGGAAATGTATAATTTAACAGAGAAAAGTTTTAAAGAAAGGAATAAATAACGGTTTAAATGAGTGAAATACAGATAAATATGAATTATTTTCAGATGCATAAATCACTTCCGATTGGCTTACCTAAAATTAAAATTAAAAAACAGACACCGGAAACGTGTGGATACATTTGTGGTGACATTGCACACAATAAAAAACGATATGATCTAAACTTAAAATCCAGCCAATTTATATTGCTGATGGACATATGAAAATTTTCCGTCTGCTTTGCATTACTAACCTTATGTATACAAAAGAAGAGAAGATGAGAGAGAGAGAGAGAGAGAGAGGGAAAAAAAGAAAGAAGGGGGGGGAACTAAAATTGAGAGCATTTATAAGAGAAATGACGTGTAATCAAGAATAATTAGACAAAGCAAGTACTATATATTATTCTTACTCTGTCCTGGACATTGAGTTCTACCTGGATTCTATCCTCTTGGGAGTTTATATATATATATATATATATATATATATATATATATATATATATATATATATATGAGTTGTTTGGAAAATAATGTCCGATCATATAACAAACGTTTTAATTGTGTTCTAATATATTATAACAGCTGCACAAAAATATATTACTCATCGTTCAGGATCTCGTTCAGAATTTAACTTAGAACATTATATGTTGAACATGAAAAAATGAAGAGATGCGTTTCCTCTTTGGCATCATCTCAAACTTTGCCATAATGCTTCTCAAACTGCTGCCGACATTAACATTTACAAAACCATGGATGACGAATTCACCTGCGATCAGACAGTTTGGTGTTGGTTTCTGAAGTTCCGCAGTGGGGATACGAGTCTCGAAGATCAAGGGGGTAGAGAATATTCATCTGCAATTGGCAATCGACATCTAAATGCTGTAGTTGAGCAAAGTCCACATCAAAGTTTCAAAGAAATGTCTTAGATAATGGGTGTCAGCTTTTCAACAATGTCGGACCATCTCAAGAAAAATGGCAATTGATCTCGATAAACGACTTCCATATTAAGTCAAAGAGTTCGAAGTTTTGAAATGCGTTCGATGCAACATCTACGAAATTGAAATGATCCATTTTTTGATCGAATAAGTATTTGTCAGGTGGAACAGATCTTTTATGACTAACGTTAAAGCCCGGCTCAATGGGTTGATCATAACGAAGGACCTAAGCACTTTCCAAAACTTAAATTATAACATCAGAAGATTATGGTGACTGTTTGGTAACCCGCCATTGGCGTTATCCATTACATCTTCCTGGAATATAACCAGAGCATCACTGCCAGAGTTTACTGCCAGGAACTGGATGAAAATGCACATTAAGTTAAGCAAAATGAAAACAGCAGTGGTTAATCGACGAAGTTCAATACTACTTTATGACTTGCCCGCACAAATTTTGCAGAAACTTATCGACTTGGGATATGATGTATATCCACCCTATTCCCCTGAGTAGAATATCCCAAAAAAACGTTCCATTGCAAAGAAGATGCAGAAACTGCATTCAAAGATTTCTTGGCGTTCAAACCGTTGCAGTTCTATCATAAAGGCATCGATAAGCTTGTAACGCGATTGCAGAAATGTATAGGAGTTCATGATTCCTATATTGAATGATTTAAACACTGTTTAATTATGCTTAATTATCTATGTATCTATATGTGTACACGGATGTATGTATATGTGTATACATATATAAAAGATATGTGTATGTATGTATATGTGTGTATAAAAAAGGGTCTAATACATGTATCTAGGTGTATGTGCGTATGTACATATATATGCATAAGTATATATGAGGGACGTGTATATATGTATATGTATGCATAAGTATGCTTAAAAAAGAAAAAGGTTCTAATATATTTATGTGTCTGACTATGTGTGTATGTGTGCATACGTGTGTACATGTATGTGTGTATATATATATATATATATATAATACTCTATTTTCGGTGGTCTGATTTAAAATTAAACATACACCAACTATTGTAATATATATAGAGAGATACATAAATAAAAGGAGAGAGAGAGTGAGAGAGAGAGAGAGAGTGTGTTTGTGTGTGTGTGCATGTGAGAGAGAGAGTGTGAGAGACTAGAGGAATATTAGTATGAATATATATGTTGAATATTAGTATGAATATATATATATATCAATACGAATATATATATATATATATTTATTCGATTGTATGTATGTGCGTGTGTGTAAAAATAAAGTTATGTTGCGCTAAACCCTCTTCTTCTTCTTCTTCTTCTTTTTCTTCATCTAAGAATTTTGAATTAATATCAGTTACAAGTCTGTTTTTTTACTATGACATTAAAACTTAAAAATTAAATCAATTTATAACTTTGGCTGACGCAAAAGCTTTGGCTGAAACATGTATTAAAATTTAATAAAAAAAAAAAAACGTAATACACTTTTTTCTACTATTTTATCCTGGCTGTCGGATAGTTCAGTTGCTGTTAATTCCATATGGCTGTAGCCGACAACCACAATGACTCAGAAATAGCCAACTTTTTGAAAGTGTCCAGGTGAACAGGAAGAACGACAGGTGGCTCCACACGAACCCCAGGGAGGTGCCGACAGTAATGTACACCATGTGCACGTTTATTCCTTCCCGGAGGGCCTTCGTATCATATCAATACCAACTGCCTACATCCATGAGCTGGTATCGGTGGTCACGCGATGGATCGATGGTGTGTCCTTGCATGGTTCTTCTTCCCCTCTTATGAAGAGTACGAACCAGAAGTATCTGGTCGGGAATGTTAAATCTCAGGTCACCTTTTACATGGGCTGCGAGTTGTCTTGAATATATATATATATATATATATATATTGGCTGGTTACTCGGTTCCGCACACACCTGTGTCATGGCGGTTAACAAATCCATATTACACACACCCGAACAACCTGCTGAGTCCACATGTGTTTTATGCTGCAATTATACTTATGGGAACTTAGTTACAGTTTATAGAAGAGAGCGCATCATCTTGCAGGGTCACTTTTTGAAATAAAGCCAACACACTCAAGAACTCGGTCACCTCCCAATTACATATATATATATATATGTGTGTGTGTGTGTGTGTGTTTGTATGTAAATAGTCTTTGAGGAAACTCATTTAGCGGGCGATAATGAAAAATGATGTCACCCAATTGCTAGCAAATTTTAATATTCTCTTTTATTTTTCAGACATAACGAGGGTATTAAATGGCAGTTTCCATTCTGATACAAGAAATGAAGAAACATGGCGTCCTATTGGCTGTAGCCACCAACCACGATGATTCGAAAATAGTCAGGTTTTTGAAATCAAATCATCCATAACATTTGTATTATCCTCTCAAATTCCACCAAAATCTCAGACAATAACAAATAGTATCGTATTTATTGTCTGTGAAAATTATAGAATATAAAACAACTTTGATAAAAACTTATACCTACTTTTCTGACGAAAACAATGCAGTTCTGAACATTTTGACCGCAACTGTATTATATATGCGAGGTACTTATTGGAAAGCGCTGTATATCAGTGATGGCTGTATTAAAGTTGATACAGCAACTGCCGTCTGTCAAACTCTCTGCATTAGCAGAGAGGAACCCGGACGAAGCTTTGCCGAAGGGCAAGGTTTCGTTCGGGGAGGTTATGACAGCTCTCGAATTCACTTAGGCGAGTCGAAGTCTATATTTTTGGCCGGGCCTACGGGCTCGGGTGACCACGTAAAACTCGGCCTTGTGCCACATGCGACTCCTCGTGGGGGGACAGCCAAATATAGCTGTATATCAGTGATAGAGCTGACATATTTCATCAATCCAACTAAATATATATTTGTATATATATTTCATCAGTCCAACTATATATATATTTGAAGAAATATAGTCTTAAGATGTGCTATATTTATGGGATAAAGTGCTCAATATCAGAGATAGAGCGTGTGTAAATATAAAAGTGGGCATAGAAGTCAACACTTAGAGGCGACAGTCAGCTTCATGCTATATGCAATCGTCAGGGCTATAGCATATAGCATGAAACAGACTGTCGCCTCTAAGTATTGACTTCTATGTTCACTTTATATATATATATATATATATATATATATATATATATATATATATATATATATATATATATATGCGTGTGTGTGGTTGTGTGTGTGTCTGTGTATGTATGTGTGTGTATGTATGTAAAACTATATAATATGCTTATTTTTCGTTAGTTGCTTAAGCTTAAATACCTTTGGAACACGTATGAAACCAACCCATCTCCCCATATATGGGTCAAGGTCGAAAAGTGTGGAGCACCAAGGGAAGACCGAATATACTAGTCAGTCTTAAATGAGACAAGCTTACTGACCATTACTCCACATCGAGGTGTCCAAGTGATTTTCTAAGCATAGTTCAAATGTAGCACAAATGCAGAAAGTATGGACCACCTAGTGCGGAACGAACTTCCTATTCAGTCATAATTGATCTGATTGCTAACCATTACACCACGTCGAAGTGCCTCTGTAAAAATATAATGTGAATAAAGACAAAAGAATATTTTTCTTTTATCAAAACGTTTCTTCCTCTGCTTGACTTTATACTCCAACATACATGACCATAAAAATTAAGGAAAATAAAATGAAAGAAAACATTTAAATCAAATTCCTATATTATTTAAAATAAATAAATACATAAGTTCTCAAATTAAAATAAAATAAATTAATATAAAAAAGAAGTAAATTGATTTAAACAAATACTGTTTACTGTTCATTTTTTTTAACCTAGGCACCTTTCGGCCAACACTTATTCAGGAGCCAACATTGCCAAAATTATTATATTAAAATTGATGTGAGAAAGTAAGTAATATAGAGGAAGAATTGGTGTACGCCTGAAACATGCAAATTAACGATTAAAATATACGTAAATACAAAAGTTGTAAATGCTCCAGTGTGAGTGTAAAATAAAAAAAAGACATTAATAATCACGATCCTCTAAATAAATGAAATGACTGAAGAAAATTCTCCTTCTGCTTACATAAAGAAGGTTGCTGTAATTTAATACATACAGCTTCCAACACTTGCAAATGGCGTTTGGAACAAGACCGGAGAAGTAAATAAATATACATAAACAAATAAGAATGTAAAAAATGATAATAAATTAAATCTCTACATTTACCTTAATAAAACCAGCAGAGGATGAAACGAATCGGTAAAGAAGTCTTCTATTTGCTGTTATTTGTATATATATATATATATATATATATATATATATATATATATATATATATATATATATATAGTCTGTCTGAAGTCATTTTTCAAATTAATGCCATTTAATACCCTCGTTATGTCTGAAAAATAAAAGAGAATATTAAAATTTGCTAGCAATTGGGTGACATCATTTTTCATTATCGCCCGCTAAATGAGTTTCCTCAAAGACTATTTACATACAAACACACACACACACACACACACACACACACACACACACACACACACACACATATATATATATATATATATATAGTCTGTCTGAAGTCATTTTTCAAATTACATAAACCTCAATAACTCGAATTTGGTTTGAACAATTTTTGTCAAATTCTAAACAATTCAGACGTCAACGCAAAGATTGAGTTAACTTTATAGGTATTTTCAACGTGTTTTATTAAAGTTATTGGATTTATTATGAAAACTGCTGCAGTCTGAAGTTATTATGCAAAACCAGAAAATCAATTTTTACTTCAATAGCAGGTTATGAAATCATCAGCAATTGATCGACAATCAGAGCAAATAAAAATCATATATGATAAGTCTTTGTAACATTTACATCTTAATATAGTGACCCTTCTTCTCAATAACAGCGAGCAATATATTATCCATTAATTATGTTAACAGGTCAATTTCTGGCATGGTGTTTTGGATTTCTTCCTATATGTCTACTTTCCTCCCATATTCTTTGCCACCTTCATAGATTTTTATCTTCACAGTTGACCATAGATTTTCTATGGGATTTAGTTGGGGACTTGATGGTGGCCATCTATAATCTTATATCCTGTAAACCCTTTACCCTCCAAAAATCAACATGCAACCTTGAATACACGAGAAGGAGCGTTGTCGTGTATAAATATACATTTTATTTTGAAACACCAGATCTGAGACATGTGCCATTCAAAGAAAGCCTTCTCCATAAATTTGCAATAGTTAGCGCTGTTCAGTTTAAGTACTTCATCGAATGTGAATGGTTTGATCGAAAATTTCAGCCCATATCCTCACATTGCCGCCTCCTTGCTGCCTTGGTACATTTGCATCGGATAAAATCCATCCTTTAACATCTATCAGTTCCATCATTAGCTTGTAGAAGTCAATCTTCATGTATTTCTTGGCCCAATTTCGATGCTTTAAAAGATTTACTTAACTGAGAGGAGTTTGTCTAGATTTCTTGTGAAATCCCAATTTGGGTTGTCTTCTACAACTTTTGTCCTTCTTGACTCCCTCAATTCCAGCCTGTTCACTGATATGAGCACTGGTTTAAACGTGGTTGTTTCGCTATAATTTACTTTAGTTTACGTTCCCCTTGAGGAGACAAGTTCTTAAACCCTTTTGATTTGCTTCTAGTTGTTAACTCAGCTATATTTCCAACAGCCCTATTTATCATTCAAAGTTCTTTTGATATTTACCAATGAGGATATTCTCTCACAATAACTTTGTCATTTTCTGTTTTTCGGCATTTGTTAGATCCTTTCTAATCCTCATGATTCAACATATATTATGGGAAAACAAGAAAATAATAAATTTTATTAAATTTCAGTGGCTTGCACAAGAATTTCAGGCTTCAGATTTTATAATAAATACAATAACTAATAAACTGAAAATAAATTTGAAATTGTCAGATGAATTGTTGCTAGTCCTACTTTCTATAGATGAGTGTGTATGTTTGATTACAGATGGAGGGTGGTTAGAGTTGGGGTGAATATATATTGGGTTAGCATTATTTTTCATGTAAAAGTGGGAAACATCATTAATAAGGTCTAATGTAACAGCAAGAAAATCAACCCGTTAAATATTAGTAGTTACCTTAATCTTAAGTTTTAAGCCTTTTAATCCCCTATGGATCATTTTCATTAAATTTGTCAATGTTAATTTTAGTAGAATTTCTTACCACCATAAGCCCATCATCTCTGTATAACCCTATACTATCAACATTAATATTATCATAAGCACTAAGATAATATAGGATAAATAAAGCCACCAAGTCATAAGACTCTGCAGAATCTAATGATTCCATAGAGATATCAAAGTAATCATCAGAGTTTTTAATCCACTAACATCGCCTGTAGAGACACATTTATAGGGTTAAAACATAATTATAATTGTGCAGCGATTTTTTATAACACGTTTTAATATCCTAAAATAAATAATATTTAACTCTATTATGTATTGATCCCTCTTTTAAATAAAATATTAGGTACAGTGGAATCACACTCCATTTGTTCTCATTTTACATGGATAATATACATACATATATATATATATATATATATATATATATATATATATATATATATAGGTTGTTCCAAAGATTTGACATCATTTTAAAAGCAATTATTTTGAAAACTACTAAGTCTAGCTCAATGAAATAGAACAGTTTAAGTGTTGAACATCGTAAGTATTATGGGACCGATTTCATAATTATTCAATATGTGCACCGCCTGTGACATGGCATCACCCGTCAAGACGGTAGTTGAGCTCTTGCCAAACAGGCTGGTGTTAATGATGATCTACCAGATCGTTTAGCTCTGCCTAAGCAGCCTTACTCTTTAAATTTTTGTTACCAAACCCAAATTTGTTTGTCAGTTTTTTCCAAATATGTATTGAAGGCACGATGCACAGTCTTGGGTCACTGTGTGCGAGCATATTTCAAGACGCAAAATGACTTCTCTTTGGGAGTGAACGGCATGGCTCAACCTGAAAATAGAACAAAAATAAAACATTAAATATAAAATCTTGATCGGTTTCTATACATTCTGTGAAAACTTGAGGTTATTTCAACAAGAATTGCCAAAATTATTGGCCTACGAAATGATGTCAAATTTTTTGGGACACTCTGTATATATATATATATATATATATATATATATATATATGTGTCTCTGTGTGTGTGTTAATTGAACCAGGTACGCACAATGTATTGAATAATATATTTTTTACGAATCTGCGATTTAAAACACTTCTGTCGCGTGCAGTAAAAAGTAGCGGGTTGAATGACAAGTTTAGTTACGGGTAGATATGGAGCTGATAGCATTTGCATCTCGAATTCGCCTCCTACCAAAATAAATAATGTTCTCTTTTCTTTGTCTTCCCACTGGTCAGAGGTCCTAGCGAAAATACAGTCCCCAGTCTTATCGTTTCATCCAATGACTTCCTCGGTATCATGGACTGCACTGCGAACGCCTATGTACTTGGTTGACTTTACAACTTGATTTGCGTAAATTTGCACTTTGTGGGGCTCGGATGCGTGAAATTTAACTTATTTTTTGTGTCTCGTCTCTTTGGGGCATGGGTTGTCCTCAACTTCTAGTAAGGTTTCTCTTTTCATCCTCTATCCCAGTTTTTGTTCTGTTATACAGCTAGTTAGGTTGGTTACTCGCTACATTCCTCTGCCCTTGCGCTTGGCGAAATTCCCTTGTTTCTTAATACTTAACTTAGGTTTAGGAAGACATGTTCCGCTATTCCAATTAGTTTTCTGATTTCGATTTTCGATTGCAAGCTAAAAATTTTACATGTGATTTTGCAATTATACCACCGCCATTGTAAATCTTTTCCCCTAAGAGCATTTACTAGCCTAATGAAAAACTCACAGACTCTTAAATATGGACCTACGAAACAAATAAATTACGAATCCAAGAAGATTGAGCAATATCGTAAACTAATCCCACAGCGATTTTCTAATGTGCTCAATCATCTCTAGATGGTTCAGTCTTGTGAACTTTTTCCTCAATTACTTTTTTTTAATCATTTCACCCTAAGCAAAGCGATAAGGCCACTAAGACAAGAGAGGTTACTGACTGTGAAAGAGAATGAGAAGTCATTAGAAGGAACCGGAAACCCAATCCTAAACAAGGGATAAACCTCTACTCCTGTTCAAAAGACATGGAGGAGCGTGTACCGGGCGATGGCGAACCTATCAACTCCTATTTATCTTAATAAAACTTCTTATGATACTGTGAACAGCGGGTTAGCAATCTTATCCCCTGTGTAATATAATCAATGTATACAGGGGAAGCTGTTGTTTTGATTTTATGCCAATCTAAGACTTAGTGAATAATTTAGTCAGATCATATTTAATAAAGTGTTGGTTACAAATTTAATTTTATATACTATTGATTAACCGTTAATACTCAGAGAATCGGTGAAGCTTTCGATGGTAGCTTCATCACCGCAAGTTATTGTCTTGGATATCTCAAATGCTTTTCAAAAAGTGTGGCATAGAGTTTTGTTACACAAAATCTCCAGCTATGGCATCTCGGGAAGAGTTTGCGCAGCCATTAAGTTCTTTCTTTCAGGTAATTCCATGAAGATCGCTCTAAATGTTTCTGAAGTCCGTGAGATCAATACTGAAGTCTTACAAGGATCTCTCCTTCGTCCTACTCTCTTTCCGCTTTTTATTAACGATCTCTCTGCAGACGATACAACAGTTTATGGGCGCACTTTCAAAAATGTAGATTAGAAGAGCCAGATCTCTCCTGCGACCTAGCTCCCACTGTCCAATGGGAGAAATTTGGCGTGCAACCTTTTGTGACGTCACCCTGGCCTCTCCTGCCCCCATGCGCTATCCTGTGACGACCAATGCGACTTGGTATTGGTCGCGGCGCCAAATGTGACGTTCTACCCCTTGGTTGATTCGGATGGGAATATGGTTAGATTCGGTATCAGCTTTGTCGTTCCCAGCTCGCCTCCAACGTCTGGTTACCGAAGTAACTGCTTTGATTTCTAGTCTAACCTACCCACGTTGTGATTTGATCTTAGGTAGACGAAATCACTCAGTCACCGGGCCGTAATGCAATCCGAATTCGAGCAAAGGTGACATCGCACAAGTATATGTAAAAGAAAATTAAGTAACAACTCGAAAGGTTCAAATGTGTTAAAAAAAGAATAACATATATTTTTATATCTGGTTGCTCAATACAGGACTGCGTCTTTCTCCCAAACCGCTTCTATGGATTCGTGACACTTGGATGCGTTTGTTAGGCGAGTCTTAATATCTTAAGTTGTTTTTCAATAAACTGGTTTTTGGTGTCTTCAGGCAATATTCGTAAAACTTGTTTTGGTGGTGTGAGTCTAAGTCGTTCTTCAAAAATAAATTGTTTTTGGTTAGAAGTCTAAGTCGGAATGCGTGGAATCTTTCAGTCAGCTTCTTGCGAGGCTGGTCTCCGAGCTCACAGCTCAACTCTGTCTGCGTCTGCGCTTCTCTAACTTCGTCTGCTTAACTGCCACCGTCTACTCCGTTTATATGGACGCCGACCAAAACCGGGCGGGGGCCTGTCGTTGTTTGGGTTCCTCGATAATTCCAAATCCACAATAAGGATTTTCTTTGTTTTCGGACAGGAAAATTTATCACTTTCCATTTTTGGAAGTCCATTACTTTCTGCTTTAGAGGGATTCTTAAAGGAATCGTCCTCCCAAACTCTTCATTTCCCATATTGGTATCTCACACCAATCCCCTCAGAGGGCGTCAACAGGTTTCCCTTCTTTCTCATAGTGGTATCTCACACCGATCCCCTCAGAGGCGTCAACAGACCACTCCGCCTTCTCATATGTTTACCTTCGCAAGTCTGGCCTCAGCTTACAATTAACGCTCAAAGAAAAAAATTATCTTCCTTCTTCTTTTCTTTCTTTTCCTCAACCAGACCCCTACGACTCGTAGTGTGGTCCTTAATCTCTATCTTAACTGAATGTCATCTGGAATTTATCAACGAGATTTTCGCCAAGCGTCAAATGGTTGGTCAACTGAACGTCTTCGCATCCTGTCGCCAACAATCTGTCTCGGTAACAAACTTTTATCATGTCCAGGTCTGGACATAAAACAGGTGTCTCTTCCCAAAACCAAATGATATCTCCGAAAGATAGTTAATGGTTTATTCTTTTTCCTTTTTCTCTTTTCCCTTGCTTTTTCTTTGGGGTGGCCTCAGCTGATCTTTTTCTCGTTCGGTACTCGACCTAAATTTGATTATCTTTTAGCATCCTGTTTTGTAGGCCACTTGACCAATTTGAAATTTTCATTATTGCCATGGGCATATTGCTATCTTTTATTCGCCGCATCATAGCATAAAGTAATTCCGACAGATCCGAGATCTTACGAATTTTCTATCTTTCGCAAATGAAAATAAAATCTTTACCACTTTTCTTTGTTTAAAAAAATAACATCGCTCAGTATGTCTTTCGTGATAGCTTCTTCTCGCCTTAAGTATTTCTCGCTTTTAATTTTCAGGCAGCCGCTAAATAGTGTCACACTTTAAAACGTAAAAAAATAAGCTAGTATCCTTTTATCATCATCGAGCAGACCCTGAATTATCCCCAGCCAAAATGAATGGTTGCATTCTGAGAAGACCCTTACTTTGGGACTTCACTGGGACCTTAAAATGTATAAGAGCCATCGCTAAAGTGACTGAAAAAATGGTCGGTTCTTTTTACTACTCGAGAAAATATTTGACCCCTCCTGCTATGCTTTATATTTAAACTTATGCATCACAACTCCATCCTGTCTGGACATCTTCGCTTCAAAGAAAAATACGATGTGGATGAAAAAAAAATGCCTTGACTTGCTATTACGTTGTAAACGTCATCAACTCGGTTTGTTTTCCTTGATTTAAATTCTTAAGAGTTTCGAACTTCTTTGTACTGTTTTTACTCAAATTAAGGAGTGACAAAGACTGGCAACTGCTGGCCAAAATATTTCCATAAAAAAATAAATCATTCATTGAAATTACAAGTTTTTTTTCATTCTTTTAATTATGCAACTGAGACAAGCATCCTAACTTTGATATATTTAAACTTCTTTGATAAATTTCTTATCAGTGTTTGCTATGTAGAACCTATGAGAGAGCTTATAAAAAATCAATTCCTTTCTCTCAGATAGCTCCGTGGAATTCGTTGTAAACTGCCAGTTTTCTGAAACCTATGAGATTAATACAGGTCCCCTAAGGCTCTCACCTCGGCCCTTACTTCATGCAGATGTTGGGGAAATTGCTATTGTTAATGATACTGTCTCTATGGAAAAAAAAAAACTATGGGCTTGGATGTTGAGAGTGAAGATATTGAAGAGCTGGTAATGGAGACCACCGTACCGAGCTTACCACAGAAAAGCTTGTACAACTTTAAAATAAACAGCAAATGATTTTGGCTGAGGAAATACATTCTGGGGAAGAGGAGGAGGAGGGAGGGGAGGAGGGAAAGGGGCGTGTCCCAAGTTCTTTAATCTAAGATATTTGTGATAAATGGAGTGATATGCAAAGTTTTGAGGAAAAATATCAACCTGGTACAGTGGTAAAGTGGTAGTGAATAGAACAGTAAACCTTTTCAATTACAATGCCATATCTCATTTTAGAAAAAATTTACAAAGGTAAAAAAAAAAAACAACTAACATTGCACAGGTTTTTACTGAAAGAAAAAAGAAACCCCCGAGAAAGATATATATTGTAATATATATTGTAAGCATATAACATATAATATATATTGTAAGCATGTAGATCTGATGCTTGGAAACAAATTAATCTCTTTAACATTAATTTATTAACGAGCATTCTCAGAGCATTAGTAAGCATCTATGCAAATGATACCACAGATTATGAATGTGCCTCTCAGAATCAAGATGGGTAAATCAACTCAATGGGGAAAATGGCTTGGAAATTTCAATATCTCAGTTTCATCGTTACTGGGTTTTATCCAGTCAGGAAGAACGGTTATAGTCTAAATGAAGATGATTTGAATGCATATTAGGACTTAAGGTCCTACAGACCATTAGTGGTACATAGGAGTATAGAGGTTCGCCTATCTCCTGGTTCACACTCCTCCCCGATCTTAGGACAAGTGTAGAGGTTTATCCATTATTTGGACTGGGTTTCTCATTCTCTTTCATTTCCGGTGGAGGGGGCATGTGACTTTGTTTGGGGGTGGTGCCTTTTACTGTGTAACCCTCAACCTATTTATCCATATCTCTTCATTCTTTCCCTTATTCCTTCAAATCTTCATATTCATCTAAATATACATAGACGAGTGTGATACGCATCCTCACTATTATTTGGCTCTCTATATAGAGCATTTTAATGTATTGTAAGATTTACACCATTTTATTCCTACCTGCCTTTTAATCTTTTCACTCATTACCTTTTTATATCCAGTCAAGTGCTCTCTTTTCCGCCCTACGTACTTTATGCTTTCTAATAATGATCTGCCTAAGAACATTCTCAGATTATTAGTAATCATCTATGCAAATGATACCGCACGCACTTCCAAAAGTCTAGATGGCCAGAACCTTTGAATAGATCTCTTCTCTGACCAAGCTCAATCGGGGGGAAAAACGTGCTTGTAATTTTCAATACTTCAAGAAGCAAGCTAATCTCGTTGCATCATCACCGTTCAGACCCCCAAGTTATACCCAGTTACGAAGAACGATTGCATTCTCAACGAGGCTCAAATATGTTCAAATATTTGGGTCAATTGGGTCTCAAATTCAGTTCAGATCGGAAGCAGAACTCACATACGGTCCATTGCAAAAGATGCTGGAAACATGGTTGATACATTATACCGCTCCAGAACGTACCAAACAGAAACCATGCTTTATATTTGCAAGAGTCAGCTAAAACCAAAACATGGCGCATTGCTGCAGTATATAGGTTGGAGCTGCTTAGTACTCACGTCTCAGTATTGATAGATTTCAGAAACGGTTACGCGGTCTTGTGGCAAAGAATTATCTCCCATTTTGAAACCCTTTTCTCCATAGACAAAACTTCGCAAGGCGATCGCTAAACTGTCGTTATTTTCACGTCAGATATTCAAATGTTCTCCATTCTTAAGTTCTACCGGTACAGGCAGTTACAGCGAGTACGCATCATGTTAGTTTAAGCTTAGGATAGTAAATATCTAATTAGGACACAGAGAGATAGTTAACTACCAGTTTATCGAGTAGCGAATTTTATGCTCTTTGTGTGAATTATTGTAGCTTTGTAACCGGCTTGACTGATTTTATAAATGAATATCCTCCTGGTGGCAGTTTAAACTGACACCTTCTTTTTTCATATATTATGTTCATTTTGTTTAAAATTCATATGTCCCGTGTTTCAGATAAAATCTTGGAAACTTTCAACATGTTTCAGTAAAGTTTTCTCTTTTAGAAAATTATAAATATGAAATATCGAAAAGAAAAAAAAGAATGTGTCAGTTTAAGCTGACGCCAGTAGCATATAGGTTACATATCGCTCGATCGCGAATCCTGTGACCCCTGAAGGTCAAAGGGGCACGACATGTACCACAGCCGCAGGTGTTTTGGAGGAAAGATAGCATGACAGAGCCCAAAACTCTTCACCCTGGTTTTTGAATTCAGTGTTAAGTTCTCCTAGACCGGCTGTCACCCAAGTCTATAGAATTCAGTCTGTTCTGCTATTTGTCCATAGTTGTGGGGAGACGAGGAGGATTAATACTTTTAGCACTTAAGCGAATGTAAATGATCTCACTGGAATTCGAACTCGGCTCACCGATTCCTCAATCCAAGCCGCTATCCATTACTACACTGTACCAACTTAATGTTAAATATATAAAGTTCTTAAAGGACATCGAAAGTTTCTAAGATTTGCAGTAAAGAAAGAAAAGTGATGAAAATAAAAGATGGTAAGAAATGTTGTTCAGAAATAAAGAATTACAGGCAGAAACAAAAATAAAGAAGATGGACAGTAAAAAGAAGAAAGGAATATAAAATTAAGAAAGGATATAGAAAAGGAATTATTACAGAGAAAACAATGGAAGATGATCCAAAGTAAGGAATGCAAAATGAAAGGATATAGGAAAGAAATCAGACGAAACAATTAATATGGTCGAAAGGAAGGAATGCAAAATGAAAAGGAAAAGGAAAGGAATTATTACAGAGAAAACAATGGAATATAATTCAAAGTAAGGAATGCAAAATGAAAGGACATAGTAGAGGAATTATTACAGAGGAACCAATGGAATTTCATTCAAAGGAAGGAATGCAAAATTAAAGGATATAGGAAAGAAATAATAACAGATGAAACATTGGAATATGATCCAAAGTAAGGAATTCAAAATGAAAGAATATAGGAGAGGAATTATTACAGAAGAAACAATGAAATATGTTCCAAAGGAAGGAATGTAAAATGAAAGGATATAGGAAAGAAATAATAACAGGGGAAACTATGGAATATGATCCATAGGAATGAATGCAAAATAAAAAGACACAGGAAAGGAAGGAATATAGTGTGGAGAATGTAATGTGATCCGAAAGAAAGGGTACACAATGAAAGCTTACAGGAGAAGAATGATGAAGGCATCAATTAAGAGAGAGAGAGAGAGAGAGAGAGAGTTGGAAATTTCGAAATGAATGAAAGCATGAAGAATAACGCGGGAAAGCGAGTAAAAGAAAGATAGAGAATGAGAGAGATACAGAAAAAGAAATCTCGAATGGTGCGAGAAAGAAAACGAGACAGAGAAAAAAAACGTTGGTGGGTTGTGAGTGGAGTGGCGTTTAAATGTAATGTCGAAGATAAAACAAAACCAATGATTATAACAATTGCTGAAAGCCTAGAAGCTTTACTTCATAACAGCCTTGCCACCTGTCATCGAGGAAATGCGCTCCAATTATAATAATGCCAACTTCTCTTATATCATACGACTTCCGACACGAACACGCCGACTGAAGACAAGTGAGATAACAGGTATTAATATCTCTGTCCTCTTTGCTTCATTAACCCCCTTATTACAAAATTGACCAATAACAAGAAATTATTATTATTATTATTATTATTATTATTATTATTATTACCTTTGATTTCTGTTGTATACGCATTTCCTTCCGGGTCCCAACCAGAGACCTAAGGTCAGAAACGGTTGAATGACATTTTCCGCTGATCATATAAAATATTAAATAAAAAAAAAATACTAAGATTACATATATTGTACATCGATAAAGATCTTTTTAATGTGTGAGCTGTATTTGTGAGTACAGTTTTTTTTGTATTACTTTTAGGTATAGGCTACCAGGAATCCCTTCAGTGCGTTTATCGGAACCTTTACCAATCAATCCAAGGGCTCCAACTACAACTAGAATCATTCATGTCCTCATGTGCCTCAATTTTAAGATTTCCATAGTTTTTTGACGATCTTCAATCTGTAGGGAGTGTCGTCTCAATAAGAATGTATATTCTGTTTTTGCGGTCTTTGGTGACGATGTTTCGACGATTATTTCTGATTGTCTTGTCCGTGTATTATTATTATTATTATTATTTGTCTTTGTCTTGTGCAGTACTAGTTGCCTCCAATTCTCAACCAGATACTTCAAGAGACATCAAAAGATGCAGACACATGTAGTCAAAGAAGAAAAATGTAATTATTGTCAATACATAGCGAGAAATCACCGCAAGATGGGAGAAGTACCAATGAATATATTTTTCCATCCCTATATTCTAGGGAATTCAGGAATCTTATGTACATATTTATTTGTTCCGTTTGATATAAATCTTCAGATGCATTATTCTACTGATTTTTATCTCGAGCAAATTCCTTGTATCTACTTAGTTTCTCCAACGTTTAGAAACATGTGTTTATATCGACTTTGGTTACAACATTTTTTCAATCATTTCGCCCCAAGCAAGCCAATAAAGCCACTGAGACACAAGGGTTTATTGAATGTGAAAGAATGCGATAAAATATAAACATTATTAATGAGTGAGAAAAATAAAAGAAGAGGAATCAAGAAGACGGTTGATAACGATTGACACCGCATTTAAATTTCTGAAGATTAAAGTTGGTTGGGAAGCATGTAGCCGGAAGAGAGTTCCACAAGCGAGAAGTGTGAGAGAAGAAACTGTTAGTATAGAACTTACGGTTGCCTCTAACCAAATCAACTGTAAATAGTTGCCAATCTAGTACTGCGCTTAAATTCATAAACTGTCAGTATCATAGCAGAAAGTTCATTTGAATAAATGCTAATAAAAACTTTATGGAAAACGTACTGGGACAGTGTCTAAAGAAAATATGCCAGGTGATGGCAAATAACGTTATTGGATGATATTCCCGCTAATTCTCTTTGCGAGGGAGGTTGAATGAGCGACATATTAACTAATGTATGTATAGCCGTATAATGTTGTTGCATGTACTCAGTTGGCGCCAGCCAAATATTATGCGGTCTGTTGTCTCTAGATGTCCTCTACGTTTGTTTTAGGTTAGACTGCTGTTTGAGATAGCGAAAGGTGCCTTCCAAAAGCTAAGCAAAATATTAAGAAACATAAAAGAATTGTTAGAAACAGAAAAGAGTAATAAAGTGTTATGTATTATGAGTCCTATATGGCAATGAATGCTGGATAATCGCATCAAAGATAACGATGAAACTTGAAGCAACAGAAATGTGGTTCTACAGAAGGGTACTGAGAATGCAATGAACTGAATATATGAGCAACGACGAAGTTTTACAGAGAATGGAAATAAAAAACACTTAACATCAGAAAAGGAAAGTTGACATTTCTAGGTTACATAATGAGGAAATAAGGCTTGATAAATTTGTTTCTTTCAGGACAGATTGAAGTCAAGAGAGACAACGCATAACCTACCTAGCAAGCTTTAGTAAATGGTTAACGGCGCAAGGTTTAGGAGAGATAAGGATAAGAAAATGACAACATTTATAGCTACAAAGGACAGGAAGTTATGGAGAGTCATGATTGTTTACGACAGAAGAAGAAAAAGAAAAAGGAGTTTTCACCCGCGTCACATTTGATGGCTTTCACTGGTGATCAAGTATCAAGTAACAGCAAGTCCCATCAATGCCCCAGAGGAACTCCTCAATACTCCTGTCGATTTTGGCAATGCTCTTGTCTGGTTGATTCTAATTCTTTGTTAGATTCCTAATTATTTCAAGTGTTTACATTGAAACTCTTTCAACCGCTTCACACAGAATAGTTCGAACTGCCATCTTACATTCTCTCGCAAATTTCTCTCGAATATTTCTCTAGTTTTTCCCATTCAGCTTCATTTAATTTTTGTCAATTCTTATTCTCTTTCTAATTCACTTCTCTCACAACATCCAGATATTTGCCCAGTTTCATAATATTATACAGAAAGAAAATGAGTAATTAGCGACACCGAGGTTCGAGCGTGACACTCTGGATTTATGAATATATTTTTCCGCCAGGTGTATAAATAGCGGTATCAAGCTACTGACTGTGGTGACCATTGAGCAATTATTGAGTGGAACTATCCAGTCGAATTAGTGTGAATTATTGTGCGTCGATGATTTGGGTTTTGATTTAGGATTTACCGGACGTTAAACCGAGCCGCGCTACTAACACGGTATCATTGAAATGGTTAATTATATTTGGTTGACTTTTATTTCTTTGTTTTTGTTAAGTATTTATTTGCGCTTGTAATTAAATAATGCTTTATTTTAACATTGAAGTCTTGAGTTATACTTAATTATTAACGGAGACTATATGTCACAAAACTTCACTTTCAACTTTCAATTTTCTCGTAAGGTACAGTTTTTCCAGCTCTATACCCTCTTTCTACTTTAGTTCTATGCAAGGTTCAGATATTTTTCCAGCTTTCCACTCTTCTAGATCCTTCCAGGCCGCTATATTTTGGAGCTACTTTGTTTATCCTCATCAACAATCTTTGCAATGACTGTAAATCCAAAGACGGGTTTGAATCCAAAGAAGGGTTTGTAATATTATCGGTCCTGACCTGGCATCTCGACTTCAGTTACTGTCTCATCGTCCTGAGATAGCTCCTCTTTGTCTTTTTTACAAATAATTTCATGACAATTGTTCTCTCCACCTTGAATTTAGACGTAGTACTAGATTTTGAATTCTGCCTCATCATTTTACTCTTGAAATAGATAGATATAACCATAAGTTCTATTCTCATATTTTCTTTACTCGTCTGTGGAACATTCTTCCGGATTCTTGCTTACCTGTCACCTACAATCTTCAAAAATTGAAATGCAACACCAATCGCCATCTTATGTCTTTCTGAATCCTGTTCTTTTATGGTGTTTTTTCCTCATTAACATTTTTCATCTCCTTTCACTTTCAATAACCCCCTTGCGTCTTAGCGGCAATATTGCCATACTTGGAGTGAAATAACCGAAAAGAAATTATCTCATAAAGTGCCGATATTTGTTCAGCTTTCTATACATGCAACTTCATTTCTATTGCTAGATGAAGATAATTATTTTTCTCTTTTTGATATTTCACCTACAGATATATGTCACCACACGAAAAATCTTTGAGTACAATTTCCGTATTTCATATCACATGCATCAGCCACTCATCTTTTAGATTGAACTTTGATCTTGGATCAGTAGTATTTAATTAATATTACCCGCGGCGATCTATTCTATAATAGAAAATACAATGAGACTCTCGATGCTCAAAGATTGGCGACTAATCTCTCCTCCGATCTTGCACAAATTACCCAATGGGTTAAAAAAATTGGCTGGTTACATTCAATGCTTCGAATACCAAGCTAGTTACATTACATCATCGTCGATCTGACCAAGAACAACGACCAATCAGGATGAACGAAGGTCCTCTCAGAGAAGCATCATGCCTTAAAGACTTTGGGGCCTTAAACTCACACCCTACCTGAAGTGGAACTCATACGTACGATTCATTGCTAAGGATGCAGTTAAAATGGTTGGCTCTCTGCACCGCTCTAGTAAGTACTTGACTCATCCTATCCTCTATCGTTACAAGAGCCAGGTCTAGCCAAAAATGGAGTACTGTTGTCATATTTGGGAGGGTGCTGGCCAGACATCACTCTCCAGCATTGGTAGAATTCAAAAGCCTCTCTGAGCTCTTGTAGACGACGAACTATTTTATACCCTTCAACCTTTCTTCAACAGGCAGTGCTTGGATGAATTATATTCCTTGTTCCAGCCGAGGCAAACCTTCACAGCAAGAACATGCCATGCCCCTTACATAGTAGCAAACTGGCCACATTCCCCCACCCCCCGTATTCCATCGGTGAGAATATGTTACACTCGAGAAGCTTATTCCCGCGAACCACTGCTTTTTCCCGATCACTACAGTCTTAAGTTGTTTAAAGCAAGGGTTAACCGGTATTTTCCACTCCTATACGCACAAAGGGGCCCCAAGTGCAACCCTCTACTTCGAGTGGCCCCTGGGCCTTGTAAAGGTTGAACCGCGCTGCAAATAATATAAAAATTAGCTTGATCTCCCTTGCCTGTCGAATCCACTTACCGTGCTGATAACAGTCGTCTTATGTCCACAAACTGCCACAAACAAGAATCGAATTCGCTATTAAAGACCTGTGACCCTAATTCACTAAACATTTATAATTTACTAATATCAATTAATACTGATCAGGCAAATTTGGTTGTTATTTCCATTTAAGTAATTGCTTCTTTTTACATTATTTTTATAGGAGCATCTTTTAATAATATTTTAATGTTTTTTCAATGCCGCATTTTAAATCCATGTTTTAATGTGATTTTAAAGCAATATTTAAATAAATTTTAATGATCTTTTTAAGAGGATATTCAATAATTGTGTTAAAAAAATGGATTTCACTAATATAATAATGGTGTTTTAAATGGTATTTAAAAGTTTTTAATGGTGTTTTTGTTTGAATTATTTCATCTAACCAAAGCAATAAAACCATTATGACTCAACTAAGAGTTAAAGGAATTGAGAAAACATTGAGTAGCAAGTACAATAAAAGAAAGTTACGTTTGTTAATCTGAATCTGCTCTTGTGAAAGTGACTGAAGACGAGATGCCAGGTCAATACAGTTAAC
Organism: Acanthosepion pharaonis; assembly: GCA_903632075.3. Taxonomy (NCBI): domain Eukaryota; kingdom Metazoa; phylum Mollusca; class Cephalopoda; order Sepiida; family Sepiidae; genus Acanthosepion; species Acanthosepion pharaonis. Next base: position 222,355 of record CAHIKZ030005166.1, on the reverse strand, counting down.
ATTGCAATGTCTTTTGAAGTTTGGGAAGAATCTCTAGATACATAGTAGAAGACATAAGTCAGATGTGACAGCAATACCCAATGCACGGAAGATGGTAGGCTTATAAATATGTAAGATAGATTCTGGTGATAAAAATTGTCTAGCACGTCACAATGAACAAGGTTTCCTAGCAACAGACCTAACAAGTGCAGCATGTTATGAGTATAGAGTCTTCTGATCTATCTCGCCAATATCCCTTTAATATTTTGCCCTATTAAAAATAGCAGTCTGGAAAAATATAGACTTATTACAATTTCATTTTCAATGGTAATTGTATTATAGGCAGAAATTTGGTTTACCTAGGAGAACACCGCTTAGTGGTATGTCGGCATTATTTCCCAAATTTTCTAGGAAATTTTTTTTCAGAATATTTTAGTTATAAAATCAACATATTTCCGATATATCTGTTATTTATCATGAATATATTCCCGAAAAAGAATATTACCTGATGTTGAAAATAAACCAAAAACATTGAACATATAAATGAATTTACTTATAAAACAGAAATGATACATTACTGTTTCAAGTCTTCTGAGCGGATTTTTCTAGTTTCCAAGGAGAATTGAATATAAAGTGTGTAGTGTTTTGTAAGTGTTTTCGTCTTTCATGAGTCAATGTCAAATATTTTTTTTTGTAATTTTTGCTTTTATAGGTATGTTTAAAGACGGAACGCTTTAAGACTACCAAAGATTCACGATAAATGCGAGGTGCATTCCAAAAAATTGGGAATCTTTTTTAGGAGATGCAGTTCTAACTCATAGATTATTGCAACTTCAGTATATCCTTTCTATACAACTAATAATCTGACCAACCAGTTTTCGTTATTCCAGATTGAAGGAAACAGCTTAGTAAAAGAACACATTCTATTAAACACTGCTTGTCACAGCTGACTATTTTGCAGAATGCAGACGGGACGAGAAGACAGTTTGGAAGCTCGTATATAAAAGTATAACACACACAAAAAAAATCGGTAATGGCTTATGGAACATTGATTACATATGCTTTTTTACGTTAATTTCCTGCTTTATGTTTTAAAATAGTCTCAAGAAGAGGTTTATCAACATTAAATAAGATTAGCTTGCAACTCTTAAAATATCGAACTTGCAATAATACAAATGGTCTGTGGGACGAGCTTGTGAATCACCTTCACGACATGGCAGCAAAACAACAAGATTTATCAATATTTGATGAACTTATTGTTGAATGACATAAATTCACACGCACATGGCACCTGGTAAGTATCAAACTCATTACGGTAAAATGGTGATCTAGACTAACATTCATCATCATCTATGATTTCAGGACGACAGCTATAATAGTGATGCATAACTTTCTATCCTTAGTAGCACATATATATGTTTTTTTTTAATCTATCCCATTCCTCGTTCTACCATCCCTTTACACAAGTTGTTCTAGTGTTCTTTTTACCTTTACTATTTCTATGTATATCATATTCTCCTTATGTCTAAGTTTGGCTCTCTTCTAGCTTTCTCTTCCTTTATGTCACATAGAATCTCATGGGTGCCCTCACGCAAAAACACCCACAGGTACACACATGGAAACATACGCACAGACACAGACGATACAGCATATTTATGGAATAACTGTGTGAATTTTATGACAGATAAACTTTGACATTTAAACATATATATATATATATATATATATATATATATATATATATAAAATTCATAAATGGGGATTTAAAATTTTTTTCCATGTCATGTAAAAATTTTAATGTAGCTAAGAACTGAATTCTTATTAGGAAGTTATAGTTCGCTTGTTTTAAAAAATTATTTAGTTTTAACATAGATATTTCTAAAGAAATATGTACTATAAGTATTTCAGAACGATTGTACTATAGTCATAATTAATTTTGTTAAGTGTTGCTTTTTCTTTTTTTAATAAAGATATCTTCAAGAATTTGTAGTTCCTGCTTATTACGTTCTTGGTAAAGTATACATGTGTTGTGCAGTGGACGATGAATCATTTATGTGTAGAGTGAACCGTCTTGATAACGTTATTGTAGAATAACCATCACATACATTTTTATCGGAGTTGCAATCTCCTAAGGGACATTTAAATTAATATATAGTGTTGGTTTTCTACAATACGTTAATTGGTGGGGAGAAGTTATTACGGATGGTTAAGTTAGTTTTATTATATTCACCATAGTATATAATTAATTTATTTTTACTGGAATCTGTAGGGAATATATTAGTATTCATGAGTTGTTTTAGGATTTTTCAATCTTGTTTATATTTAGAAGGCATGTGATTACGATATAAAAGATTGATATGTTTAGGGTTATTTGAGGAAATATTATGTCACATTTGATTCATATTAAAATTTATAATAGCTCGTCTTATTTGTTCATCAACAATATAGCTAGAAAAGTCATTATTAATAAGAGATATTTAATGTTTTTTATTTCAATGTAGAAAATCTTTTTGTGAATGACTTAATTTTAGCACGCTTTATAAAATTTTGTATAATTCCTATTTTGTAGTAGTTAGGGTATTCACTGTTATAATTAAGAGTACATAATTCTATACTAGTACGTATAAGTTTATACTAGTACGTTATTCTTTTAGCCATTGTCAATGATGATTTTTATTTTTAACTGGATGTTTGGATTTTTTTTGTATGTATCTCTAGTTATAGGAATTTTTTTTTACATTTTCCAAAACATAAATATATATATATATACCTGCGTGATATGTATTCAAAAAGAAAAAAAAAAGATAAAGGATCTTTAAAATATCTTCATATAATTTGAACACTGGAAAAACAACAAAAAAGATGCATTTGTCGGTCAAGAATAGCTGAGTGGCTAAAAATAATGACTGAAGGAAAATTGATGGCTAATTTAATAAAGAACTTAATACGAAAGGCAAATAAAATGCAGAAGATGAAAGGGAAGATGAAAGGCAACTCAGAATAAAATAAGCGAGAAAAGATATATAAAAAAAGTGAATTTGGACCGTCGGGAGGGGGGAGAAATAGATGAAAAGACTCAGATAGCTAAGCCTATGGATAAAGTTGTTCGTTTGTGCAGTGATGACTACATTTTACGCGTGTAAAAAAAGATATTTTTTATAGACCGGACCGTTTTTTTTTTTATATGGGGAGGTAGTCAATTACCAATTAGACCAGCAGCACATATAAGCGCACAGCACCTGGGATTCCCAAGCGGTCTCTCATCTGGATAATGAGCAGGTTCAACGATACTTAACTTCGGTGATCTTGTTGAAAATCAAGGTAAATAATAAAGATAAATAATAAAGATTGTGATAAGAGGAATAACTGAAATGCGTAATACAAGTCCATTTTAGTTGCTAGTAACGAATTAAAGAGTGAAAAGAGAACATCAATATGCTTTTAGTATCGGTCCTTCTTCAATATATATTCCCTGCTAAAGATATATCCCTATGTTAAATATTGCGTGGCTTGACGACGTAAATGATACGCCGATTTTAAATCTAGTTCAAGGAAACAAGGATACATGTATTTAAGTATAGTGTAATTATTTGCTTCTCTTGCTTCATAATTCTTTCAGTGGTCTTGTAGATACCTTGGCGACTCCCATCTCTCCAAGTCCTTGACCAACAGCCGAAATCACTAATCTCATGCGGATCCCATTCGGTCTGTGCACTTGGTCGTTGATTCTGTTGTCCACTTGTGCAGATTATCCACCCGATAGTGCAGTGCAAACACTATCCGTTTACGTGGTTTAGCCAGCCTCTGGAGCGGTTTACCCGGGTGTGGCGCGTGAAGCCAACACGTGAGAGATTTAGGTGAAGACCGGTGTTTACTGTCCACCTTAATAATAATAATTTTATACCAGAATTGCTGATTGCTGCCGTTGATAGACCGTTGTGTAGGAGATTCAATGTGGCTTCTGCATTCGGATCCCTCTCACTACGATTACAAAAGTCAAGATGATGATGATGATGATGTAATTATTTGTTGCATATGATCGATGCAGTGGTTATTCAACATTCAACTACTTTAGTAGTCCAGTGGCAACAATCAACCACGTGAACAAAACCAGGCAATGCCAGAAGGACACTGACGTCGAGCAGAAATGTGAAAGTATGATTTTGTGATTGCATAGCTTGATATAATAAATGACACGTCATATTTGTAACTAATAATTGTCATAATAAAATCATAATATAATTATAATAATAATACTATATAATATATATATACTAATAATAATAATGAAAATATGATAATACTATAATTCAAATTACTATAATAATACTGTAATACTATAAGAATAATACTACATAATATATACAGTTTATACATATATATATTTATATTCATACTCATGCAAATATATAAATATATATTTATATTCATACACATTATATATATATATATATATATATATATATATATATATATATATATATATATATATATATTTTCTTTCAAATGCTGCTCAATTCATTTTCAAGTAATATTTCATGTGTAGTTATGCAATCTGTATTTCTGGCGTACTCACATTTAATAGAATCAATTTCAAGTAACTAAATGTCAAGTAATATAAATGGTCAAACTGAAATTTTTATTCATGCCTGTGTGTTTTTATATAGATGAATATATGACAAATAATAATAAAATCATAATAAAATCATAATAAAGAACATTATATTCATCATATAAAATTTAATTTTATGGCATTGAATTTTATTGATGTTTTAATAAAATAAAGCCATGTTAGATTAAAGTAACCTGTTGAGAATAAATTCACTACAGAAATAAAGTGGACGCCATATATAGGATCAATGGCTAAAGAGACTGGGAAAATGGTCTGTTCTTGTACCGCTTTATAAACTCTTGCCATGCTTTATCTTTAAAAGTATTAGAACAGAAGAACTATGGAGTACGAGATGAATTACCTGCGCCTTGCTGTGTGTCACACACTTTTTGCAAGAAAATATGATTGATTTTAAATTATTGTAATAATTTGTGGAGAAAAATGATGCATTTCAACATTACTCAATGATCTTACCGATGTGACCTCCATCTTCTGGCTTTCTCGCTCTATATATGGGACAGGAGTCATTCCCTTGTTCAAATTTAAATTTAATTTAAATCAAAGTGGAAAAAAATTCAGTGGGGAGTTTGTGTATAAATAGCCTGATCTGTCCCCTTTGATATTTATTTGATGCAATACTTGATTGAATGAACTGATGAGCATATTTCAACATTATGATAGGTGAATTAACGCAACAAATATGTATTGTAAGGCACTACTCACAGATTGGTGATTTCTTGTTCAACTTGACGTCCATATTTTCTCATTTTGATCTTGCTGATGTGACCTCCATCGTCTGTCTTTCTCGTCCTATATTTTGGATAGGAGTCATTCGCTTGTTCTAATGGACTGGTATTTACGAAACTCCCCACAAGGCAGGATGTGGCACAAGGCTGAGTTTTGCGTGTGCGTTTCCGAGCCTGTAGGCTCGGACAAAAATTACTCGTTGACATTGCATAGACGGGGTCGGGTTTGTTTGCCTCCCCAGAAGTGACACTGTTCGTAGGCATAGCCTCGATTGGGTTCCTCTATGCTCGAAGGCAGAGAGTTCGACAAGTTAGTCACGAGCCTGGCAGTGAACTGCCTGACACCAACGGACTTCCCTTGACTCACTTTGAGTTCTTTATTTAAGGCGTCTTGTCTAGTTCATTTGTGTTATCGGGAGGTGTCATATTGACTCCACAACACAAAGACAGCTCCTTCTCCATTCAGTAACCATTTATATTGAGTGGTTCTTGAGACTTGTATTGGGGAAATTGAGTGATTATCGAGTAAATTTTTTTAGAAATAAATACAATCATATAGATTTACGTTAGGTTAGTTGTCGACCTTCGTAAGGGTATTTAACACATTGACTGCCGACTACGGGATAACTCGTGGTTGATAGTTTTTATTAAGTCGCCGACGACGAGTTATCTCATGTTTGTCATTTTTTGATACATTCTCTTTTGTGGTTTGGTTTGGTTTGGTTTGGTTTGGTTTTACAGCATATCAACCTCAATGGGTTATTTAATGCTGACAATTTTTATTGCTCGTAATATTTTTTCAAAAATGTATTACTGGTAATAATTTTTTCTTCAAAAAATTATTGCTGGTAATAATTTCCTTTACAAAATTATTTCTGGTATTGAGACCTATTTTTTACACTTTCATAGTGTTTTGACCCCAGTTTGGGATTAACTATTTGCCCATAGATGGGATCCTAACAGGTGCTACCACCCCAGGTCAGGGTGGACCTGTGATCATCACGCTCCTCAAAAACCCCTGATCAGAGGCCTTGCTGTTGGACATAGTTTATTGTCTTACCCAGGACCCGGATGTAGTTTATCGTCATACGCAGGGCGGTCTCGTCTGTGGGTGCCAACAACGAGTTTTTTGATACTTTTAGTTTGAAACACAATGTTAAGACTTTATAAATCAAAAATGTTTTATTCACTAAGTTGGCTATTATAAATTCAGCGTTTGAAAGTCAGGTTTTGTAACTGACCTCTGACAGTCAACGTGTTAATATCACTCGGAGAGTTTTTTTTTCCCGAGAACTGCTAATTTGTCAGAACCGACTCTCGGGAGGATGCTTTTCCGATCATTACGATCTTAACTATTTTATACCTAGGGTCGACTGTTATCTGTCCTTAATATCTTCATAGACTGCAATTTGTACTTCTCTGCAACAACCTTAATAAGTAACCTTCTGCCTTGTATTGGATGTATAGTATAATAAAAATATGTAGTGATGTAAATTTTGAAGTATTTGAATTTGATTTGTTATACAGACATTCTTTTTGCTTAGATTCACTTTGCTTACTTTTACTGTATTTAAATTTAATTTGCTTAGACTTCCTTTGAATAGATTCACTTTGCTTAGATTCATTTTGCTTAAATTCATTTTGCTTAGATTCAATTTTCTTACATTCCTTTTGCTTAGATTCCTTTTGCTTAAATTCACTTTGCTTAGGTTCACTTCGTTTAAATTTATTTGCTTAGATTCACTTTGCTTAAATTCACTTTGTTTAGATTCACTTTGCTTAGATTCACTTTGCTTAAATTCACTTTGTTTAGATTCAGTGCTAGGACAGATTTAATATAAATGAAGACAGATTATTCAGATAAGTGATATTTTTTAATGTTTTCCTCCCAAGAAAGTCGGGACTGCGCAAGAGGTTACAGACAGTGGGAGCAAGAGTAAAGAGGCGTGAAAGAGGAAAGGATGAAGAAAAGGACGGGGAATAGATCAAAGCATCTGGAGATACCGATTGACATCTCATTTAAATAGTTGAAGATTATAGCTATCAGGGAAACAAGTAAGAGGAAGGGAGTTCCACAGACGGGAAGTGCAAGGCATGAAACTATTGGAGTAGAAGAGACGGGCTACATTTAACCGTTTCGACAGTGAAAGGGTGGGACCGAGATGCCAACCTAGTAGCACGTTTAAATTCATGCAGTTTGGGAACCAGTGAAAGTAGCTCGTCAGAGCAGTTACCGTGAAAGAATTTGTAGAAAAGACAGAGGTAAGCGATGGCACGTCTGTGAGAAAGTGACTGTAAACGAGATGACAGATCAGGGCCAACCACATTGCATATCCGTTTCTGGAATTTTAAGACGAACAGCGGTTGCTCCAGACCATGTATGGTATCAGTATTTCATGCAAGGGCGAATGATTGATTTATAGATTTGAAGGATGAACTCTGGGGAGAAAAACCTTCTGGCGCGACAGAGAGAACCAACTTTCCTTGCGGTATATAAAGCTATTGATTCAGTGTAATTGTTCCATCTCAGATCAACGGACAGTGGGAGACCAAGTAGTCACACGAGAGGTGCACTCGTGGAGTTGAGCATCAGGCATTCTAATGGGAGACAAGGAGGGTTCTCTGTGGTGGGTAAACGAGAGAAATTTTGTTTTTGAGGTATTAAAGTTAACCAGTCATTGCTTGCCCCAGTCAAAAATAGATTGGAAGTCCTTTTTGAGACCAACGATTTACTATTGAGCCAGGAATAAATAGTAGTGTCGTATGCGTATATGCCTATTTGGAAACTGATGTCATCGGGAAGATGGTTAATGAAGATCAGGAACAGTGTAAGGCCCAGGACAAAGCCTTGGGGAACACCTGCGTTCTTGAGGAAGGAACTGGAAAAGAATACGTTAAGAACGACCTTTTACATTTGAAATTGAGCCAAAGACTTATATCAGAAGAAGGAATAGTTGAAAATAAATCTTGTGCGAATCATTTACTGTCAGTCGACAGATTACAAGTTTGTTAATAAAGATTCTATAAGTAGAGACGTGTTTACTAGGGAAAATGAGGGTAAAAGTAGGAAAGAAATATTTTATTAAATGAATATCACTTGAGAAATCCTTACATTTTGATAACAATTGCTGCTTTGGGGAACAGACTACCGAGAGGTTGATTCTGCAATAACTACAATCTTGACCTCATCAAGTCTATGATTAACCATTACCTATTCTACATATCTACATAATCTGGAATTCTTAAATCCGTAAAACATCCCCATTCGGTAATACTCTACTTTGAGTGACTCTTGTGCCTTGCCTGAGGTTAACAATGGAGTAAAAATGAGATATAATTAGGTGACGTTAGTTGTCAAATATTGTTGAGTTTTTATTGTCCTTCACACAGCTTCTTCCCGAAGACTGATTCTTTCTAGAACAGACTCTCGAGGGGATGTTTCCCCCAATCATTATAATCTTAATCTCTTCAAATCTATGGTTAATCTTTATCTATTCTACACTTCTTCATAATCTCCAATTCTTAGTTCCCTAAAAAACCTTTAAGGAGTAATACTCTACTTTGAGTGGCTCTTGAGGCCTGTCTTGGATTAACAACAGAGTCTATAAAACCAGTTTTTCTTAGAGATAATTAAGTTACGTTAGTTGCCAACCACTATTGTGTTATTTATTGTCCATCAGACAGCATCTTTCCGAAGACTGCCTTTTTGTGGAACAGACTTCCTCGATTACTCCGACTTTAACCATTTTTAAGTTAAAGTTCCGTGCCTACGGTCCAGCATTATCTCTCCTCCATACTGCCATAGTCTTCTCTTACTTCATCCTCTTACGTCTATGGAAACTGTTTCTTGAACCCTCTGCCTTCAATCGTATTTAGGCCTTGTATTGGCGAATATTTAATAAAAGAAATTACAGATCCGCATCTCATTTGGAAGGTTGTTATACATTTTTAAAACTGTCTATGAGTAAGTACTTGAAATATACTTGAAATATTTACAAGTTGGATATTTGTCTGAAGTTACTTATGTTCACTGAGTACTGGCGCTCTTGGGAAAGATATGATTTCACACCGGTGCACTCTGTGCTATCAATAGTTACATTGACGAAATTGCTTTGCCTCCGGTATACCATGAAAGATGACAGAGAAAAGAGTGAATTAGACACAAAACTGCTTCCCCATCCGAGTTGTAATTAATAAAAAAAAACCCTGTTAATTCCATTTTTCTTCTTTGTCCCGAAGCCGCTTTCAGATGTTGGGTCTCCACAATTTCCTGTCCTTTTCAGCTCTTAATAAATTTTTGTCTTTTTCCTATCTCTCCCTGTTCTGCCATCTATTTACATCAAGCTCGTTCGGTAGCTTATGCCCTACTTTTCTCTGTCCCTCTTACTTTCAACTTGTTCAGTGAGTGTCAGATTTTCCAAGCCTACATTTCTCGTTCCGTGAAAACATTACACAAACAAGCACACACACACACACGCACACACACACACACACACACACACACACACACACACACACACACACACACATATGTGAATATGATTGTGCGCAAGCGTTTCATTTATCTAGCTCAGTCTATTCATATCTATCTATCTATCTATCTATCTATCTATCTATCTATCTATCTCAGTCTATTCATTATATATCTATCTAGACCCGAGTTTCTTTGTAATTACATCTTTAGATTAAACAAATACATCGCTTGTATATATATATATATATATATATATATATATATATATATATATATATATATGTGTGTGTGTGTGTGCGCTCACGCGCGCGTCTGTGTGTTAGTTTTAATGTGTTTTTTGCTCTGCCTGGATAACCTAGTCACTGAGCATTACTATTTAGTACTTAAGTAGGTATTTTCTTTTCGGTCATTTATTATTAGTTTTCCTCCCTTTTTGAGTCTTTTTCTGCCAGGTAGCCTCTTGCTCACATCAACACTTTTGTGATTTTTGCGCATATATATATATATATATATATATATATATATATATATATCGTTCGTCCTCTGCATACGTGGATGTCCTTGTATTGCTGAGGGGGGGCGGAGATGACTAATGAGTCATATCTTCACCCTGAAAAATCTGTTTCAGTTGCAACATGGGGTGCTGGGAGCTGAACGAGGCTGGGAAGTGGAGCCCTCGTAATCTTTCCTTTTCAGGCGTCTCTGTTCTTTCTCCCTGTTTCTTTTCTCTTTAAAATCAGACCCTCCGGAAATTACAAGGGAGCGCCAGATGGTACGGTCCTCAGCAGACCTTTCCCAGGTGAAATGAGGAATGCCACCGTGCTTGAGAGCCTCCTTCAGCGTGTCTTTCTTTGTAACGTTTCTTTGGTCTGCCGAGTGAGCGTTTGCCTGTGGATAGCTCGCCATAGAGCAATCTCTTTGGGAGGCGACAGATGTCCATGTGGCGGACATGGCCTGCCTACCGGAGCTTATAGCGCAGTAGGATGGCACGGTTGCTCCCCGTTCCAGCACACTGGAGCACTCAATGTCGAGAACTCTGTCCTCCCACCTGACACAGACCAGGGTTCTGAGGCATCTGATGTGGAAGGCATGACCTATTTAGCATACCGGCTGTAGACAGTCCACGTCTCGCACGCATGGAGCACAGATGGTAGTACTACGGTTTTGTACACTTTGAGCTTGTGGTTAAGGCTCAGTCCTCGTTGCTCCCAGACTTTATCCTTCCTTCTGACGAAGGCCGCGCTGGTCTTCATGATTCTGTACGCCACTTCCTCATCGATGCTGGCAGAACGTGACAGAGTGCTACTCAGTTAGATGAACTTGTCTGCAATTGCTAGTCTCTGGCCCTTGACAGTAATGTGAGGTTCAATGTAAGACGTCCCAGGTTCAGGTTGGTGCAGGACTTCGGTCTTCTTAGTAGAGATTCTGAGGCCTAAGTCTTGCATCTATCTTGCAGGCTTAAGAGAATAGGTTCACGCGACCCTGCATGTCAGACTGGGTACTAGCATTGAGCGCACAGTCGTCGGCGACAGGAACTCACTGGCCGTATCTTCATGCACATTTGTCTTTGCCGGCAATCTTGAGAAGTTTACCGTCGGTACGGTAACTGAAACCTACACCGATGTCTCCATCTCGGAAGGCGTACGTCAGCATGGCGGAAAGCACCATGCTGAACAGGGTGGGAGCCAGCACACATCCTTGCTTTAATCCGATGGTGACGGGGAACGGCTGGGAGTACTCGTTGTCATCCCGCACACTCGCATCCATGCTGTCATGAAATTGCCGGACATCGCAATGAACTTGATGAGGCATCCAAACTTGGCCATGATCTCCTACATCCCCTCATGGCAGACAATGTTAAATGCCTTAGTCATGTCCACGAAGATGGTGTACTGTCCAACGTTCTGCTTCCGACACCTCCCTTGAAGATGCTGAGTTGCGAAGACCAAGTCCATGGTGTGTCGTCCCGCGCGGAATCCATATTGGCTCTCGTGGAGATCAACAGACAGTGGTCCGTCCTGCATTCATCACCGCACATGGTCCTTGTAACCCTCACATCTAGGATAAAGTAGTCAAGTAGATGCCAGTGTTTGGAGTGCGAGTGCATACACGACGTCTTGTTGTGGTTGGCCAGACAGAAGACTTTGTTGGTGATGAGAAAATCATGAGTGACGCAGGACACCAGCAGAAGGAGACCCCGTTGCCGTTACACTTGCCTGCGCCGTGTTTTCCCATCACTCCCTCCCACGGCATATGATCTCTGCTGACATTGGGGTTAAAATCACACAGAATGATGAACGACAGAGATGGTCGTAGATCTTAATCCTCGTAGAATCTGGCTTTCATCTCGTCAAGGTTTGTCATGGTGGGGGTGTACGCGCTGAACATTGTCGCGAATTCTTCCTGGGGAGAATTGATCCTATTCAGACGAGCCGCCAGCATGTTGACCAGGTTATTTTTGATAGCAAGCCAACTCCTGCCTGCCGTTGCTCGTGTCCACATCCAATCCCAAAAGAACGTGTCGTCGGCAAACTGCTCTGCTAGTTGTCCTTCCTCTGCTAGACGGGTCTCGCTGAGGGCGGTAATCTGCACTTTGTATCAAGCTAGTTCGTTGTCAATGAGGGCGGTCTGTCTCTCAGGCTGACCAGTCTCAACACGGTCCAAAAGGGTGCGCATATTCCATGCACTGCTGTCAACGTAAACAATTTTGATTTCTTTGACTTCTTACCGCTGGTATAGGACCCCTGCCAGCGGCGGAAAGCTGGCCAGGGAAGAATGAGTCAGGCAATTTTTAGGACCCTTTTTCTAGTCCCTTCTCAGGTTTTTTTTGTAAGCAGTGTTATCCTGAAAAGGGATGCTTCGTCGCCTGGTGACTGGCGAATTCCAGCGCTGTCTCGTTCTCTAAAAAACGCCCATATGGCCTTGTAGGCCTACGTTCAGAGTTGTGACTACGACTGCTATATATATATATATATATATCAAAGGCGGTGTAATGGTTAGCAAGCTTGTCTCACTTTGAAACTCGCTATATATACCAATGATGATGGTGCGACCAACAAAGAACTTATCAGATGACCTAACACCTTAGACAAGAACAAATTCTTAACAAGAAAACAATGACCAAACAGCAAATACCTACTAACGCAGTAAAGTTCTCAACATCCAGACGAGACACACAAAGCAAAAAAAAAAAACACTTTAAAAAGTTAACACTTAACAAAGGGCAGTTCGAGTTGTTACACAAGTTTAACGTTATCACGATCTTCAAACGACTAGAACGCCCATATTTTAATAGACACCTCTATTTTCTGACTGTATAATTATGTGTACCGGCCTGTGTTTTTCGAGAAACTAATAAAGGGAATATGCCATATTTGAATAGACGCCTCTGTTTTCTGACTGTATAATTATATGTAACGTCCAGTGTTTTTTGAGAAACTAATAAATACAAATGAGCCATATTTGAATAAACGCCTCTGTTTTATGACTGTATAATTATGTGTACCGGCCTGTGTTTTTTGAGAAACTAATAAAGGGAATGTGATATATTTGAATAGACGCCTCTGTTTTCTGACTGTATAATTATGTGTACCGGCCTGTTTTTTCGAAATAATAAAGACAAATGCCATCCTGTTTTCTGACTGTATAATTATGTGTACCGGCCTGTGTTTTTGAGAAACTAATAAAGGGAATATGCCATATTTAAATAGACGCCTCTGTTTTCTGACTGTATAATTATGTGTATATTTGAAAACTAGACGAATATGCCATATTTAAATAGACGCCTCTGTTTTCTGACTGTATAATTATGTGTACCGGCCTGTGTTTTTCGAGAAACTAATAAAGACAAATGTGCCATATTTGAATAGATGCCTCTGTTTTCTGACTGTATAATTATGTGTACCGGTCTGTGTTTTTCGAGAAACTAATAAAGAGAATATTTGAATAGACTAATAAAATAAAGGAATATGCCATATTTGAATAGACGCCTCTGTTTTCTGACTGTATAATTATATGTACCTGTTTTTTTGATAATTATGAGCCATATTTGTGTTGACCGTTTTCTGACTGTATAATTATGTGTACCGGCCTGTGTTTTTCGAGAAACTAATAAAGGACATATGCCATATTTGAATAGACGCCTCTGTTTTCTGACAGTATAATTATGTGTACCGGCCTGTGTTTTTCGAGAAACTAATAAAGACAAATGAGCCATATTTGAATAGATGCCTCTGTTTTCTGACTGTATAATTATGTGTACCGGCCTGTGTTTTTCGAGAAACTAATAAAGACAAATGAGCCATATTTGAATAGATGCCTGTATAATTATGTGTACCGTGTTTTTTCGAGAAACTCATAATGACAAATGAAGCATATTTGAATAATTATGACTGTATAATTATGTGTACCGGCCTGTGTTTTTCGAGAAACTAATAAAGACAAATGAGCCATATTTGAATAGATGCCTCTGTTTTCTGACTGTATAATTATGTGTACCGGCCTGTGTTTTCGACCAAATGAAGCCTATTTGAATAGACGCCTTTTTTCTGACTGTATAATTATGTGTACCGGCCTGTGTTTTTCGAGAATCTAATGAAGACAAATGTGCCATATTTGAATAGACGCCTCTGTTTTCTGACTGTATAATTATGTGTACCGGCCTGTGTTTTTCGAGAAACTCAAATGTGCCATAACAGACGCCTCTGTTTTCTGACTGTATAATTATGTGTACCGACAAATTTTCGAAACTAATAAAGACAATATTTGAATAGACGCCTCTGTTTTCTGACTGTATAATTATGTGTACCGGCCTGTGTTTTTAATAAAGACAAATGAGCCATATTTGAACAACGCCTCTGTTTTCTGACAAAAAGACAAATGAGCCATATTTGAATAGATGCCTCTGTTTTATGACTGTATAATTATGTACCGGCCTGTGTTTTTCGACCGACAAATGAGCCATGAATGTTTTTTCTGTTTTCTGACTGTATAATTATGTGTACCGGCCTGTGTTTTTCGAAAACTCATAATGACAAATGAAGCATATTTGAATAGACGCCTCTGTTTTATGACTGTATAATTATGTGTACCGGCCTGTGTTTTTCGAGAAACTAATAAAGACAAATGAGCCATATTTGAATAGATGCCTCTGTTTTCTGACTGTATAATTATGTGTACCGGCCTGTGTTTTTCGAGAAACTAATAATGACAAATGAAGCATATTTGAATAGACGCCTCTGTTTTCTGACTGTATAATTATGTGTACCGGCCTGTGTTTTTCGAGAATCTAATGAAGACAAATGTGCCATATTTGAATAGACGCCTCTGTTTTCTGACTGTATAATTATGTGTACCGGCCTGTGTTTTTTGACAGACGCCTCTGTTTTCGACTGAAACTATGTGTACCGGCAAAAACAAAAAGACAAATGAGCCATATTTGAATAGATGCCTCTGTTTTCTGACTGTATAATTATGTGTACCGGCCTGTGTTTTTCGAGAAACTAATAAAGACAAATGTGCCATATTTGAACAGACGCCTCTGTTTTCTGACTGTATAATTATGTGTACCGGCTTGTGTTTTTCGAGAAACTAATAAAGACAAATGAGCCATATTTGAATAGATGCCTCTGTTTTCTGACTGTATAATTATGTGTACCGGCCTGTGTTTTTCGAGAAACTAATAAAGACAAATGCGCCATATAGCCTGGTGTGCTTTTTGAATGCTCAGCCATGAAAGACTTCACAGTAAAGCATCCTTAACAATTAAAATAAATTTCTCGTTAAGCTCTTTTAAAGCTCATATCGGCTAAGTTTATTTATAATATCCGAAATATAGACAAAGTAATTTCTAAGAAATTAATGTCTTTCTTTTATTCATAACCCGACATTATTGTTTATTACTATACATGAACGGTTTACTGGATAAACATATTTAAGTAGACGTCTCTGATTTTTAACAGCATAATTTTCAACTACCTCCCTGGCTTTTTCATGGAGCAACTTTAATGTCCTTTCCAACATATTTTGAACATGGATCGGCTTCATGTAGAGGAAACCATCGTATAGCCCAGCATGTTTTAGACATCTCAGTCATATATATATATATATATATATATATATATATATATATATATATATATATAATACAATAAGGTAATCCGTATGGAATTTCCAGGTGGTTATAGATCCAGGGAGAGCTCTATGCTAAAGGACAAAGCAAAATTATTATTAATTAAAGAATATCAAATACTTAAAATCCCATAGGTAATAATTTTTATTATATGAGAGCTTAAAAAACAGCACACAATATTCAAGTCCTACAAATAAAATCCAAAAACTAATTTACTTTAATTATTAAGGATAATTGGGCCTTGCTTATTTGTAGGTCTTGAAGATTGAGAGCTGATTTTAAAGCTTTCATGAAATAAAAATTATTACCTATGGGATTTTAAGTGTTTAATATTCTTTAATTAATAATAATAATAATAATAATATATATATATATATATATATATATATATATATATATATATATATATATATATATACAATTGTCCATCCCACAAAATGTTTAATATCTAAATAACACTACACTAATTGAGTCTTTTTTCCTGATTTTCCGATAAGCCGTTTAACTATCTTAGACAATTTGGCATAAGTATCACTGAAAAAACCCTTTGAGTTATTCAGCTAGAAAGAGAAAAGGTTAAGGACAGAGAATTAGAAGGTTAGAGAGGGCGACGATAATCTTGAAGTAGGAAAACGATCCTGGAATAATATATAGATGTATTTGAACTTCATTTCAATCCTTCATGAGATTCCAATTCTTAGCTATGATTAATTAATGATGAACATGTCATTTTCGTTTATGATCGATTTCATCACGATTATTCTGCTAAGATTGGAGAGTAATTATACATTCTTACTGCTCAAAGTTGAGTCTAATAGTGTTATAAAAACCTCGGAATATTCCAGTAAGATATCGTTAATCGGTTCTAAGATACAACGGGTCAAAGCTTAATCTAATAAAATGGACAATTTTGCTTTTACACGAATTGGACAATTTTGCTGTTACACCCGGTAACAATAATCAATTTCCAACCTTGATAGGGTTCAAAAGCGTTTACGTCGCATTTCATGCGTCATTTCCCACCTCACAACCTGTTTTCCACAGACGAAACATCACAAGCTTATTGTTACTCTTTCGCTATTTCCGTAGAAAATGTGCCACATTCCCTAGTTCAAATCAGTTCAGATCTTTACAGCGCAGATCCGCAATTCTGTGTACATAGAGGCGAACCATCCTCATTCCTTTCGTATTCCATTGGTAGGAAAGAAGTTCCACTTGGACAGCTTCTTTCCCGATGAGATGCTTTCTCTATCACTACAATCTTAACCTCTTCAAGTTTGTAGTCAACCGTTATCTTTCTAGCATAGCCTAGTAATCTACAGATTTTACGTCCATAAAACAAACCCATTTAGTAATTCACTACATTGAGTGGCTCTTGGGATTTATATTGGTAAAAACTAGCGTAAAATATCATTTTTCTTTGTTGTAAATATATTCATATTAATATTTAGGTTATGTTATAAATCAGCACTTGTGTTATTTGTGGTAGATCTTTTTGTATAGAGCACCCAGGTACGAATTCACAAGTAATAGCGAAGCAGGCTTGGCTCGTTAAACATTAACCCATATCGAGTTGCTTTTACAGATAAATAGTAGTAATCACATTGGACAGAGTCTAATTTAAAAACTACCCTTTTATGGCATGATGGATGCGCAGTGGTGTAGTGGTTAACGGTTTCTCGCGGTGAGAATTATGAGAACCAATTTCGAATTCTAGTCGTATTCACTTACTCGCAGTTACTTCTCTCTTCCAACTGCCAGCTATAGGTGAATAGCAGGGTAGACTTGGTATATATAAGCTCTGTGAGGCAACTCGTCTAGGAGAAGGAAAACTCTAAATTCAAACCAGCCTGTCGAGGGTTGGGCTCCGTCAGACTATCGTGCCCAAGACACGCCACTGCAGCTACGGCTGAAGTACATATGGTGTCCCTACGACCCACAGGGGTTACGCAATTTGGGAACATATCTTTAGGATAAACATCTAGAAAGGCATGTGAAAATTATATTTACTGAATTTATTGTAAAATGCTTTCGCTACGCTTTCAGTAATTGTTTAAATTTACGCGTGTGCGCACACACACACATATATGTATATATATATATATATGCATAAAAATCAGCGTGGTGTAATGTTAGCAAGCTTGTCTCGCTAAAACAATTATGACTGAATAGTGAGTTCAATCCTCACTGGGTGCCCCATACTTTCGGCCTTGTGCCACATCTAAGCTACGCTTGGAAAATCACTATATATATCCAAATCGGAGAAAGAACAGATAGAGTAAAATTCCACTGTTCGTAGCATTTAAAAAAAGTGCTCAATGCAAAGCAGAGCAATATATTATTATTATTTTTTTATAAGAGATTATAATATATATATATATATATATATATATATATATATATATATATATATATATATATAATTTTCACTGTTTAGGTTTCCATCAACTTTAACCAAATATCTTCTACCATCGCTTTTGATGAAACTTCACGCAATTACATGTCTGTCGTCATTTTTTTTTTATCTTTGTGGTGTATCTTGTTTTGTTTTTTCACCGACTGTTCTTATATATTCACTTTCACTGAAATGGAACTCTATTTTGAAGTCATTACTAAAAATTACTTTTTACCACTTTTACCAACATCCCACCTTAGACGTCCTTTTGACCACTTCAACATTCTACTCTGTTGTTTTTGGTTAATGAGAGCCTTTTTTCGGCTATACACCTGTTCACGATATATTTCCTAATACTATGGGTACTGTATCAAATTAAACCTCACTTTAAAGACTATATTCACTTCTCCCTTGTTTGGCTGTTAATTTTAGATCGTTTACTGAGGATCTCATAATCTCTCCCTCGTCTCTATTTTAAAATTTTTATGGTTTTCCCGTGTTTTTTTTTTGTTTTTTGTTTAAGTTAAAAAACACTTCCAATAGTAGCAAACGTCTTATAGAACAATGTTTCTGGAAATTCCCAACTGCGTGGCTATCTTTTGTTGAGTCATCCTCTCGTTCAATGTCATAACCTTAACCTTTATGTCGGGGCACCTCAGTGTAGTGTAATGGTTAGCAAACTTGTCTTGCTAGGTTACTTACGACTGAAAAGTGAGTTCGATCCTCACTAGGTAACCCACACTTTCGAACTTGTTCCACATCTAAGATACGCTTAGAAAATAATCATGACCTTCATCTTGGTTTCAGCAGATATTTTAAAATGATTTTAGGGTATAAAAGCAAACTAATGTTCAATTTCAATGACTTACCAAGTCACCTTACATTAATATTAACAAGATGAAAAAAATTCTACTTAGTAATTTGTATACAATCTTGACTTCATCATCTCGCATTTTTCATTGGCGGAATAGTTTTGCATGGCCTTTTTTCAGCTTCTGTCTGCTTAAAGCGGTATATACGCCACCTACGAAGAATCAACAACTTATTTTCAAATACTCAATGTTTACTGATACTAACTGATAAAACAAAAGAAAACTATTCTTTACCAACGCGTTTCGTGCTCAGGTGGACTTTAGCAAGACAAATGTAAAGATTTTGTTTTGCAGCATGAACTATGTCTTTTAGGAAAGGAGGTATTTGATAAAGAAATACATAAAATAAGCAAAAAAAACAAAACAAAAAAAACCCCAAAAACCGAAAAAAACAAACGTACCTATGAACATAAAAAGGATCTTATACATAACAACTTATCAAATGCATTAGTTATATACAGACATAAATTCAAACACAACTTCGATTTAAAGAATGTCGCATTTATCAAAAGACAAAGTAACTTATTCAAACGGAAGGTTCTTGAGAGTGCCGCTATTGAATCTTGTCAAAATGTAAATCTATACGCCGGATTTTTTCAAATATCTCCTTTCCTAAAAGACATATTCCTTACCCAAGCTAACATACATGACTATAAAGATTTTCAAAAATTAAAAAAAACAAAAAAACGTTTAAATCATAAACTTCTATTATTTAAAATAAATAGATACGTGAATAATTTATAAAATTAAAGTAAAATAATAAAAAATATTTTCAATACTAAATAAATAAATATATCTGAACGAATCAGAAAATTAAAAAATTCAACAAAAATAACATTTACTCACTTTGTTTATTAACAAATTAAATTACATCATTTAGCATCCTACATACATGACCTTCACTTTCACAGCTTTCTTATTTTCTAATGTAAATAATGTAAAAATGTTTAAAAACTAACGATGTTATCATTTCTGTTTATAAATACACATTTCAAAATAAAATCCTTATATTTACTTTGATAAAGACCATCAGAGGACGAAACGCGTTATTAAAAATACCTTGCCTTTGTCTTTATTCACCCACACACAAATACAAATATATATATATATATATATATATATATATATATATATATATATATATATATATATATATATATAAGTGAGTAGTGAAGAGTTTTTGGCCTGACAAGAAACTGCTCCTCGAAAAGAAATAAAAGCGAAAAAAAAAAATTTCTGGTGTCTATTAATTTAGTCATAAAAACACCCTCCTTTCGGTAGACTGATTTAAAATTCAACAGGCACCAAACCGTTCCAATATATATATATATATATATATATATATATATATATATATATATATATATATATATATTACACCAAAAAATACAAAACCAAAACTACCTCAACATTGGAATAGACTATTAAAATAGTTCCTTAACGGCTTTCGTCAACCGCTAAGTACTTGTCTCGGAGCCCTTATTTTTTATTTTTCAAAGTTGGGCTCTGGTAGACGCCTAATTAATGAGAGTGGGTTCGTGCAAGCGATTGGTGGGGGAAGAGCCTAAGTTATCTTATCTCGGGTGAAGTGGTCTGGGTTTGGATTTTATTTATGGCTAGGATTTTTTTTGTTTTTTAAATATCAGTTCCTACTATATTGTGTTTCATAAAAGGTTCCCGGAGTGTGTTTTTTTCTGGGATTCACCTTAAATAGTTATTGTACTTGTCAGTGATGGGGAATTTAAACTTAATTGCGTTAAGATTAATGTAAATTAGTTGAGTTATAGATTTAATACCAGAGCACCCAATGGAATAACTTATATGCGTACATATCTTCATACATACATATATGTGTGCATTTACCTGATCATACATATATGCCATTGTATGTACACATACACCCCCACATACATGCACCTGTATTCTTATGTAATTTGGAATTTATTTCTATGCCTACATGTCGTGATTCATTCTCTACGTTGATTTAATAGTTTGCATTGATCTTTATATGTTATTACCCTGATTTTTTCTTCTAAACACAGCTTGCACCTATCCCTAAAACTATTGGGGGTTTTGATTGTTGAATGAATGTCTATGTGTATTGACTCTCTTTTTTAATGTATTAAATATATATATATATATATATACGAACATATATATATATGTCTGTTTTAATTTTTTTTTCACCCATTCTTACTGTACATTTCTCTGTTTTAATTTTCAATCTCCGTGGAAGCCTGACGAGCAGGGAGCGAAACCAATTGCTTCCCCCCCCTTGTTGTTGAGTTTTTATTTTATTTAATACTTTTTAATATGTCTTGTAATATTAAATTTTATACTTTTATTTCGATCATTAAATTTTGTACCTACAAAAATATCTTTATATATATATATATATATATATATATATATATATATAATATATATATAACAAATAAGCAGACAGACAGTCACTTGAGTCCGGCTACGGATGCAATAAGTTAAATTGATTTATGGCCCCCACTCATCCTCAGAAGCCCCAACGCATTTTCCTTACATGCATTTTTGTCTTTCTTTCATTCTAAACTGAAGAAGCCAGGAAGAGCAGACGCTCTCAGCGAAACGCGTTGTTTATAGATTTTCCACTTTCTTTCATCTCCTTCACAAACAGAAAACTTATAAACGTATATAATAACTATAGATAATATCTTATGGAAGAAATCTTTAAAACAAACAAACATTAATAATTGTGAATATACGGGTGTCTCTAAATCGATGATTTACAGGGACGAGTAAGCTGATACATTGTACCGGAGAAAGAGATTCTGGACAGTAGGTAGGTAAGGAAATTGACGGAAGACAAGCAGAATTATAACAATAAACATTCTTTCGCCCGTTGACGTTCATTTCCGCTTGTCATCTATGTTGGGCTGTGCAGTTTACACCAAACCAATATGGCTGTTGTACTTGTCAATTTCCGGTGACCAGACATTTCGCTTGATAAAGCAAGGATGACGTGGAGAGGAAGTGCCGGTGCTACGCAAACTGCTGTCACATCACTGTCAGACGAAACAATTACCTGACATTAGACGGCCATCTTTTTTTTAATTTATTTAACAGTTTTCAGTAAATTTTGTATGTTTTCCACTAATTTTATCAAATTTTGTT
>CAHIKZ030005166.1:167500-195000 GCA_903632075.3 Acanthosepion pharaonis | reverse complement strand
GCAGAAGCTCCTACGACTGCTTTCAAAATCAACATTCGGAATATTTTCTTTCACCTTGACAACTGACAACTATGCAATATTGTCACGATATTATAGTGATATGGCTCGGACCAGTGTTTGGCGGTTACTGTCGTTGTTTTGGAGTGGGCAGTCGTTAGGTGTTTGTTTAGCGGCATATCAACTCCTTATGGGTCATTTAATGCCGAAATACTATTTTCTTGGGAACATTAGTAATTAAAATGTATTTCTGGTCATTTTTATTTATTTTTTTATCTATTTTTTTACAAATATGAATTCTTGGTAATTTTTTACTATAAAAATGTATTGCTGGTATTTTTACTATAAAGTTGTTTTTTTTTTATAATTTCATCGTATTTTGACACCAGTTTAAGGGTTAACTATTTACCCACAGCTGGGGCCCTAACAGGTGCTACCGTTCAGGATCAGGGTGGACCTGGGAACATCAATTAAGAGGCTGTTCATACTCATCAAAATCTGACGATCAGAATCCTTGCTGCAGGTTGTAGTTTATCGTCATACCGAGCAAGGAGTTGTCGCTGTGTTAGCCTCCACAGCTGTCTTCAGGTCAATGCACCAAAGAGGTATTGTCTCCGTTTCTTACTGAAAGTTAAATCAGACGTCCTTTCACCAAGTGGAATGTCTTCATTTCTTGTTGTATTAAATAGCACAAGTATTGGCTACTTTTATTTACTCCAGTAGAGAAGTTTTGCCGACTACTACTTAGTGATGGAGAGGGTAAAGTGAGTGAGTGAGTGAAACTACCCAATCCTACCAGCGGCAGACCCATATACTACAAGGCGAAAACACTTACTGAAGAGTTTTGGAAGGAGACACTCCTTTTTATCAGGAAATCTCAATTTGTTGATGTTGATCCTACTACACATGCTCACGAAACGAGCGATGCTGGTAGTTTCAAAATGTTTGAAAGAATTTGGAAACTAGCAGCGTCTCTCGTTTCGTGCACATGTGTGGTAGTGGCAACATCAACAAAGACCAGTCCGATGAAGTCCTAACGTATTAAACGAGTCACAAAAACCTATTTCAAATTTGTCATATTATTTTCTCAATACTGTTTCTTGATATATAAAATTATATATCGTTACGTCATACATACATACATACATATATATATATATATATATATATATATATATATATATATATATATATATATATATATATATATATATATGATAGATAAAGAACAAATATGAAACGTTTACCGTTCACTTTTATTAAAATTTTTACTTTTGTGTTGTTTGATTTTCGTTGGTCAATCATGTTTCACAATCATTCGACTCTTTAATCCAAATGTTAGCACAATTCGTAGCGGATTCAAACAGAATAACCAAACGCACTTGGATCGACATATATATATATATATATATATATATATATATATATATATATATATATATATATATACAGCGAAACAGTCTGTCTGTGGATGACAATATATATGCTCCTGAAAATATTTACTTCGGTTGAGCTCTCTGGGGAGGAAGTGTAGGCTTGTAAACAGTGACTATTACGGCTAATAATGCACAACTCTGTAAATCGAATCGAGTTTTCTCAGTCACTGTGTGTTTATCTAAAATTAAATACGCTTAAATTCACGTTCACACCTGCCGTGCGCCAACGGTTTAAGAGTAGAATCCCCGATTAGCGCCAATTCAGTCGGGTTTCGATCCTAGCTAGAGGCAACCGGGCATCTAGCTACATTAACTGTGATATATGGAAATAATCTGTCTCTTGGATGACTATATATATATATATATATATATATAGTGGGATGAACAAATATTCGTAGATATACAATATTTTAATTTATTGCATTTCCAACTAATGAATAAACATAATTTTCATATAATTAATTGTATACAGATGCATAATAACTGAATGCATAGAAAATAGAACAAATTTTGATTTAATAGAAATAAATCCCATTTATCCATTTCAATGTGTGCAAAAGTATTCGTACAATGCAAATTTCAGATTTTAAAACTTTAACACTCTAGATTATTCAAGGGGAATATTCTAGAATGTTCCAATAATGTTATCAGTAGTTATTTTTAGCCTAAAAATACAAACAGAACATTCTGTAATTGATATTCGTGCAAGAAGGTTTTCATCATGGCAAGAGGTAAAGAACTGACAAATTCGCAAAAAGAACTGATTGTTATGGTTTGGAAAGAAGGCAAAAGTTACAGGAAAACATTAAATGTTTGAAAAACATTAAATGTTTGAAGAACATTAATTTTTAAACATGTTTGAAAAACATTAATTTTCAAAAGATTACAAGCTTACAGTTCACATCCACTGAGTTGTAATCTCTCAGTTTCGAATTACAATTTATTACTAGGATTACAGCAAAAAATAAAACAAAAGAAAGCAACCAACACAATAAAAATTACTAATACTTTTATCCGAAATTCCAATAACAGCGACAACAATTTCAATAAAGGATTTATACAAGACAAAATCGATTCTACAATCGATCAAATAAAAAGAATGAAGAAAACGGCTCTATCTAAGCTGTATATTAATGCTCTAAGTAAGTTAGCAAACAATAACAAAATTCTCATCTCAACGTTTGACAAATGTGGAGGCATAGAATTTATGAACACGGACACATACCACGATAATCAGACAATGTTACTAGCAGATAATAAAACGTATGCAAAAAAAAAGAAGAAATTACAAACCTAAGAACTATAAACATAAGATCATTTTGCTTTACTGTGTGCCTTCTGACAAACCCACACTTATTAGAATGCAGCCTCGTCTTCGTTTCGTCGCTAAATGTGATCTTAGCCCAACCATCTGCATCCCATATTTCATATCACTTTAAACAAGGAAAAAAATTCAAGACAAAAACAGACAATGTTACGAGCAGATAATAAAACCTATGCACAAAAAACACCTAAGAACTATAAACGTAACGTTGTTTAATGTGGACCATTTTGCTTTACTGTGTGACTTCTGACAAACCCACACTTATTAGAATGCAGCCTCGTCTTCGTTTTGTCGCTGAATGTAATCTTATCCCAACCATCTGCATCCCGCATTTTATAACAATTTAAACAAAAACCATTTGAAGGCAACATTAAGTTGGTCAATGCTGCTATCTTCGTTGAAATGAACCCCTTCATCCCATATTATTTAAGGATACACATCGTGTCATTTATTGATACCAAGTTGAACAAGTCACACTCTTCCATCCCTTGACTATCAGTTTTGTCACTAAACTTTTTCGCTGTTCTGATCATTATCCTTATCCTATGCAGAGGCTTTTGAAATCGGCAATAGTTTGATCGATTCAAAACAATTCTAGTGCTTTGGGACTTCAAGGGTATTTTTGAAATGACACTTCTTGACATCCTAAGATCCTTAGCGATTGTTCGCTGGTTCATATTCTAGGGTAGCTTGACTATCTTCATCCTAGTTTATTTGGAAATTTCCGCCAGGATTTGCTGAAATGAAAGAATGCAGAAATTCCATGTCGGAATTTATCCTATAGGTTGAAAAAAATGTCAGCCTTGTTCTGGCAAAAAATTACTGTGAGTGGTAAAAAGCCTTTTGAGATCAATATAACAAACCTTACACGCAAGCCCCCAACCCGCCAATGGATGGCATGCCACTGGCATTTCCCACTGGTGGTCCGCTGTCGGACCGCCGGCGTGTTCGTTTCGGCAATGTTACCACTTGCGGGCAGCTAGTGGCCCACTGTTGCCATCGGTGGCACGCCAGCGGTCCACTAGCGTCTTGTGTGTAGTGAAGTTGGATCGACTCTGCCTTTTACTGACTGTCGATATGGAAAAAAATGCCTTTTACTAGTGTCGATATGGAAAAAAATCCTTTACTATAAAGGTAATTTACATTAACCAGAAAAAAAGCTTAGTCAGAAGCGTCTGTCTTTTTAAATTTGTATTTTTTTAATGTAACTATAACAACAAAAACATTTCGATTTCATTTTTGCCTTTAAAAAGTCGGAAGACGAAACGCGTCGGCAAAATCTAAGATATTTTTCCAATTGTCATATATATATATATATATATATATATATATATATATATATATATATATATATATATATATGTGGAGCATGCACGTATTTATATGCCTATCCTCATATTAAGAGAAAAATCTGCTCATATAAAGCATAAGAACCACTCTGTGTCTGCATCTATGTCTATGTGTTTATGTGTTTTTACATGTCTGTGAGTGAGCGAATATGATCCAATGATACTACGACAGAGTTGATTTTCGGGTAGTTACATCTTATAGAGGATGTTTTTGTCGGTAAACTGTGAAAGGTTTCACGATACTGAACTTCTCTTAAAGTAATATGTGAAAAGCTCAAATGGTCTCCATCGACCAAATTTAGTCAAGACCGGTGAATTCATAACTTACTTAAGATATATTAGTATGAACATAAAGTAGCTCAGCAAGAATTGGAACTCGGTTCTCCAGTTCCATTTTCTGTACTGCTGACTGTTTAGCCAATTCCGCAACTAAAAAAGGAAATGCTGGCAAAATACTATACCTACCATTTTTTTTAATATAATTCATGTCTCTTTTTCCTCTCTCTCTCTTTTTCTTTCTCTCTCTCTTTTCTTTCTCTCTCTTTCTCACTCTCCTCTCTCTCTCTTTCTCTCTCTCTTTTTCCTCTCTCTCTCTCTTTCTCACTCTTTTCTCTCTCTCTCTTTCCTTCCCTTCGATTATTTGCTTGATTTCTTCTTTTTTTTCTTTTCGGTATTTTTCATTCTTCGCTTTCTGTTTTTTTTTTCTTCTTCGTCCTTTCTTTTGATTACTTATTTTCTTGGTTTTCCGTACGTTGGCCTTTTCCCCACTCTTTCCTTGCTACTCTTATATAGAAGTTCTTCTAATATTCATTGACATCTATCGAAATTAATCTTGCACTTTACGAAGCCATATGCGAAAGGGCGATGTAAACAGGTGCTAGACAAAATGCGGATAGAAAAAAAAATGTCTTCTTTATGTTCTATTTGACAATATACGATATTTGGACATTTTCAATTCTCAGCCGACCTATTCATTTCCAATCATCCTAAATTGTAGATATATTAAGTAGTAACACACACACACACACACATATATATATATATATAACATGTATAAAATTGTATATAAAATTATATAAATTAAATATATATATCATATATATATAAATATATATATATAAATATATATATAAATATATGGCCTGACGATTGCGTCTAGCATGAAACAGCCTATAGCCTCTAAGTGTTGACTTCAATGTTCACTTTCATAGTTACACACGCTCTATTTCTGATATTGAGCACTTTATCCCATGAATATAACACGCCTTAAGAGTATATTTCTTCATATATATATATATATATATGATAAGCAAATATAAATGGATATAAATCCGACAGAATGAAGAAAATATCTGGAAAAACAAAACAAAAATCCTTAAAATGCGATTATGTTGTGTTAATATGAATGAAATGTCGACGTCTGACGTTTAGATTTAATAACCTTCTTCAGGACAATATTCATTAAAAATACAATTAACATAATCAGTATAACACGACGAAAACGATGGACATAAAAACAAGTCTTATCCAAAACAGATAAATGAAAATTTTAAATGATCAACTTTCCGTTTGAGCGTGGTCACGTTGTCGTCAAATGGGCGATGCTTTCACAACGTATTTGTAAAAATTTTATAAATTTGATTCCGATGGAAAGATTTTTCATATATACAGTTCGTTAGAAAATCTTTTCTGTTCTTATAGGAATACGCGGAGACTAGTAGATTCCTGTATCTTCGGATAAGCATGCAGTCCTCCATGTAATAAAATGAATTCAGGTTTGTATTTCCAGTGGACAGTATGATAAGCAAATATAAATGGATATAAATCCGACAGAATGAAGAAATCTGTTTTGGATAAGACTTGTTTTTATGTCCATCGTTTTCGTCGTGTTATACTGATTAATTGTATTTTTAATGAATATTGTCCTGAAGAAGGTTATTAAACCGAAACGTCAGACGTCGACATTTCATTAATATTAAAACAACATAATCGCATTTTAAGGATTTTTGTTTTGTTTTTCCAGATATTTTCTTCATATATATATATATATATATATTTATATATATATATATATATATATATATATATATATATATATATATATATATATATATGAAATAAATATATACGAAATATTGTATTTTATAAATGTAAAAGCCTTAACTAAAACAAATTTTGATAATTTTATATGTAAATATACATTTTATTAAAAAATAGTAATAAACTTAATTAATTCTTATTCTAACAGAAATTAATGCATTTTTTCATTTTAACTGATGAAAAAAGTATTCGTACAAAACAAAAGCGAGCATATTAACTTAATTTTGGAATATCCTTTATTGAGTTCAACAGCTACCAGTCTATTCCTGTACGTCTCAACTAATTATTTGCACACATTGTGGTATTTTGTCCCATTCTTCTTGCATATTGTCTTCAAATTCTTGATATTTGTTGGTTCTCTTTTCCCAATTTGAATTTTCAAATATCGCCATAAATTCTCGATTGGGTTCAAGTCTGGGGACTGACTTGGCCATTGTAAGACATCAACGTTACGTTAACCATTTCCTTGTAGATCTAGCGGTATGCTTAGGATCATTTATTCAGTTGGAAAACCCAATCAGGAGGTAGCCGAAGTCTCTCAACAGAACGCATTAAATTGTCTTGCAGGACTTTCTGGTATCTTTTGGCATTCATCTTGCCATCTATTATTGATATTCTGCCAACACCTTTTGCAAAAAACAGCCCCAGATCATGATACTGCCACCACCAAACTTTACAGTTGGCAACGTGTTCTTTGGTAAGTAGGCTTCACCGTCCTTCCTCCACACATGATTTCGATAATTATGACCAAACAACTCTATTTTAGTTTCATCTGTCCATAGTACTTTTCCCCAAAACGAATATTCTTTATCCTTATGCTCTCAAACGAATTTTAGCCTAGCATCTCTGTGTCGTTTCAAGAGGAGTGGTGTCTTCCTTGGGATGCGTGATTTCAGACTGTTTTTGTGTAGTTCATTACTTATTGTACGCTTGGTTACTTTAATCTCTAATGCACGCAGATGTTCCTGCAGCTCTTCTCGGGTAACCTGTGGATTTTGTTGGATCTGGCGTTCTAATATCCTTGCTGATCTTAGAGAAATCTTCCTCGGAGCACCTGTTCGTCTTTGGTTTTCGACGCTGTTACGAGTTTTAAACCTTGCAATGAACGAAGCAATTGTAGTAAAAGGAATATCCAGGCTGTTAGAAATCGTTCTGTAACTGTTCCCATCTCTCCAAAGAGACAAAATGTGTTGTTTTTGTGAAATAGTCAATTCTTTACCTTTAGGCATTATTAGAACCTTCTCGTAAGACTAGAAATTGCAGAATGGTCTGATAATGGCTAATAGCGTTAAGTATAATTTCTGATAACATTACTGGAACATTCTAGAATATACTTTTCTCATAATTAATTGATTATTTTAATCTAATAACTGATTTGTACGAATACATTTTTCCCCAGTTAGAATTAAAAAAACGCATTAATTTCTGTTAGAATAAGAATTAAGTTTATTATTATTTTTTAATAGTATGTGTCTTTATACATAAAATGTGCCGAGACTTGTTTTAGTTAAGGCTTTTACATTTATAAAAATACAATTTTTCAAGTGTACGAATATTTATTTCCCCCACTTTATATATATATATATATATATATATATATATATATATATATATATTTTGTGGAGCTAAATATATCTGTTAATAATTCAATTTATCATACTATCTCCTGATGAGTGACATTCCTGCAACTCTGGTTTATATTCTGATTATTTCCAAATAGAACATAAATAGGTTAGAAAAAATGTAATGATTTTCAGTGAAACGTATTAATGTTTTTTCTTACCTAAGAGGAGGATTAAAACAAAACTTTCACAATTATAATTAAAAATATAGTTTCATATCCAGAAACCCTGGTCTGTAGTGAGGAAACAACATTCTCGAAAAGGGCTTAAATTTTGCATCTTATCTAGGTAATATTCTCATGGGTATTTTAAAATACTCCCGAAAAAAAATTACATCTTGAAGTAAGACGTTTTATCGGAGATTGAAGATTTTTTTGACACGCCTAATAACAACATCTTAAAGGTCCAAATTGTTCTCAGATCCAGCACTCAAAACCGAATGGTTTTAACTATTTGGGTTCCATTCTGGTCAAATAGTGAACCACCAAACAAAAGCGAAACATTATGAAAGTATAAAAATACATTTTAAATTCCTGTTTTGTCCTCCAGTGGCACGCGTATTTATCATTTGAACATCATTCGGACTATTGTCCTTATCATCGTTGCCATATTTAACAAGGTTCTCTCTCTCCATCCGTTTGCTCGCATATTCAAGTTTGGCGATTTTAACGCCTATCATACCAAGTGGCTTAATAACACTACTACTGAACTTGCAGGCATACAAACCATTAATTTTTTCAATTTCCCAATCCCTCACGCAAATAGTTCACTTTCCCACGTTTTCCCTGCAATCTGGATGGTGTGAAATCGTTTATCTTATGTTTTACCTCCATCTCCGTTCCTCAGCGCCACGCAAATCTCAACATTTGGCGATCACATCACGCTGTCGTGTCTGTCATTTTCTTCAACTCCAATCCTAGTAAAAAACCTCCTACCACTAGAAGATAGTTCTGCTATTAAACGTGCATTGACTTATTATTTTAAAATCCGGGGTTTCATCTATACGACGTCCCTTGGGCGTTTTCTTCACGCTCCCCTTTCAAGAATGTGGTCAAATGGTCTCCTCCTGGGTTAGCTGGAATCGAGGCGTACATCCCTGGGAGGAAAATTTGGTTAAATCGCATTCCTTCTCCTGGTTTTCCTTCTGCTTGCTCATCTGCCATTGCATTTGAGGAATCACTTTTCTTTTTACCTTTATCAGAGCGACATGTCTGCAATAAACGTCTCTTCGTCTCTGCCTGTAACCATAAGTGTAAGCGTTCCTCTAGGAACAAAATCAGATTTTCTGCTCGAATAAAAAAGAACGTATTGCATCTCGAAATTTGACTCCAAGGATTATTGGCGTCTTGAGTTGGGGGCGCTTCTATACCTCCTTTGTTCAACCAGTTTGAGGTTCTGACCTTTTTGCCGATCAAGGCTTACGACTGAATTCAATTCAACGTTCGATCCTTCCGGTGTATCCACACGATTCCCCTCGAACTGAGGCTCATCTGAGCGACTAAATCACCCGTATCTTGTTCTGGGCATCACTTACAAATTAGACCAAATAGCTGAAGTTGTTACATTTTTTACCAGCCATTGTCCTGAAGAATTGTTAACCTTTAAAATTTTAAACCCAGGTAAAAGACAACGAATACTGATTTTCAATGAACAAGGCTTGTTTTTTAATACCCACAAAAAGATAAAAAACGTTGTTTCTTACTTTAATAAATTTTTTTGAATGGTTGGCCCTTCTGACCCTTCCATTTCTATCATTATCGTCCTATCAAGTCTCCTACCAAACATAAAATCGGCAGTCGATATACACAATCAACGTAGATAAATATCTTTTAATTATATCCCATAATCTGCCCTTCTTACAAATGCAATTCTCCGTTCTGCTTTTGTAAGGTTTCTACATTCGGTGCTCTAGAATGATTACTGAGTTTTGTTTACCAAGCATTTTATAATAACGGGGAAATCGTGCCGTGGCATGCCGTTTTTCTTCGCAGGCGTCAGGGTTATGGAATAATAGGTCGATTGTTCGACTTAATGAGGATCATTCCTGCCGAATCGAACATTGAGGGTCGTTCTCAATGGATTCTCCTCCAGTTCAATCCCAAAAACGCAGGTTATCCCCAATCTCAAATCCTACAGTTTTAATTTATTTTTTCTTCATTAACGATTTCCTGATGTCAATGTTCCCAAAATCTATGCGGACGACATCGAATTACTTCAAAAATAAATCTGTTCGCCATAAACTATTTTTTGATTTTTGTTTTGAAAATAGGACCTCCAATCGGTTGTGGACTTGGACAGGAATTTTTGCAGGCTAATTTTAATGTCCCAAAAACAAACTGCTCTCGATTTTTCACCAGAGAGAACCATCATTGTCAACTACTAATATGAGTCCTTTGTGAATTAATCCATAGTCTCACATTGTCCGCTGACCTGATATGGAACAAATACATTGCATCAAATGGAATTTCGTCCACCGCTCCAAAGTTGATTCCCTGTGCCGCACCAGGAAATTTTATCCAGCAGAATCGATCCTTCAAATCTACAAAAACAACCATTCATCCTTGCATGGAGTATTGCTGCCATATATGGTCTGGGAATAAATTAATTGTCTCAAGGTCCTTGATAAAAAACAAAACGGATATGCAATTTAATCATTTTATTTTCATGGTATCCATCTGCAGCCTCTATCATAAGACGTCAAATTTTTTCGGTAATGTCTTTTTTTTAAAATTCATTCACGGTTAACTCACCTTTCCTCGCTTTCGCCCTTTCCCAGGACCTTTTGAAATTAACGCTCAACTTTCTGGCATCTCCAGTTCATCCGTCAAAATCTAGAAATGAGCAGGCTCGACGTTTTCGTATTTCTTGTCTTCATGATAACTATAATCTTTCAACGGAGAGAATGTAACGTCAAAAGACAAAATCCAGATAGTATTTGATCTATCATATAACCTTTTTTTCATCCTTTCCTCTATCAATCCGCCGTTCTTCTCGCTCCAAATCTGTAACCCCTTGCGTTAAGGTGGCTTCCCGCCTTGACTTTGGGGGGAATGCTTTAAAAAAAAAATTATCAAACGTTTCCCCGTTGTAACGGCCTGAGTTCCATCAGGTGGTTAGAATCTCGAACTGAACCCTTTATTTCAGCTCCCTTGACCGTAAGCTGTTCTAGTTCACAGTCGGTTCTTAATGGATGTCAGTTATCAGTTATATCCCGTTAATTCGTTCTCTCCAAGTTCTCCACTGCCTTAACCAGGTATTGAACTCACCACTCTTTGGGTCATGTCAAAATCTAACCAACGCGTTTATCTAACCGTGCCATGTGGTCGTTCCTGTCTCTGTAGACCAATCACTCAACACGAATTTATAGTAAAAATTACTGAAACCAATATATAATTTATGGACAACAATACATCTTTATAGTAGAATTATCAGCAATATATATTTATAGTAGAATTATCAATAATCAGTATTTATAGTAGTTATCAACAATTAACAATATATATTTATACAAAGAATTATCAACAAATATATTTATAGTAGAATTATCAACAATACATAATAAAGTAAAATATCAACAATACATATTTATAGTAGAATTATCAATAATATATATTTATTCCAGAATTATCAACAATACATATTTATAGTAGAATTATCAATAATATATAAAATAGTAGAATTATCAACAATATATATTTATAGTATAATTTTCAACAATACATCCTTCCTGGTTCAGTTATCAACAATACATATTTATAGTAGAATTATCAACAATACATATTACTGGTAGAATTATCAACAATACATATTTATAGTAGAATTATCAACAATACATATTACTGGTAGAATTATCAAAATATATATTTATAGTAGGATTATCAACAATATATATTTATAGTAGAATTATCAACAATACATATTACTGGTAGAATTATCAAAATATATATTTATAGTAGAATTATCAACAGTATATATTTATAGTAGAATTATCAACAATACGTAATTATAGTAGAATTATCAACAATACATATTTATAGTAGGATTATCAACAATACATATTTATAGTAGGATTATCAACAATATATATTTATAGTAGAATTATCAAGAATATATATAGTAGAATTATCAGCAATATATATTTATAGTAGAGTTATCAACAATACATATTTATAGTAATATATTTTCATATAGAATGACCAACAATACATTTTTGTAGCAAAGTCAACAACAATGCATTTTATCGGTAGTTGAAGTCATGCAATTGTATTCAAAATATTTAGATTTCTGCATTGAATAATCTATAGAGGTTGATATGCCACTAAACAAAATCAACCAAAGCATCATGGGAAATTTTAAGAGATAAACATTGATTCATTGCCCCAAAAAGAAACCGTGAATAGTTCACTAGAACTTGATGTTAAAGGAAAATTGAAAACTGATATTTGATGCTGCGCAAAAGATAAAACATCAGGGTAATCAATGAGAGCGAAACAGTAAGCCAACAATTATTCCAGCATCTTTAACGATGGGTCGTATTCCACTTGGTTTTTGGAGTCACACTCAACAGACGTTCAAAGCGTGGAGCCTCGTTATGAGTAGAAGCATTCATTTGGACTCGAGTGTGATCTGTGATGAAGAAATGTTTAGGAGACTGGTTTGTGAAGTTTTGAAAATTACAAACATGTTTGTCCCCATTGAGCTGTTAGAGATAGATCAGAAGATATATCATCTGCAAGGAGCTGGTCATCTAAATTTCTGGAGGTGCACCTATGCACTATTTTATCATCTGCATAGATGTTTAACAATGATCTGATTATTTTCCTCGACAGAGCGCTAAAAAACAGAAAGATGGTAGAGAGAGCTTTGCAGCACAACTAGATTGATTTCCTGAGATTCAGAGTATTAGCCATTAATGACGATCTTCAAGAATCTACCCAATGATGTTGTTATACTGTTAAAGAAAAAAAAACCTTTAAATCAAGAAAAAAATACCTGAGCGTCACATACGTGCCAGAGGTCACTTGGTATGCTGAGTCGCCAAGAGAGATTCATTATATCATATTTTCAGACAAAGACGCAATTTTTCGTGAATCTTTTCGGTTATAATTTCAGTCTGGTTATTACCTTATAAGGTAAGATGGTTTGCCTACTCAGAATCCCTTCTGCAACGATTTCTGGTTCTCAATAAAAACACCTTATTTACCGATGGTTCAAACGTTCTCTCCTATTGCCTGTGAAACGGCCGAGGTCCCGCTTCCCATGGGCGAAGTCTGCCTAAGCTGTAGCCAAAGTCTGCCCGTACTTCTGCCGAGGTCTTCCCGTACCACGGCCTACCAACGCCACCATTCTCTCTTCTTAAAATTGATGGTTAGTCCTTTATTCTCGCTTTCCTTTTCTAATTTCTGTAGGAGTACCTGTAGCTTCCTTTCTGTGTTTGTTAACAACGCTGTGTTATTTACATATCTAATGCTGTTAAGATTGTGGTCACCAATAATGACTCATGGTAGGATTTCTAATTCACTCAGGATTGCTTTACTGTAAAGATTGAATAGGTCTGGCGAGAAGACAAATCCTTGTTTACCGTCCTTTCTATTTTTGTGTAACCTTAACCGAAGCCCATATTAATGATCATATAAAAAGAAGGAAAATATAGAGATATATTGAACGTGTTGTATTTAAGAGGAAGTCTTTTGTTGAAACATGATTTATTTAACAGAATGGTCTCTTAAGAGTCTTTTTGTGAATTTCTGATGGTATCAAATATGTCCTTTGACCTCGGCTGGAAATTTGTAAAGGTATGAAAATTTCCACCTGACATCAAACAATACATTCTTTTAATGCATCTCAATAAGGTTGCGTTTGCTTGTTGGGCTACGTCCATATTTGGAAGTAGCCAAACACATCCGACCACGAAATACACAGTTTTATTTCTGTTTTTGTTTTTTTAATTATATGTTTATTTATTAGCTTTTCTCTACGTCTCCTATTTTCTTAACTAAATTCTTCCTGATTGAAGAAACGAAAAAATCAGCTGCTATTTTTTCAACTTGCCAAGGAGTACCAACTTGCTTTTAAAATCCTACTATATAGGAGTTTTATCTAGTCATAAGCAACTTGAGAACCGATGTTCCAAGTGTGTTGAAGTTTCGGATGGATATATAAAGCAGCATGTATATTTTATTCATTTTGGTAAGAGTGAGAATATTTCAGCACCACTCGTGTATATATATATATATATATATATATATATATGTGTATATATATATATGTATGTGTGTGTGTGTGTGTGCGTGTGTGTGTGTGTCTCAATAATAAAGAGAAGAGGAAAACATTTCTTTAACAACGTGTTTTGTCTTCTGATAGACTTCATCAGAAGGCGAAACACTTTGGTAAACAAACGTTTATCGTTTGTTTTTATTCATATTTTTTACACATATCTTATATTTTATTTATATCTACATTTTTAAGCACACTCGCGTACACACACATATTTCACTATGCATATATATATATATATATATATATGATCGAAATAAAAGTATAAAATTTAATACTACTAGACATATTAAAAAGTATTAAATAATAAAAAAAAAACTCAACAACAAGGGGGGGGAAGCAACCGGTTTCGCTCCCGCTCGTCAGGCTTCCACGGGAGATTGAAGATTAAAACAGAGAAATGTACAGTAAAAAAAAAAAAAAAAAAAATATTAAGCAAACACATATGCATATATATATATACATGTAAGTACATATGTAGGAAGAAACTAGAGGCAGATGACAGCGAGTCCCAGCAAACACTCACGTTGTTTGCACAAAGAAGGCTTGCGGGACCCGATGTAAAGTGCCTCCAGAACCTTAAGATGAAATATAGTGTGACCGGGCCAACACGGTGAACCAGTCAACACTAAATTTGGCGGCACAATCTCTGCTATTTAAAAGGTGTTCGTGTGAAGCGAAATTCCAAAAATCACTTTTAAAGTGGGTAAAATCAGGGTTACTCTCAAAGGAAATCGCCAAAGAAATCCGTCCTTCCGGTTCGATTCGTCCCCGATTATATGGTCTTCCTAAAATCCATAAGGAGGGTGTACCGTTGCGACCGATCTTGTCCATGATCGGGTCAGCCCAACACAAGATAGCCCAATGGCTTTCCACACTTTTGGATCCTGTGTTGCAGTGTCTGGACGGTTTTTGTATCAAGGATTCCTTTTCCTTTGTTGACCGTGTGCGAAAATTTTCTTCTTCCGGTAAGTTCATGTGTTCTTTCGATGTTTCTTCCTTATATACGTGTGTTCCTTTGATGGAAACCATCGATATTTGTTGCGACTATCTTTATCGCAGTTCATTAACATCACCTAGTTTCCCGGAGTCAATTTTTCGGGAATTGATGAAATTTGCAACGTCCTCCGTTGAATTCAGTTTCAACAATACTATGTACCGACAGATTGACGGGGTCGCTATGGGCTCTCCTTTGGGTCCTGCACTTGCTAACATATTTGTTGGCTTCCAGGAAGAAAAAATACGAAGGAATCCACTTTGTCCTCAACTGTACTATCGGTATGTGGATGACACCTTTTGTTTATTTAACGGTGAAGTTGAGGTTGACCAGTTTCTTTCGTTTTTAAATGGCATCCATCCGGCACTAAGGTTCACTGTTGAAAAAGAGTCCAATCATAAATTGGCTTTTTTAGATGTATTAGTACATCGTACGTCAACAGGTTTTCTTACTTCCGTTTACAGAAAACCTACTTTTGCAGGGTTATACACTCGTTGGGACTCTTTTTGTCCCACTAAGCGCAAGATCAACATTATCAAAACCCTCCTCCACAGAGCATTAAAGATTTGCTCTGAGCCTTTCCTGAATGATGAAATCAACTTTATTAAGGACACCCTATGTAATTTAGGTTATCCTCTTGATACTGTTAATTCAGTTATCCGGAGTAAAGTTGAAGAGTTCAATAGTGCCGATGTCTACACTGTCAAAAAATGCCCTGTTTACCTGAGATTGCCCTGGATTGGTACAAAGTGTGATAAAATGGCCAAACAAATTTCTTCAAAGGTTCGTGGCTGCTTTTTTCTCCGCCGAAGTTCGGATTATTTTTCAAACTCGGCCTATGTTTCGACCTGCTTGTAAGGACGTTCTCCTCCCCACCATATTAATTCTATTATTTACAAATACGTTTGTAGTTGCGGAGCTGACTACATAGGGAGAACGACTCAGCGCTTAGACACCAGAATAAAGCAACACGTTCCTACTAAAATTAGAACCACACCTTGCCTGCGAATGTTCTCGTCCCAAACACCTACAGTTCCGCCATATGCGAACACCTTTTAAATAGCAGAGATTGTGCCGCCAAATTTAGTGTTGACTGGTTCACCGTGTTGGCCCGGTCACACTCTATATTTCATATTAAGGTTCTGGAGGCACTTTACATCGGGTCCCGCAAGCCTTCTTTTGTGCAAACAACGTGAGTGTTTGCTGGGACTCGCTGTCATCTGCCTCTAGTTTCTTCCTACATATGTACTTACATGTATATATATATATATGCATATGTGTTTGTTAATATTTTTTTTTTTTTTTTTACTGTACATTTCTCTGTTTTAATCTTCAATCTCCCGTGGAAGCCTGACGAGCGGGAGCGAAACCGGTTGCTTCCCCCCACTTGTTGTTGAGTTTTTTTTTTTTATTATTTAATACTTTTTAATATGTCTAGTAGTATTAAATTTTATACTTTTATTTCGATCATTAAATTTTGTACCCACAAAAATATCTTCAAATATATATATATATATATATATATATATATATATATTTCTATTGCTTCAAATGTTATAATGGATACTTGCATTTTCACTTGAAACAGTGTGTATTACCCATATCGGTTAGCGTATTCGAAAAATACCACCTCCAGCAAAAAAAGAAATCGCGTTCCGCATTTTGAGAGGAAAAAGCACCGTTTGATACATTTCGCTTTACTGTTTGTCGAGGAATACTGTAAGGATCCATTTTTCCTTTTAAGGAAAGCACATCTCACTAAGATATTTTTTTACGAAATATTCTTTGTTTAGTTCTTCTGTGTAAACAGATGGATAGACGTAATATATACTCGTGGGTTTCTTGATTTTGTTTACCACCATATCAACCTCTATAAGTTGTTTAACGTCGAAAATCTAAATATTTTTCCGTAGTTTTGTTCTTTTCGACTACAGATATTTTGTACATAGTTTTATATTTTCAGGGTAAATTTGTATTAGAAAATTATATTGTTGGTATTTTTTCTATTTTTGTAGAATTATTCTTCAAGTGGGCGAGCAAATTTATAGACATCTTTAGTTTGTTGATGCTTTATTTTATTTCTTGTATCATTTGGCGATTTTTAATTTTTCTGTAATGAATTACGAGTTCACATTGTTGTTATTTTGCCGCTAGTTGATATATATATATATATATATATATATATATATATATATATATATTATATATATATATATATATATTTATTTGTATGGATTTCTTATAATTTTTTCATCTGACTTCTGCTTACTATGTACTAAATAGACGTGTCAAAAAGGGACAGAGAGGAAGAAAAAAGAGAAACAAACAGACAACAACAACAAATAAAGAAAGGAAGAAAGAAAGAAAGAAATAAAGAAACTACTGCTCTAAGAAATGGCAATAGGAAAAAAATATAGATCGGTTTTCGTTCGTCTCTCATCGGAGTTCGATGGGGGAATTAAACTTTGACTCAAAAGAAAGATGTGTAAATAAAAATAAGAAGCAAATATGTATCAATAATATATTAACATAGATATACTTATAAACAAATAACATACCTTTAGTTCATACAAAGATGGCTGCTTAAGTTTTTGGCTAAAACATTTCAAGTAATAGTCGGAATGTGATCTATTATTTTTTCTTTCGTGTATTTAACTTTTTTTCTTGTACTTCGAATAAAGTTTATTAGATTTGGGTTATAGGATTTTATTCAGTCTTTTTGGGGTTGTATATATCTTAGTAGGAATTTGTTTTCTTGTCTGCTTTTAGAAATGAGTTCTGATCATTTGTTTAGGAGTATTTTTCAGGGAAGGTAATTATCCCTATTTCCTTACCTAGGCAAATGTTTTGAGGTATTGTAATCTAGAACTCCTGATTCCTATGCACAGAGCCTATCTATCTATCTATCTATCTATCTATCTATCTATCTATCTATGTCTGTCTGTCTGTCTCTCTCTCTCTATATATATATATATGTGTGTGTATATATATATATATATATATATATATATATATATATATATATATATATATGTATATGTCCTACCCCGTGTTGCATTTGAATTTTAGGTACTTTAGATTTATAATGTTATTTCGAAGACGCTTGTTGATGAAATGTTAGAAAATTATCAATAAATTGTAAATTCACAATATTTATCAACATTATCAGAAAATAATTTCAGTAACTTTAGTGAATTTAAAATTTATTGATAATTTTCTAAGATGCGTCTTCGAAATAAGATAATAAACTGAAAGTACCTAAAAC
This sequence comes from Acanthosepion pharaonis, assembly GCA_903632075.3. Taxonomy (NCBI): domain Eukaryota; kingdom Metazoa; phylum Mollusca; class Cephalopoda; order Sepiida; family Sepiidae; genus Acanthosepion; species Acanthosepion pharaonis. The sequence continues at coordinate 176,634 of CAHIKZ030005166.1, read as the reverse complement.
TCAATAAAATAATAGAGTATTTAAGATATTTCAAATTTTATATATTACTGGGTAGTTTAAAAATATATAAAATGAGGTTTGTATTAGCCATTTAAATGTATTTCAATTATCTACCCCCAAGTCAAATTTTGCAAACATTAGGTTGTTGATAGATGTGTCAACACCTCATAAAAACACCCACCTCCGTGTATAAAATTTTCTGCAATATTTTAAACTAGTAGTAAAATTTATTTCAATTCAGATTAATTAAACTTTAAATCAGCTGTTTCTCAAATAACGTTCCATAAAACTCTATTTTATTTTTGAAAGATTTTTTCATAAAGAGAATTTTGTTGCGTTGACAGATTTGGATGTTTTTAAAAAGAAAAAATATCCAATCAATTTAAATTCGGTTTGAAATACAACAAAGTATTTTGCTTAATGGAAATATTAAATTTAATCTATTAACTTGGAATTAAAAACTTCTTTTGCCTGAATAATGTCGCGAGACCTGAAAAGACGTGTTGCAAAATTATGGACTTAAACCAAAATAAAAAAAATAAAAAAAAAACTTCAAGAAAGACTTCTTTTTATATTTTTAAAAGCATTTTAAGCTTTACGTATCGTTTTATTTGGAAGTACCTTTTATATATAAGACACCAACGTTAAATTAGTCTGAAGGTGTCCTTCGAAAAGACAAAACGCGTGATGTAGAAAATTTCAACTATTTTATCATTCAACAACCCATTCTTTAGTGTACAGCAATTATATTTGAACAAAAACTGTTTTCTCAAATTTTTGAATTTTGGCCAATATGTCTGAAAAAATAAAAAATGTAAGAGAGAAAAATAATTACAAAAACATTACAAAAATATAAAATTGCTTTTTTATTGATGCTTCAAATATAGTATCTCATTTTTATTTATCTTTTGTATATCTTTTCTTCAGGGTATTTTTTCATTCACGTAATTTTCAAAAAAATTCTTTGCCGCTTCTCTGTTCATTATGCTTTTCTATCATCATAAATTTTATCCAATATATATTTTAAAATGTTCTTCTTTCTTATCGTGTCATATATTATTCTATAATTTATGCTTCAATATCAACTGTTCAATAATTCATCGTTTCATTATTGATCATTTAATTATTTATTTAACAAAAAATATTTGTACATTGATCTTGAATTTTTCTCTTAAAGTATGTTAGATGTTTCGTTCTTTAAAAATATTTCAGAATGAATATTGTTCGACTTGTACCTCTTCATCGCCTTCTTCTTCTTCTTCTTCTTCTTCTTCTACGTGTCGTGTCCCTTCAGCTCGTTAGCGATCATGGTTCACTACAAGTTCCTATCCTTCGTAGCTCTTAATAAATTTTGTCTTTTGTTATCTCGCATAAATCTTGTACCGCCATCCATTTACTGAAGCTCGCTAGTTAGATTATGCATTGTTTTCCTCTGCCCTTCTTGCCTTCAGTCTCTCCTGTGGGTATCAAATTTTCCAAGCCCTCTTTCTTCATTATTTGCTCTTAATGCTTCACTTGTCTCTTCCTGATATTAATTCTAAGCGTTCTTTTTTGTTTTCATTGCCTCTAGAACTTCGTCGTTGCTCACCTATTGTGTTCATGGTATTCTCAGTATCCTTCTGTAGAGTCACATTTCTGTTGCTTCAAGTGTCTTCTTCATCTATAAGGAGATTGTTCAGCATTCACTATCATATAAAAGGACTGATATTTCCGTAAGATTGTTTTTTAAAAAGTTTTCGTGTTTCTAACAAGGTCTAAAACCTAATGGCGTTGGTGACTAAACTGTTTGCTTTTAAAAGTGACATACCAAGATCAAATTCGTATTTTAAAGTACTTTCTTTTTTTACATAAGACGATGTGAAATCAGGGTGCAGCCAGGCCGATCAAGTTGATCTTTATTTCGGCAAATAAGAGTTTACCTTGGGTCAAGCTTGCACCTGGCTTCTCTGAAAGACGATATTTCAACATCTTTGAATCCATTATATTATTATTATTATTATTATTATTATTATTATTATTATTTGTGTCATGTCTCTTCAGGACGTTGGTGATCATGGCTCTTCGTAATTTCCTTTGTAGCTTTTAGTAAATTTTATCTTTTTACTATCTCTCTTAAACCTTCGTTGTTATTAGCTGTATTTTGATTTAAAAGGTTTGATAGTTTAGGTGTTAGTCCTGTCAAAAAGATAGTATAATTTTTTTTTCATTGTATGTTATAAATAATGATTTCATAATCTCCGAGTATTTTAAGTTTAAATCCTGATTTATATTTTCATTGCTACCTTTTTCCTTTTTCTCCCCGTAATCGATACTTCAAATATACAAATCAACCATTCACCCTTGCATGGAGTATTGCTGCCATATATGGTCTGGGGCACCTTCTGTTTACCTCGGAGTTCTTGACAAGATCCAGAGACTGATATGTAATATAATTGGTCGTGATCTGGCGTCTAGTCTACAGTCATTCTCTCACAGACGCGCCGTCGCCTCTCTCTGTCTTTTTTACAAATACTTTCATGGTAATTGCTCCGATGAGCTGCTTTCACTGGTTCCCAGACTCCATGAATTCAAGCGCCCTACGAGGCTGGCATCCTACTCCCACCCCTACAATGTAGAAACTTTTAAATGTAGCTGTCTCTTCTACTCCAATAGCTTCATACCTCGCACCTGTGGAACACCCTTCCCAATTACTGTTTCCCTGAGAATCTCCAACTATTCAAATGTAATGTCAATTGACACCTCCAGTTACCTTGATCTATCCCTCTCCTCATACTTTCTTCTATCACTCCTATTTGCTCTTGCTGCAAATCTTCTGTAACCACCCTGCATCCTAGTGGCTTCACGCCTTGCTAGGGGCGTAAAGCTTAAAAAAAAAAAATTAAAAAAAAATTAACAAACTTTTCGATTTTTGTGTATGTTTATTTATGTACGACAACTTTTTAATTTGATTTGCTTCTAGCGTTTTTATTTACCTAAGGTTTTATATATTTAAAAACCGTCAATTTGGGGGAGTTTCTAAAAACAATACAATGTATATTATAATGTTTATATACGTACATTATATATGTTCAAAAGGTTGTCGTATTCGGAGGTGATAGTGGAGACAAACTCCGGCTGTCTACAAAATGCTTCCGTGCCATGTCTATCAAATAGCCTCTTATAACTAAGTCCAACTCCAAGAATGAGCGAAGGCAGACAACTGGCGCCTCATAACTAGCTGCTTCGGGTAGATGGAAGCTCGACATCCCCAGGAAAGCAGTCCATCTAGGGGAAGGAAAATCCAGATTTTAACACGCCGCTGATTGCGATCATATCCAATCAAACAGGGGAAAGGCTATGGAAGTGAATCCAGACAGAAAATCCGATGTGAAACCCGGAAGGTGGTTGACTGTCAATACTGAGAGCTTTTCAACTCCTGTAGCTAAGACGGTCCCATATATATATATATATATCTATATATATATATATATCTATATGTGTGTGCGCGTGTGTGTGTGTGTGTGTGTGTGTGTGTGTGTGTGTGTGTGTGTGTGTGTGCAGGTATGTAGAAAAATAGGAAAGAACACGTTAGGTAAATAATCCAGGGTTCTTTAGTATTTTTGTCTTTATTTTTAAAAAAACAGTGCTCCATACAGAAGTAGAGCTTAGATTATAATTATTTAAAAAAATATGATTCCTTCTCCTGAATTTTCGCTTGAGGATGAAACAGGGCTTGTTACTTTAATTCAATTTAAATTTAATAATTATACTGATGGTTTCGGATCTCGTTTTTGAAACATGAGAACTCTTATGTAGCGAAGGAATCATATTTCTTAAAAAAATAATTATATATATATATATATATCCTTTCGATCTTGTAAGTACGAACGAGAGGGGGGGTATGTAGTTTGGGTATATCACGAGCTACGCATTTACCCTGGAAAAGTCGTTCCAGTCTCACCACCAAAGGACTAAATTTTCACCAAACATGGCGCTACCTTTATCTCGCGAGACAAACAGATGCCTACACATTCTTATATCAATGCGCGTATATGAATAAACACTTGCGTATTATATTCCAACTGTTATGTCTATGAAAAATGATAAACATTCATAATACATTATAACAGTATTATTAAAAAAGTAAATATACAGAACACAACATATAGTCATGTAATTCACTACATTGCATTATAAGTTGTTGTTTTTTTTTTTTTTTATAAACAAATATCTCGAAGGTTTGGGAACTACTTGATAGGTAAAGAGGCTATGTGGGTGTGTCATTGTAAAACCTAATCTGTATAGTTGGAAAATTGTGTCACATGACTTGATGGTAAATAAATCGGTACCACCAAAATTTTTCCGCAATGAAAGCAAAAAATGTGCATTGTCTTTTAATCAGCCAGTTATCTACCATTCCAGATACACGCTTACGCGATCATGTAACTTTCGATACATAACTGACGTGGCAGATTTTTTTTCCCCTGTAGTAGGTTGTCATTTTTTTCTGCGGTAGACCAGTTGCCATCCAAGGCTGTCTTGCTATTTATAGCTGGGGTAAGAATACAGAAGAGGATTCATAACTTTCCCAAGAGTATTAGCACGTAAGCGATTGCAATGGATTCCGCTGGAATTCGAACTCGGTCCTCCGATTCCTCCATCTGAGCTTCTATCCATTACTCCAACGTGCCTCTTAATATATTTGCCAAAAAATCAGGGAATTAGCCGATTTAAACGAAATTTTAGTCACTATTCATTAATGATTGAATATATTGCCGAATAGGCTATTTTATTAAAAAGACCTACATTTTTGGTAGTATGTTTCTTCCCGCCTTTTTCGATATTGCGTGTATGCTTTTTAATCTGAAAGGTTTTCGTCCAGTTGTATAAAAAAGAATCCCTGAAGATATTTCAGTAAAAAAACAAAAACAAAAACAAAAAATGCAATATCGAGTGTGAACATACGGAAAATTCGACCGGCATCTTGCCAAAAACAATTCAATAAAACTTTTTAAATATTTTTTGAGAATTGGTGCTTGCATAATTTAATAAAACAAGTTATTTTCTTTCAGATTCGACAGAAAATAATCTTAATAAAATAATAAGTTATTATTTATTTTTTTTTAAAAATTACTTGTAATTTTCAGTTCAATTTTTTTTAAAAATCAGTCCCTTTGCTGTTTATCACAAGAGTTTATTTAATAAAATAAAGACATGTTTGAAGATTAACAAAAATGTAAAGTTTAGTACCATTTTCGCGTGTGAAGCGTTTTTAAATCAATTTTATTTTATTTTTCCTTTTAACCATTGTTAGATTATTTTTGGTATGAATGTTCAAAAAGGAAATAATTCTCATATTTCGTTTTAACTGACTATTACTCAATATTGCAGGAGTATTATGATATCAAAATGATTTCATATCCCCCATTCAGTCAGTATAAAATTAAATTTATTAATTATACTTAGAATTAATAAAAGCTTGTAGAATAAAATATTATATGGAAAGGCGCTAAGTGTGATATCAGTTTGCAATACCATTTTAAAAAAGGTAAACTGTTTCCGGCAGGGTAATACTGATATTAAAGGATATTTCAAATTAAAGCTAAGTTCTAGGGAGTGGTCCGAAAGTTTTGTTACCCGATACAAAAAAAGGGATCAGAACAATAGAAGAACAAGTAATACAGTAATACAAAGCACATGTACTGGATTCAGTTTATTTACATTCATTAACGCTGTCACACATTGAGAAGGTCTGTAGAAGCTCGCGTCAGCCATCTGAAATGGAAAATTATATTACTTAGGAGTGACAAAACTTTCGGACCACCCTGTATAAACCTGGAACAATGACAGGCCTATGTCATTCTGGTATTCTTAATTAATTGTTCGTTGTGAATGTCTGTTGTTTGATAATTTAACGTCTATCATTGAATTTTCAACGGAATTTCATTAAGAAAATAATGTAAAGCAGCCAAATTTTTTTACAAATAATTCTTAAAAAGTTTCTATTTATTGATTTATTAATGCGTTTGATCGAAGTAATATTGTAATAATAATTATTAGAATAACTTATATTGCAAATACAAATTAAAATATGTGTAATTAATAATAAAATTGATAATATAGTTGCAGTGATCATTTTGTATGATGAACTGCTTTTAAAAGAACTCAACCTATTTATATATATATATATATATATATATATACATAGTATATATATATATATATATATATATATATATATATATATATATATATATATATATATATATATATAGGGAGGTTATAGTTGTCTCAACAAGAGAAAAGTGTATATTTTAAAAAGAAGAGAGAAACCGCAAACGTTTTTGGTTTTAAATATGTTTTTTAAAAATATATATTATGCTTTATTTTCCATAATTTTGCAACACATATTTCGTGACCTTCTTCAGGCAAAGAGTGGATGTTTCCACATATTATTAAAATAAATTAATTTTCCTTATATTTTTCGATGATAAACATTCTCTTTTTTTTGTGTGGTAGTGCCACAAATGTCTTTCTTGGACTGGCTGTGAGAAAGTTCTTCTGCTTGAAGGGTAATAAAACAGTTGAGATTGACCAGAGGAAGGGTGAGGAAAGATAGCTGCATTCTTATCTTTTAATGACCCACGTGTGTTCTTAGATCGATTTCCCTGTTTTTGCATTGTGTGCGTGTTTTGCAAGTATGCGTATGCATATGTATATTCCCTCTCCATACATACATACTGTCTTATTATAAGGTATTAGTATACACATACATACATATACACACACACATATACATATATATACATAGATATATACATACATACACATACACACACTTCCTATGTTGTGTAGGGTTCGTGTGTGTGCTTGTGAGCAGTGTATTTGTTTTTGCCAATAGGTGTATATATATTCGTGCTCCACAGATACCCGCGTGTGAGTGTGTGCGCATGCATGTGAGTGGTTCGACCACTGTATTTGGCCATTATGTGTACATGCTGTGTGTTTTTGTGTGGGGGTTATGATCTATTTAGCGCTGGTTTAAAGTTGTTTATGAAGTTTTTCTTGTATTTGTAGGTAAGAATGATTGTCTGTTTAGGATATTGGCATAATTGTAAATTCACCCTGGTTACATTTATAGATGTGTTGTGATACAAACTGTTTTCTGTTGTTAAGTAATTTGATGTTGCTTTTGTGAAGGGAAACTCTGTTGTTTAGTCCCTGGCTGATACCTATATATGACGTCTTGCATTTTGTGCATTTGAGTGCATAAATCACATTTTTGGAGTTTCAGTTTAAATTTTTATTTATTATAGATGTCGATTTGGGGTTTTCAGAAGTGTAGGAGAACCATCCCTCAGAAATTTGGAAATGACATGCTGTACTGCTTGGCATTCATGCCGGAAGCTCCACTACAAAGATTTCAGAGTGTTTCTGAGGACAGTGAAGAGGATTCCAAAAGAGTTGTATGAGTTTAATAGTGATTATAAATGTTTAGGCAGAAAATTCACTCTGATAGTTCTGCTCTCGAATTTGTTGGTGAGTGCCTCAGACTTAACATGGAGGATACAGAACAGAACGGATATGTCTGTTTCGAGAATCGGAAGCGATTACGGGCTTCGTTTGACCGTAAGTCCTACGTGGCCGAGCTGTTAGGCACGTCAGGCTAATGACGGTTCATCATAGTGGATGCTGCTTTGAATCCTGCCGAAGCACGCATATTTTTCTGACAAGATATTTCGAATATTCAGGCCGGCAGATGTAGCTGTATAAAAAACACTGTTTAATTAAAATCTACCTTGAATATGGGTATACATCAACTGCCACTTGAATATGGGTATACATAAAAAATAACGTTTAAATAAAATAAATAAAAAATAAGTTTAATCTAATAATAATCCATTTCCTAATATATATATATATATATATATATATATATATATATATATATATATATTGCTACCGGTCAGTGAAAGAAAAAATGAATATTTGTTATATATGATTCTACAAGCCCTCTTTTCTCATAATGTGTCCCAGAAATTACAGCTGCCTCTTCCTGATGTTAAGTATAAGCTTCCCTCTTGTTTGCACCCTCTCCAAAAACCTCATCGTTGCTCACATATTCGGTCCATGTTATCCTTCGCATCCTTCAGGGTTTTTTTTTAACTTCTCACCATATATATATATATATATATATATATATATATATATATATATATATATATATATTAATTTCGATAAACGTGCAATCAATTTACAAATTCATGAATTATTCACACAAAAAACAAATGAAAAGGTTAATGATTTAATTGGCGAGAAATCCATCGTCGCAAACAATTCAAATAATAGACAAAAACCTCCGAATCCGTTATGAATGAAAAGATCCTTGTTTCTATAAATTTCTGTATTTTCGGATACAACAATACATATATTTTCGTTGTCCTCTTATTACTAAGAGAAAAAACAAGAACAACATCTATTCCATACCTGAAGATGTCTGTAGGAACAGACGAAAGCTTGTAGTAAAAATAAGAACTAATACGGCGAAATTTATAGAAACAAGGATCTTTTCATTCATAACGGATTCGGAGGTTTTTGTATATTATTTGAATTGTTTGCGACGATGGATTTCTCGCCAATTAAATCATTAACCTTTGCATTTTTTTGTGAATAATTCATGAATATATATATATATATATATATATATATATATATAGTGGACATATTAAAAGCCCATTCATCACAAAAAAGAGAAGTAAAAATATATATATATATATATATATATATATATATATATATATATATATATATATATATTACCGTAAATTGGTCATACTGAAATGTAAAGATGATGAGATAAATTGGAAAATTTATATAGAAGACGCTGGAGAAAACGTATCCTCTCTTTGACTTCTTCAGTTTAAATTAAAGAAAAAACAAAAATGGGTTTGAGGAAAATGTTTCGGTATCTCTGTGAATAAGCGGGATTAGTTGGATCAGCTATTAATACCGAAATATAACGATTAACAACGTCTAAACCGGTTTATTGGTCATCCCTTATCCGAGCAAATATCGAGGATAAAAACAAAACCGTCACTGTGACTAAAAAATATACAACCACAGACTAATGTTATAAATACTACCAGAGCAAAAAT
>CAHIKZ030005166.1:90000-165000 GCA_903632075.3 Acanthosepion pharaonis | reverse complement strand
ATATCCTAAGCAGGTAGATATGATGTTTACGTACAGCCGTGCAAATGGCAACTGACGCGAGAATGCACGGTTGTATCAAATTGCGTATCCAAACCGATGACAGCCGAGTCATCCAACCTTTGTTGTTGTTTATCGTCGCGTTGCGGAGACAGGATCCGTGGCACTACAAATTATGGATCAAAGAAACCGATATCCGCTCGTCCGCCTGACCACGAAGGACACATTCTACAGGCTGCCGAGACGATCTAGGTATCAGCACATGTCAAATGTCTCTATCATGTCGTATTTCTCATGGCACCGCATTAGGGGGGGGGTACATCAAGATCAACTGCTGCTTCGGACTGCTCGTTAGGAGCCCGAAATCTTTGCCACTGCTTAGAAAGGTTGCGGTGATCAACAGTCGAATAATATCGGCGTATTCGCAGTGCCACATTGCGCATTGTTAGGTGCCCCTGCACGTATTTCCGGTGGGCAACCCTGAGAACTTATTATACTCTGTTCTCAACTACGCTCTGGCTAGTTTGTATTCTCATGGACGACAGATAGTGATAATTATGGTGATCTTTCTCCTCAAAACGGATCTCATGGAAAACGCAACAAAAAGAAATACAACTCAACTAGCAAACAAACAAACAAAAAAACACCTACCCTCAACCTTTCTTTCCCTAATATTCGTGGAATCCATTCCAACTTTTGCAACGTAGAATTTTTCTCTTGAAACAGTCGCTATATATCTTTGCCCTTTTATAAACAAATTTAAATTCTTCCATTGCTTCCAATAAGTTCTTGGTTCTTGACTATCTATCCCTTTGCCGAAAAGATAAGATTCCAGCATTCACATGCATGACCTTGGTGTTTAAACCTGGGATAATCTTCCGATAGCCAGATAATTTTCTCTCGAGGCCCTAGGCAACTCTTTCATGTGCTTCTGTCTTTCGTTACTGATATAATGGAATCTGCATACACCTGTGTTCCCCTCACTGGAATATGATTGGCTGGTGTCCGTCATAAATACAGACGGACGTGTAGGTACGACAGAGTTTAAGTCTATGACGACGCTCATTGGACTACACTATTGGCTATTCTATTGGTCTACACCTATTACCTGTGACTACGACGAGTACCAGTCGATTACTGGTACCGTGTACTACTTGGTTACAGTAGCCAAACCCACTTAGCTACTTCGATCAAATATATTCCTTTCTGGGACATATCAGTTACTAAACTCTGTTAGCTATCTCTTTTTCTTTATCCCCCCTCTTCTCAGGACTGCAGTATATTAGACATAATTGCTGACAGTATATAAAAAAATCACTTTCTCTCTATCCATCTGCGAGCATCTTTGTTTTTCGTGACTTTAACACGTGACTTAAACATTCTAAATATACTGATGTTGCCGGTATTCAGACATTACATTTTTCCACTGCACAAATCCCTTACTCAAACCGTGGATTTTCCTACTCATTTCCCTAGCAAAACCGACCAACAGGCTTCTCTACTTGATTTATTTCTTACCTCGTCTCCTCACTCTTGCCGACTTTCGCTCTTGGTAACATGGGCCACTCTCTGGTATCTATTGATATTTAATTCCAGTCATCTTTTAAACAGGAACCCCCTACTCACCATACCTTTTTCCTTTACCAGCATGCTGACTGAAACTCACTCCGTGATTTTCTTCGTGACGCCTCTTGGACTGACATCTTTAATCTACCAATTGGAAATTGAGCCACTGAGGTTTCTTCCTGTTTCAAAGCCGGCATAGACGCTTTCATCCCTTCTCAGAAATACCAAGTGAAACCTCAATTCTCTCCATGGTTCACGCAAGCACGCTCGGCCGCTATAAAACATAGGGAACACTATTTTCGGCTATACCAGCGTGACAGCTCTCAACGCAACAGGCGCCTATTTGTTGCTGCTTGTAATAAATGTAAACGGGTCCTCGGAAGAGCTAAGTACCTATTTGCCGAGAGAATGAGCCACCACATAGCATCACTTTGGATCTCGTAATTACTGGCGGCTCTGTAATAGGGTTAATAGGTTTAAGGCCTCTGTTCATGACCTCTTCAATCAATCTGAAGCGTTAATATCCTTTGCTGATAAAGCTGAATGGTTTGCCCGTAAATTCTCCTTAAACTCTACTCTTGACTCTTTGAAGTATCCCTGCCTAACTACCCACGTAGAACTGAGTCTCTGTTTATAATATGCATATAACCCTTTCTATGATTTCTTCTATCATCTCTAACCTAGATCCCTTCAAAACATGTGGACCCGATGGTATCCCTGTAATAATCATTAAAAAATGTGCCCCGGATCTGTATAAAAAATGCCTGGCTGCCGACTGCTGGATGTCATAATCTGTTGTTCCACTTTTTAAGAACTCTGGTGAACCGTCCGACACTTCCAGATATCGGCTTATTAGGCTTCTACCTCCTTCTGGGAAACTCCTAGAGGTCCTAAGCAATATGGAATTGTTTTATCATCTCTCATCGCAGGGCCTTTTTTTCAGACAATCAATATGGCTTTCGAGGTCAACTGCTGATGTATTAACGATAATTGCGATTGTGCTCTTGATAAAAACAGTGAAGCCCGATCTGTAGCATCGAACATCTCAAAAGCATTTAACAGGGCTTGGCATACAGATCGTCTCCACAAAAGCTGAAAAGCTATGGTGTCTCCGGAACACATTTTTGAACTGATCAAGTCTTTCTTATCAAATTGTGCAATGAAAGTTATCCTGAACGGCCCATCGTCTAGATCCTTTCATACAGGGATACATCCTTGGCGATACCTTTTTTTAAAATTTGTATTAATGATATTCCTGATGGCATCAGCTCTCAACTTGGTATCTACGCTGATGACACAACCAGTTTACCCTGCCTCGATAGTAAGGTTGATCAGTCCAAGAAGGTCAAAATAGCAGCTGATGCCCAAAACGACAAGTCGGTCGTTAACTGGCGCAAAAGATGGCTTGTTAATTTTAACGCCTCAAAAATTAAACTTCTCTCCATTAATCATCTGAGAGACCCCTCGCTGCCTTCCATCAGCATGGATGAAGCTAACCTACAATTTTTTCTCTCCAGAATCTATCTTACATATCTATAAGTCTACCATTCGTCCATGCTTAGAATATTGCTACCAAATATAGTCCGGTGCCTCCGCTGTTAATCTTGAGCTCCTTGATAAATTCCAAAGAAGAATCAGCAATATTATTGGTCCGGATCAGACAGCTCGGCTTCAGTCTCTTTCTCATCACTGTAAGGTTGCTTCCCTGTGTCTTTTCTATAAATACTTTCATGGTAATTTTTCGGGTGAGCTCTTCGCTATGTTACTTAGACTTTTTGAATTTAAGAACAGTATTAGAATGACGTCAAGATCTCATCAATTTACAGATGATCTGGCTAGATGTAGACGTATACTCTATGGAAACAGTTTCTTATCTCGCACTTCTCACTTGTGGAACTCCCTTCCGACTTCATGCTTTCCAACTAACTTTACTCTGCAAAATGCAGTATCAACCGCTATCTACTGTCGTCCTGGTTACTCTTTCCTCTTCCCTCTTCCCGCTCATTATTAATGTTTCTGTTCCTAATTCTACCACACCCATTGTGTCTTAGTGGCCTTACTGCCTTCCATGTGGTGATACCGATTGAAATAAAGGATTGAAAGGAAAAAGGTAACTCTTGGGGCCCAATCCGTTGGGTTATGAATACTTGGTGGAGTATCACTACGGAATGTGTGAGTAGCGGCGCTATATCGAGTCTATTCAGTTTCTTCTTCGTCACCGAGGTCGTTGGTACAGTTGGTATGACGCTTGTGTTGTATCGAAACGTTTCGAATCTCAGTTGTGGATGTACACTGCTGATGAGTACCAAAATGGGACGAAACGGCCGTCCAGTGCTTTCTGCATTCTGCTGAGGATTCTTCTAGAGTCGATTAATTACTATGATTATGTAGATTATGTGAGTTTTCATAATAATCCGATTTTTGATCAAACCTTTTTTTTTTACACTAATGTCCACCCAATACAAGACTTAAGAGCCACTCAATGTAGAGGATTACTGAATGAAGTGTCTGATATGAATGTAAATGTAGAAAGTAGGACGTGAAAATTATATGGATAAAGAGAACAAGTAACACTTGATTCTCGAAGAGGCTAAGATTGTACCGTTTACACATGCTAAGTTAGCTTCGAATTGTCATTGTATATCGATAGTTTGTCACACGCAAAAAAGAAATGCTTACATGCAACGAAGGCTGGACATGGACACTGGCACAAGAATATTAAAAGTAAATATATATATATATATATATATATATATATATATATATATATATATATATATATATATATATTAGTGGTAAATATACATACATATGCAATCATATATCTTAAATATATATATATACATACATACACATACATATATATTTGTATAAAAAATAATTTAATGTCAGGACAGAGTAAGGATATAATAAAAATATATAAGGATATAATATAAAGGCTTAAACAGCAATATTCCATGGAATATTAGTGTTTAAGCCTTTTATTATATATATATATATATATATATATATATATATATATATATATATATATATATATATTAAATGAGATCCAAACAAATTGCCTCATACAGATGATCATTTCGTCCATGGGAAAAGTAGTTTGATGGGAATGCAAATACATTTACTAAAAAAAGAAAGAAAAAAGGCGCAATGCTTATCTGTATGAGGTAAATTGTTTGGGTCTCATTAATTTTAACTCACTTGTATGTATAAAATTATATTGAGCTCTCTTTTGTGGATCAGTTTTAATATTTCCTATTAATAGGATCTACTTGGATTACCTACCCATGGATTTATATATATATATATATATATATATATATATATATATATATAGGTGACTGAAAATTAACTCCCAATTTTATATATGAATGGCCAGCCAGGCGTCCTGACTTAACACACTGACGTTTTTGGGGGAGGTGGTTAAAGGGGCATGGCTGCTATGCCAAACCAAAAATTTGGGAGAAGCTGAAGGTCGTGAAGCCGTTAGCGAAATCTAGTGCCAGTATCAAATTTTGAATAAAACCTCATGATAAACTCTTTTTTCTCATATCCATTTCCTGTAAAAATTATAGTTAATAAATAAATTATAAGTATTTTAAAATGGGGATTTACTTTTTTTAATCATTCTGTATATATATATATATATATATATATATATATATATATATATATATATATATATATATATAAATCTAATATATCAATTAACTCCACACTGTCATCGTATATGGATAGGTTTCCACACGCCCTCTGGAAATATTCTAAGCATTGTCAATGGTGTCGGAATTTGAGATAACGTTTTCCTAAAAAGATTCCTTTTTCTTTGCAGGAGCAGCTGAAATTTCTTCTCATAAGTGTTTATTTATTATTATTTTCAATTGTATATATTTTTACGAGACCATCAATTCACGTCAATTATTTTGATCAATTTTCTAATTAATTTTATATCATTCCGAGCCAAACTAATTACTGTTGCGGCATTAGGCAAATTTCTTCATCTACAAGAAGTAATATAAACTGACCAATCTTTCAGTGAGTGTACCCCCATACATACCCCCATATATATATATATATATATATATATATATATATATATATATATATATATTTGGGTAGCAGTTCTTCTTTTATACAGGGTTAATTGAATGAAATGACAAGAGGCATTTTGTAATTTATTTATTCAGTGTTTCTAGTGTCCTTGTAGTTTTTCTTTTATGAAAACCAAGGAACTGTTCGTTGTTATTATCTTCTCAAACGCTTTCGACTAATTTTTTTTCTCATATTTCTCATGTTTCTGTTCGAATACTATGCTGTATTGTCTAGTTCATAGACATCGTAAACGCAAAACGCATTAAACACACTCGTTATTTAAACCACAGAATAAGAAACATAAATACAGAAAAACAAAGTTATTACTACCTTAGATTTTAAATCATTATGAATACAATATGAGAACCAGTAATAAGGAGTGCCAGAGAAAAGCCATAATAACAACAAAAAATTGCAGTATGAGTTCTGGTAAAAAAAAAATGCAATGATAACAGCAAAAATTGCAATATGAGTACTGGTAAAAAATCGTTGCTGAAGACATTAGGTTTATAATACCCAGCAATTTATACACAGGACACAGTGGATAAAGGCGTTAGTTAGATCCAGTGACAGAACCCAAAAAGTGTGAGTTCAATACCTGGTTAAGGCAGTGGAGAACTTTCAGAGTGGAATTGACAGAAGATAACTGACATCCATTAGACATGGCATGTGGAACTAGAACAGTCTATCCCAGTGAGCGAAATAAATGTTTAAGTTCGACATTCCAACCACCTGAAGAAGGTCGGAACGTTGTGATAAACATGGCGAAAAAGATGAGTACAATTGTCAGAATAATGTAAATAGTGTAACATATACTGATGAATAAACCTATCACAAAATACCTTAACATATCAAGAAATCTCCTCACCAAACCCAAAGTTTGTTTATCGGCTTACAAAATTACACAATTTCAATAAAAAAAATCTACAAACAAAAATTTCTTTGACTTGTCTGTTCCTAGTATTTTTAGAGTCTGAGAGTAAACTTCTCTCTAGAGTAGTTTGTAATACATCTACTTATTATCTCTCAGTTGCGTCTTCGGCTAGAGTGCGCTCAGGGGCGGCTCCGTCAAAGGACAGAGTCGCAACTGAGGAAAATTATACTGAGAGGTACCCAGCCCTGGGGAACAGCTGCTCGAGACCGCGCCCTCTCATTGCACCCGAGAGAGGGGTCGGTGATCCCATCGAGGCCAGCGCAAACGATGGTTGCTGGGGCTGCGGGCAATTTTTGTTTCCGGGTGTACGCGTTCGGGCCCCCAACTTAAAAACTGACCTTGTGCCACAACACGTCTTAGAGAGGAGACAGAGTAAATACCTTGTATTTTTAGAGTCTGACCCATTTAAAAGTATCATCCCTAAAAACTCCGCTCAACTCAAATGATATATCCTCACGATGAAAATCTACAAAGAATCATTTAAACGACTTAATAATAAAATCGAACCAACCATCGAATTCACACATAAACATGAAATAAACAAAACTTTACCTTTTTCCGACATCACACTAATCCGGAACAAAACAAATTAAAATTTAGCGCGAACACACTAACAAAAAAGACTTCAAGAACAAAAATATCGGCGATGAAACCGAGAATTGTTCAGTTTTATTAGTTAGGAAGAAATTCCAGCATGCAACAGTCGAATGTGTCTATAAATTTGGTGAAGGGATGTTCTTAACAGTCATATATATATATATATATATATATATATATATATATATGAAGGAATATAGTCTTAAGGTGTGCTATATTTATGGGATAAAGTGCTCAATATCAGAGATAGAGCGTGTGTAAATTTAAATTCTCAAACCAAAACTATTAAATAAGTGATATAAACAAAATTTTTACTACGTTAATAAAAACACCGATTAAAAATAAATAAATAAATAAAATACAAAAATAAATAAAAACAAGCAAAATAATTTAACCCAATAAATAAATAACCGCCATAATAGACTACCCACAATGCACCACTGACCCGTATATATATAAACAGCCGAGAAAAATAACAGCACACGTGGCCTGACGATTGCATATAGCATGAAACAGACCGTCGCCTCTAAGTGTTGACTTCTATGTTCACTTTTATGTATATATATATATATATATATATATATATATATATATAATAGCTGGCCACTCGTATTCGAGGATACCCGTCTACTGGGGCGGCAATTCAATCCCTAATTCAGACGCTTGCTCAGGCACATTTTGTGCTTATTCAATACCCATAGAGCCAACCTGCGGTTTATCCTGCAACTATTCTGAGTAGACCTGAGATACAGTTTCTGGCAAAGAGCGTGTTATCTAGGGTGATTAACAAGCTGAACAACACCAGCACACTCAAACCCTCGATCACGATGACTTGTGGATTCGTGCTAGCACAGCCATCGACGGCTCCCAAAGGTTTCGTCTAACCAATTTCAGTTACAAGACTTGGGTCAATCCGTGGAATGGTCTTTATTCCCGCCGCATACCAAAAATAAAATCAGGACTAATCGTTGGTTTTTCCCTTAGAGACCTTAACCCAGAATATCTTGATGAAGAAGAGAAATACATTGAAAACACGTTATACTCCGTCACTACGCATATCGTTTCATCCTCGACGCTAGGAAACGAGCATGCAAAGTCCACAAATCCAAAATATTAGTCACCTCTGATAACAAAAGCACCACCGACAACCAAAATAAAGAATTTAATTATGCTACCCACCAGCGCTCTATCAACAAAATTTGAGAAGAAAACTAGTTATCCCCAACACTAAGACCATTACCACTACTAATCCAAAATTTATCTACCTCTTCTGGCATTGCAGACATTAGATACTACGTCTAGAAACCTAAAAGTCCGCATCTATGAATATAAGAGAGAGCTACGTTGGGACAGCCTTTTCGACTCGCTCATAACACACAGAACTAAGACAGGTCTTAACTTATACTTAAGAGACTGATAAGAAAAGAACATAATTTATTATGTAGAAAATACTTAGAAGGAATTCTTATATATTCCCATAAATAAACACGCGCCAAAGACACTTTATTACATCACCAACTTTAAGCAAAACCATACTTAAAGAATCTACGCTGTCTACAACCACAAGCAGTATAACCTAATTTTTTTTTACTCTCACATAAGACATCCCCAATCACAACACCAGCATTACCAGGCAGAAATAAAATTGCCCACAAGATGCACAAACACACACAAACGCTATCAACCCACAGAGACAAGCTAGAATCCTGATTCACAAACACGCAAATACATACGAACGCTACCTGACGAGGAAAAACACTTCTGATGTCTACTTAACCAATGAAAAACAAACAACACAAAAATAAAAAAAAATACCCGAATTTTCTTTTCCCCAAATATTTTATTTTCTAATGAAGCTTAAATAAATGCGAAACATGTTAAATTTATGAACATTTCTATTTATTCCTTATCCTATCATAGATGTTGTAGTAATTTGGGGTACCTTGCCGAACATTAAAAAATATCCAGTACCTTTCCGCTGGTTAAAAATCAAGCAATACGAAGTGTAGGTCACTGATATTTTATAAAATGTGTTTCCATTACCTTCAAATGTCTTTTACAATTAGATTCTTTTTAAAATGACATTGTATATAAGGATTTTTTGGGGTGGGGGGAGAATTGGCTATAAGTAATTAAATATTTCCTTATAAAAACTAGGATCATTCAAGTGATTAGATGTCTATTTAAAGAGCATTTTGTGTGCCCTATGTATTCATGTTTGGTTTTATCTTTATTAAATGTTCACAGTTTTTCCATGGATAATGGAATTGTTAGATTAAATTGGTGACACCAATCTATTTATCCACATATAGATATGTATTTAGGCAGTAATCCCTCTTTAATACATGTTTCTATAAATAAAACTATAATATATATATATATATATATATATATATATATATATATATATATATATATATATATATATGAGTACTAATGTTTTCGTTTCTGGACTTAATGACATACCATTTATTATAGTAATATAACCCAAATTCCCCAAAATAATTCAACCCAAGCTTTTCGATAAAACATTCAACAAACTTTTTTGATAATTTTTACACTCATTAAACCCAATGCAGGCATACAAGATCAAAAACCTTAACAAAAAATACAATGATTTCTTTAACGATATATATATATATATATATATATATATATATATATATATATATATATATATATACGTACTTTATATATATATATATATATATATATATTTTTTTATTATAAGAGATTATAATAAATACATTTGGGAATCGCTAAAAAGTTAATAAAATCCCTACGTTAAAATGGAAGATGGAAAAAAAAAGAACTTGTAAATCTGTAAATGACCCCTGCTCCTTAAAAAAAATTACAAATAATCAAATTTGGTGACAAAGTATCCCTGTAAAACCAAAGGAGTCAATTAACTGTAAATTGTTCACACAGTTTATCTTTTACCTTAAAATATAGTTAAATTGTTAAAAAAAATACGTATTACCATTTCTTATAGACATAATTTATTATTATAAAAAGAGAAAAAAACTGTTCTTTCTATCATTCATATATATATATATATATATATATATATATATATATATATATATATATATATATATATGTTCTTATATTTTTCCTCTTTTCTAAATGTTGTGGCCGCGTTCATAGTTGATATTATTGAGTGTTGGCTTTATCGCGTATATACTAAAACGAGTATGTTGCAGATTTTGGTAGGCCTCCATGTGTATTTACATGAGACTTAACTGAGCTATAGCCAGAGAGATGTAACGAGAAAAGTATAGATGAAACATAGAAAACTATAATATATATATATATATATATATATATATATATATATATATATATATATATATATATATATATAGAGAGAGAGAGAGAGAGAGAGATAGATAGATAGATGCATATTTATTTTATGTATATTATGTGTATGTATTATATATTTTTTGAGATTTTAAATATATTTTTATATTATATGATATGATATATACACATAAATATATTTATATACTGGTCCAAATCTAATGGGAATGATTGCGAAGAACATCCATCGCAAATTTATAAACAAATTCGACTGCTGCATTCTGGGATTTCTTCCTAACCAATAAAACTGAACAATTCCCGTTTTTATCACCAGTATTTTTTTTCTTTCTTGTGTTGAAGACAGACCGCTTTAACCACTTCACTGTACCCCTTTTTTCGTACGAACACAATTTTTTTACTGTTGCTTTGCCTACTTTTGACTTGTATATATTGTTTTCTTAGTATATATATATATATATATATATATATATATATATATATATATAATAGCTGACCACTCGTATTTGAGGATAACCATCTACTAAGGCGGCTAGCCAATCCCTAGTGTAGACGCTCGCTCAGGCACATTTGTGTTTGCTCAACACCCACAGAACCCACTTGTGGTTTATACTGCAGATATGTTGAGCATAAAGAGCGTGTTATCTCGCATGATTAACGATTTGAACAAGGCCAGCAGACTCCAAACTTGTGGCTTCCTGTTAGCACAGCTATCGATGGCCCACAGGAGATCCGTCGACACAATTTCACACAAAAGGCTTGGGTTAACCCGTGGTATAGTTTTCCAGCACTTTCCTAAGGTGCACGCTGGGAGCGACCTTTCTGACACATCGACGGTGAGATTCGGATATATATATATATATATATATATATATATATATATATTATTACTTATAATTATTTTCATTTATTTTTTTATTTCTGTTGGAAAAAGGATATTCAGGCCTGTAAATGAAAATAAATAAATATAATGTTTAATAAGTAAACGCAGCAACTACTCAAATACGAGTATCCACTTTAATTAATAACGTTTTTAAGTCATAATAATCTGTTGGATTAATAAATAAAAATCTAATCCATTTATATATATATATATATATATATATATATATATATATATATATATACGTCTGAACATAACTAGAGAAATCATATGTTGAAAATAATTTTTGTTCATTATTCATGATATTAATTAATAACTTATCCATTGCTATTAATAATTCATGTCATTGAACATTTTCAATTACAATTTTCTGTCTGCCTTTTTTCTCGCTTCATGGTAATTATTCAGGAAACATTCAAAATACATTTCGCACAAAAGTCTCATTTTAGTCCGCAGAATCTACACTGAGCTTGAATTCAGGATAAGGATGTAGTGAAGCTGTGACTCTGTACTCTACGACAGTGTCTACTGCACATGCAGCAACAAAACCAAGCTAATATAGACTCTGAACCAGATTCACGTGTTCTAGGAATTCTAATAAACAGACTCGTACTTTAACAGGGATTTCTCTATTCTTTTTTTTCTTCTATGCCCCGTCAGCACGCCGGTGATCATCACTCTCCACAACATCCTATTAGCTGTTGCTCTTTTCAATGTTTCTCTTTTTACTATTCCTCCCATTCCACTGCCATCCATTTACACAAAGTCGTTATTTCTCGGTCATTCTTGCCTTCAGTATGCCGTGTGAGTGTCAAATTTTCCAGGCTTACTCTCCTCATTATGTCTAAGAATTTTCAACGGTTTTTCTAATTTTTAATGTACTTGTTATTTTTTATCCCCTTCCTCGTTGCTTACATGTATCGCCCATGGTATTCTCAGTGTCCTTCTGTAGAGCCATATGTCTGTTACTTCCAGAAACTTGCCCTGGATTAACTGACATGTTGGAAGACGGATATTACACAGTAGTTCAGCAGTGTTTCCTTTGATTCTCATCCTATGCTAATCACAAAAAGATGCAGGTAAACCTTGTCTGCAGGCTAAATCTGCACAATGAACAGGACTAGTGGCAGTATATCTAGGACAGTGATGACACCTTCTAGGCTGAAATCAACGGCCAGAACGGACGGTTTCTCCGACAGAATTGGTGTTACTGACCAAGGTGAGTCCATAGGTTAGAGAACAGCGAGTGTGGTTTGACCTGCCAAAACACGATTGAATACCTCTTCAAATTTCAATCCAGATATTGACACGAAACGGAATCATGTGGAGGGATCTGGTCAGGTGTCCAGTTGCGGGCAGCCCTACGGTTATATCCAGTCAAAGGGCTGATGTTGATGTCGATGATGGTGGTGATGATTAAAGAGGACAAATGAAACTTATTACAGTAAATTGCGACTCGTACAAGTCGAGTTTTCGAGCCTAGGTTTCGACTTCTTTGGCGGGCATAAAATGCAAACCTTGAGCAAATGGGAAGGCGATCCTAACAATTACTGTACACCACTTACCGGATTTCCAGCAGGCTGCCACATATATATCCCAACTACAACTTGTGTTCGGTGAACATATTTGACGTCGAAATTATTATAAAATAATAAAATAGTAACATAAATTCACTATTATATCAACTTTGCAGTCCTTGCGTCCTACACCAGATACACTAAGCATAAACACAGACCCAAGACCTTATAAGACCTTATGTAGTTTTGGCACACGTTACTGTATACTGTAGCCTAACTTCATTTAACAGGTAGACGTAAGTAATGACCCACTGTATGTTTGGAGTTTGAACTATAAAGCAGCTATAGGTCTAATTCAGAAGTTTGTATTAAAATGCTGGGGATCGACTAGTACACCAGTTTGACTTGTATACCACAATTTACGGTATTCATTTAATATTTTCCATTAATTTATAAAAGACTAGCCGAAGTACCCGGTGTTGCCCCGGTGTACATGGCTGCAATTGTATAACCACACGCCCCTCTATACCACCCTTGTCTAGAAATATTTGCCTGCTTGCGTGCAACAACTGTTGGCATACTAAGATACTCCCCACTCATCTTTTTTTTTTACAGTATGTCCTTCACAAGTGTTTGTTTGCTCTTAATAAAGGAATTCCATCGATAAAAAACTTATTGTGTGGTCGTTGCTCGGGGTTAGATTGTTTCAATGTTTTAGATATTCAGTAAATTTCCTCTGACCGTAATATCTTTCAAGCTGTATGGCATTGTTCAGAAATCTAATAATCACACAAAACAGGGATGAAGCGTCAGAACTTGATTCAACTGCAAGTGAAAACGCATGAACCCCCCCCTTCCTTTTTCGTACGTTTTTGTAAAGCTTGGGTTAATAAGAGGTTTCGGGAATGTTTCCCTTTTAACGCTTCAATAATCCTTCTCAAACAAACTTTGCATCATAGGTTGTTGGAATGCCTATTTAGGATGGAATCATATGAAGAAACTATTGGCTAAATAGCAAAAGCCGATTTTGGACCTTGTTTATCGCAGATTTCGTCCACTTAATTGAAATAATATAAACCAAACATTCACGCAAGACCATTTGCGTGTAATGTAATTTATATGACCAATTTGGAAAGCATTTGATGAAAAACCGGGGAGTTATGGCTAAAATAACGAGCTTTTTAAAGCTTTTCGTTGTATTCTGTTGTACGCGGGGAAGTGAGCAGGACTAAAACCGCACTATCTTATTGTTTGCATGATGGCAATTTTTTGCGGTATGTTTGAAGAAAATCGGATAAAAAATGAAGTTATTCAAATTTTCATTTTAAGTAGTACAAACCCCCCGCTTTTCCCACAAGTTTTGCAATTTTTTGCGTGAAGCTAATGTCAGGAAAACTATCAAGCACTCTACATAAAACCTCGTAACATGAGCCATGTTTTGCCTTAAGTGTAAAGAGAATCTGCCCACCTAGTAAAAATTTTATTCGCGTGTAATTTTGCTTTGGTTTTTGCAAAAAGTCTTACCACAACGATTTTATCGATTTTTCTGCCAAATTCGGGGTTCCTGGAGATTGAAAAATTCGTCTTTTATCTACCTCGGTAAATTTGCAACATGTGTGCACAATTTCATTGAAATCGATCGAGAAATGTGGACATACACACAGACAGACACACATACACAGATATCTTCTTTTTTATAGATATAGAAATTTTTCTTTGAGCCGCGAAATGTGTACCAAACAAGATCTGTTCGAAAATGATCTATTTATTCAACCCTCCGTAAATACAGTAGTGTGTTTAAAAAAAACCACACCGGTCAGCAAAATGTTTTTCTTAATATTGAGCACGCAAGCGAAACGTGCTGGGGCAGCTTCTCAAATTTTCATGATTAATCAACTAGCTTTCATAATATCTCTGTCAAGTAAACAAAAAAGTTTCTGATTTTAGTCATGATATTTGTTTGAATCGTGTGCAGTTTTATTTCTTCAGGAAAAATAAAATTATTTTTTATATTTGCACTTTTGAAATTTACAAGCTCATTTTTAAAAATTGGCCTTTAATTTGGGTTTTCAAAATTCTCCGTTTTATTTTCTATTTTTATTTATGTTATAAAAACAAGATAAACCCAATATACAGCAAGGAAATTAATAACTAAATGATATATCTATAAAATATTTTAAATGGGTTGTTTGAAAACTCTATAATGTTAATATCGCGACAATACTGCACAGTGATAACGGAGGTAAGATATTAATGAAAAAGTTGCCTACCTTGGACAATGGCAGCGTATTCCTTGGGAACACATATATTTATTCCAGCATACCTTCCACTTTTCAAAACTATCTCCAAAAGACGGTACAATAGATATATTCCAAATGGCTGCATTATTTCGAGACATATCAATAATTCCAGGTAATTCTTTCGTTTTGATAACCAATGCAAAGGCAGAGCCAGTTTGCACAAAAATCAAGAAAGTAGACATAGGTCCAGTTAGGACTAGGGTAAAAAAAAAATAAGTACACACAGGTACGGTTTGACTCGAGTCAAAAAAAGTTCATGGAGGTACGACGTGCACAAAAGTAAATAGGTAAACATAGGTCTGGTTTGCATGATATTCAAAAAGGTACCCATAGCTCCAGTACAATAAAGGTACACATAGGTCCGGTTTGATTCGAGTCAAGAAAGATACACACAGGTCCGGTTTGACTCGAGTCAAGAAAGGTACACATAGGTCCGGTTTGACTCGAGTCAAGAAAGGTACACGTAGGTCCGATTTGACTCGAGTCAAAAAAGGTTCAAATAGGTCCGGTTTGATACCAGTCAAAAAAGGTACCATAGGTCCGGTTTGTACAAGAATAAAAAAGGGAAATGCAAGTGCACTTTGCATTAGAATCAAAAGGTAAATATTTGGTTTGGTTTCCAAGAGTCAAAATTTAGACATAGTACTAGTTTGCGTATGAGAGTCAAAAAGGTAAACATCGGTCTAGTCCGCTCGATTATCAAATAGGTAGACGTAGAACGGTTTTGCACTTGAGTCAAAATTCAAATTTAGGTTTGGTATGTACGAGAGGCAAATGATAGACATAGGCATAATAAGCACGTGTGTTTTGTTGGTGGCGTTTACCTCTCTGAACCGGGGATTCTGTCTGTGTATTCTTGGCCGAAAACAACAAGGCGGGAAACGTTTGAAAAACGCTTAAAGAGCTCACATTTCTTTCCTATCCAATCATTGTCGTCATCCCTATTTATTGTGACTTCAATTTATGGCACTGAATTGTCTGTTAGTTTACCGTCGCGGAATCTCTTCCGAGCAAATGATTTACGCATGTAATATATTGTTAGATTTTTATCCTTTTACTAAGCATTTGTAGGCTTTTTATCTCTTCCATTAGATCGAGATGAGTTACGTATGCAAGGTAGAATCAGCGCTATTGCAACAGCCAAAACCAAACTTCAAATCGCCTTCCCACCACTCGCGCCGCGACCACCCCAATTTCAACGGATTTTAAAATTTCATGGCTGACCCAATTGCCTTTGCCTCTTTCAAGGTTTGTCACACTTAGCGAAGATGAATTTGTCATTTCTCCGACACGTGGCCAGCCGCTTTTGTCCAAAGATTTCCTCGACTGCCGGCGTTCGTGTTTGAGTTGAATAATTCATTGTAGTTCGAAGGATTGTTACATTTCTCCTCTACGATTCCGATCGGAAAGACCCGACGAACAGAGGCGATAAAACATCTTGTTAGAATCTACTCTTCTCTTACACTTTTCCTGCAGTCTCTATCTTTTAACTCTTCCTTCAAGCACTTTTTGTCCACTCTCTGCCTATTTCTCCTTACCCTATCTTCAAAAACTATTTCTTTTCCCTTCATTCTCTCTCTTTACTCCTTCTGCCACGTTTTCTTTTTCTTTTTCATTCATTTTCTTTCTTTCTTTTATATCACCTGCATTCCCGTTTCTTTCTTTCTTTTTGTATCCCTTATATTCTTTCTTTCTCACTCGCGTTTAATCGTATATTACTCTCTTGGTAGCCTTGTTAACTTCTTTATTTTCTCTTTTTTCACTCACTCCTGCGCCATATTATACGTTCTTGCCATTTTTTTTTTCTCATTTTAACTTTCGTTCATTTCTTCTTCCTTCGGTCTCTTGCTCTCTTTTCGGTCATCGCATTTTCCCATTCCCTTTAAATCGCTTCTCTCTTTTTTTCTTTCTCTCCATTCCTCTTTTAGTTACTCTTTTAGTTTTTTTCTCTCGTTGTCTTTCTGTATAGTCTGTACTGCGAACCGGTGATGGTCATACAGTATTTCTTTCTTTGTGCCGATATCACTCAATCATTATCAATAAATTATCCTTATGCGTTTAACCTCCAGGCGAATAAAGATTTTCAATTCGAACAAGGGGCTGATATTTTAGGCAAGAAATTCATTACGTTTGTGCAAGCGAACGGAGAACAAATTTTTGATACGAAGGATTACGGTAAATTTCAGTTGAACATTTTTCTAAATCAAACCTAATTTATACACATTAAACAAACAAATACACACACACACACACACACACACACACACACACACACACACACACACACACACACACACACACACACACACACACACATGTTTTGACTTCGGGAAGGAAGATATATATCATTATTTTCCCTTCAGATTACAATTTTAAAAGAAATTTCTATACTTTATTTTGAAATATTTTTATTATGTTTTTGAATACCCTTCTTAAATAATTAATGATTAAGTCTATTCATTTATATATATATATATATATATATATATATATATATATATAGAGATAGAGAGAGAGAGAGTGATCTGTGTGTGTTTACGTGTGTGTTTTAAACTATTTAGCAGGTTTTTCAGGAGACACTTGGAATATTC
This sequence comes from Acanthosepion pharaonis, assembly GCA_903632075.3. NCBI lineage: Eukaryota > Metazoa > Mollusca > Cephalopoda > Sepiida > Sepiidae > Acanthosepion > Acanthosepion pharaonis. The sequence continues at coordinate 147,202 of CAHIKZ030005166.1, read as the reverse complement.
TTACCTGTGCAAAAGGTATATATATATATATATATATATATATATATATATATATATATATATATATATATATATATACATAAAATAAATAGAATATATATATATATATATATATATATATATATATATATATATATATATATATATATATATATATATATATATATATATATATATATATTACATTCGTTACAATATACTCATTCATCATAAGAATTGGACACCTCGGCATGGTGTAATAAGTTAACAAGCTTGTCTCATAGATCAATTACGACTGAAAAGGGAGTTCGATCCTCGCTTTCGGCCACATCTAAGCTAATAATCGTTTACAATGAGAATTTATCCGTCACCATTTGCTCCTTCATGCACCAAAATACCTCACATACACTGGGCACCGACTAGGAAAAAATAACCCATGAGTTATAAATCCATATATATATATATATATATATATATATATATATATATATATATATATATATATATATATATATATATACCTATGTATATATAGATTATCAATGAAGTGTTGGTGGGGATGATGACCCTGAAAAACAAGTAATGATGTTAGTAGGACAAGTCCCCACCACAAAAATAAGAGTGATCGCTGTATTCTGTCTTACAACAAAATCAAGAGACTCTCTCGCTAAGTGAAAGGTTAAATAATTATGGGCATTTGAACATTCAACAACTGACCCAGTCGAGATGAAAAGAGAGGGCCAAAACAAACTGGGGGGGTTGGGAATCCGGGAATAGGCCAGGAACAAGACTTAGTCACATTAACTAGGTACACTTTGACTTTCCTTGGGAAACCGTCCTTCTCTAGCTTAGAAAATTATGTCTAGCCCCTTTCAGGCAAAGCAGCTTCGCTACAGTTACCCACCATTCGCTGAAATCTGTCGACAACAACTGCTTTTTATCAATTCGCATCTTCATCCTGTGACGTCGTCTCCTGGTCGCAGTGCCAACTGTGACGTTCTATTCTGGTCTACCACGGCACCAACTGTGACGTCCCTAAACAGCACCAATTGTGACGTCCTCGCCGCGGCGCCAGCTGTTCGCTCCTCGCTGCTCCGTTCGGGTGTCGCTGCTCCAAACGTGACGTCCGCCTGTCGTGTCAGTCGTGTTGTCTCGTCCTGTGACGACCAACTGGCTTGGTATCGGTCGCGGCACCCAAATGTGACGTTCTAACCTTTTGGTGATTCGGGTGGGAATCTGGTTAGATTTGATATCAGCCTCGTCGTTCCCAACTCGCTTCCAACGCCTGGTTACCAAGGTAATTGCATTGATCCCCAGTCTGTCTACCCACGTTGTGAATTGATCTTAGGCAGGCGAGATCAAACAGTGGTTGGGGCCGTAATGCAAACCGAGTTCAACGGGGGTGATACCACACAAATATGCATAAAAGAAAATAAAATGAAAACTCAAAAAGTTCAAAGTATCAAAGAAAAAGGTAACAAACTTTATGTCTAGTTGTTCAATACATAGGACAGCATCTATCTCCCGACCCGTTCGATGGATTGTGACACGTCGTTTTCCGTTAGGCGAGTTTCAACGCTTCAAGTTGTTTGCTCTCTAAGAAATTGGTTTTTCGGTGTGTCTTCGGACGAAAGTCGAAAAAAAACTTATTTCGGTGGTCTGAATCTAGGTCGCTCTTCAAAATAATTGTTCTTGGTTGAAGAGGAGTCCGGAATTTGCGTGAATCTTGGTCAGCTATCTGCGAGGCGGCTTCAGCTGGAGACTGACTCTTCGCTGCAACTCCAACTCAAACTGAAATTGGAACTGAAACTGATTTCTGCTCGTTGTGGCTTCGCTTATATGGACACCGACCAAAACAGGGGTGGGTCTGTCGGCGTCGGGGTTTCCTCGATAATTCTAAATACATATCCACCTCTCTGGTTAGGAATTTCCACTTTTTTTCATTTTTGGGAACCTTTCCTCCTCCCACCTTCTCACCCATACTTCAGAGGGCGTGAACTGCCCTCCTCACTTCTTCGTAGCAGCTTCTCATACCTACACTCTGGATGGGCAGCGACAGCTCCTTCGTGCGTCACGTGATCACCACTTGACCAATGATGTCTTAGTCGGGCGTGGACGAATCCGCGGCTTTGTTTCAGGAAAAAAAATATCTTGCTTAACTAAAAAAATTATCCTTCTTTTCCTTTTCTTCCTCTTAATCACCGTTATCATTTCTCTAGCCGCAAACGGGACAATATGAACAATAGCGGTCATAACTCTTGTTCTACACGTGGTTTTCGTCAGGTATTTTATCGCTAATTATCCGAATGGGTGGTCTACTTAACACGGCCAACGTCGCCCCGAAAAGACATTTCTAAATTCCCATTCATTTCCCTTCGGTACATATTTCTGATAACATAATTTTATTATCGCAGGCCAAGGATGTTCCGTCGAAGGAAATCGGTCAGCGGACACTCGTGTGTGGCTTTTAATTTTTTTCATATCTGTCCAAAGTCCTTTTAGTTGCCTGTTTTTCGTCACTTATCGAAATAACATTTTCATTTGAAATTTTTCTTTGGCCAGTCGGTATGTAGTTGATAATAAGATGCCTTCCCGTACCAATAGTTTGTTTTCATATCCTTAGATAACACAGCCGTTGCCAAAACATATCTGATTCTTTCTTTCTTTCCCTTTCTTTTTACTCAGAATTTCCCTGTCATTGTAATGACACCCTTTCGCCATTTGTTACTTATCAAAATATCCCTTATCCATTGTCTCTTAGCCGTGTGTGTGTTCTGCTTATCATCCACGATTCGGTCCTTAGCTTCTCCTTTTCTTCTTTTCTTTCTTTTCTTTTTCTGCCTCGTTAAATGGTGCCACATCCTGAGCTGATGCTGAAAGTATCTGATCATATCTGAAAATAGCGATCGAAGCGCAAGATTTCTCAATTCGCGTCGTTCAAATCAGCATTCGAGCCGTGACCAGCAGCGTGTGAAACACCAGCCATTTCACCCCAGAATACGGAGAGAAACATTGTCACACGCGTATGCGGGATCAAGGAGCACGAGATTTTCGGGAGCGATACGAGCCATTAAACCGTCGACATAGTACCAAAGGGGGCGAACTCGAAGATGATAGAAGGTTTGAGAAGCCGTTTCCTCTAAGCCATGGTCATATCGTTAACAGTTTGGCAAATCTGCCAAGACCCATTTAAACGCTACGAACCAATCGCCAGGTAAGCGAACACTCAGGTTTACTGCGATAACACGCCGCTGGCACCCAAGACCAGAATTTCTCGGTTGCCGATAAACCGAACCGGCTACAGAGCGGATCCTTAACGAACCCCTCCACTAATTCCGGATACAAGACTCGCCTATGCCTACGATTGCGCTCATCCCTCGAAACCGGAGGAGTGATGGTAAGGCGAGAGAATGTGGCCTTCTCACTCCTATTTAAAATCTAATCCTCTGCCAATGCGCGGGGTAGGAAGCTTAAACACGAGGCGTGTGGCATTCTCTGCCGTCCATGACACGGATGTTGGGCACAAACAGATATGTCAACGTGACGCTTGCGACCACCCAACAAAAAAGAGGAAAGTAAGCGCTCATCGCCTTCTTACGTTGCTTACAGAGAGGAAATAGAGCCAACCGGTAAAGGATGAGAAGAAAGACATAAGGGGTAAACGTCTCAGCCCTACCCTTCAAGAACAACTGCCTTCAGCGCCAAATCTCAACCGACGCGCCGGCCTTTGCCTGTACTTCAGACGAATTTTTCTCCAGCTAGAGTCCGGGTTCGAACAACACTGCGAGAATGTGGACGGGTCTAACCAAAGGTCCCCGGAAGTTCGACGCCCTTCCAGGCACCTAACCGCAAGCCGAAAGACTTGTTACGGTTAATCTTGGCCCCCATGAATTTTTCGTACCGTTTAGCGCCTTCAACACCACCTCAATGTCGCTGCGGGACGACACGAAATTTTCTTCTTTTTCCCTTTTCCCTGGCTGAGTGAAGCGGGTCGAAGGTGGACGGATGGGGAGGTGTGGGATAATCGTAGTTTTGAATTTCGATTAGCAGGTCCTTATAATTTGGCAGTTTTTGAAATTCTTTTTTTTTTTTAACTCTGTGGATGAGTCATGTTCTTTTTCTTCTTCTTCTTCTTCTTCTTCTTCTTCTTCTTCTTCTTTTATTATTATTATTATTATTATTATTATATGCGTGTATATAAAATAATATTTACAGCAAACCTGTCATTATCAATTAGGTGTTAAAACAAATTATGTTATATAGAAAAAACGCAAATATTTTACGTCACAATAAAATAGTCAAATGAACACACACATAGATAAACACACGCACGCATATATATATATATATATATATATATATATATATATATATATATATATATATATATATATATGTATGTGTGTGTGTGTGGCTCTAATAATTCTCACTAATAAAACCTTATATAATCTTTTTCAAAATCTCTTCTCTTGTACCTCTACAAAAGAGAAAATCCTCACAAAATAGCCGTTATAAAAATAAAAAAAGAAACATGATTTACCAGTCCGAAGTAATCTCTTCTACGGAGATATTATTCTATAAGGAACTTGACAATATTAAACAAACCCTAATCAGCAATAACTTCCCTATCCGCGTCGTCGATGAACAAATAAAATTAGCGTTAACGAAATTTAGAAATAAATAACGCAAGCTTACTCCCAGGCGCAAACAAAAATAAACACCCTGTTAACTTTATTCTATTGGAACCAGATGCAGCCTAATTATAAGGATAAAATAGCAGTTAAAAATATAATTAGCCGATATATACCACTCAATGATTGCGACAAACAGTTAAGATTTATCATTTACTATATATAAATCATTGTTTGCCTTCTAGAAAACGTTACCGATGAAAAACTACTGCTTGAATAGGCATTATATATATATATATATATATATATATATATATCAACACTGTCAGTTTCACGTTTCAATGCGATCTCTCTCTCTCTCTCTCTCTCTCTATATATATATATATATATATATATATATATATTTAGGAGATCAGCCGATTACACTACCTTAGTTTCAAACTTTTCGGTATCTTCAATTAAAGGTTGAAACCAAGGTAGCGTGATCGGCTGATCTCCTAATTAGTTTTTTTTTAAATTTAAAAGCTCTGCATGTTAAATTTTTATTTTATTTTATTTATACGTGTATTGATTACTTTTAATATTACTGTTTCCTGGTTTAATTCAAGTCTGAAAAATAACATTTTATAATTGTGTGCATATATATATATATATATATATATATATATATATATATATATATATATGTACTTGTGCAGAATTATTGATAGATATATAAACTTCAGGTCAAAGCCATCCCGCGAGTGTTATTAAGCATATCTGTAGTGGGGAGTTGAATGTAGGATCTCAAGAAATTCATCCACAAAGGCGATTTTTAATCATGACAAAAAAGAATATGAAAATGCTTTGAGAGAGGAAGAGCATATTACCAACTTGGTTTTTACGCCTCTTACCCAATCTAAATGTAAAACCTGAAGCAGAGATACGATCTGATTTATTCACCCCCATCCGCCTTTTAATTTGCAGTTGAAAACTGAAATTGGAAAAAATATTTTTTAAAGTTATTGGATAACAATTTTCCTAAAAACTCTTTATTAGCTAAGGTGTTTAATAGGAATATGGTGAACTGGAGTTGCATTGGTAACTTGGAGAATGTAATTAAGCATCATCACGTTAAAATTTTGGAGATGGAAAGAGGTGGAAGGGAACAAAAAAGATATGCAACTGCAAAAATAAAAATAATTGTCCATTGGATGGGATGTGCTGCACGGAAGACATCATTTACATTGCTGAGGTTTCAGTGAGAAGAATGGTTTCAAGAAAATATACATTAGATGTACTGAGGGCCCTTTCAAGAAGAGATTTTACAATCATGCTTCGTCTTGAAAAACCACAGATATGTCACCAAGTTGGCCGATCGTGTCTGGAAATAAAAAAGAGAGATATGGCAAGAGGAGAAGAATGGTAAGGAAGGCAAAACGCGCCAGTATTCGTGATAAGTGTTGCTGACTGTGCCAGGAAGAGAAATTGGCTATTACCATGTGTCTTGATAAAGGTATTTTATTAAATGGGAGAAAGGAGATTATGTCTGGGTGCAGGCATTTAAGAAGATATGTTTAGGTAACTATGAACCTGGGTGAGTGAAATAAAACTCAATAAATATTTTTTATTCTCTCCTCTACCCTTATCGTCATGTTTTTACACCCTCATTTCCGGTGTTCTGGTATATTGGAGTAGTTCCCTGTCTTAGACATCTTTCTGCTTGCCTGGCATTCAATCAGTCAGTCACGTTTCCACGCTAGTTGAATTTGCGATTTATTGTTCAAGTAAGTTTTATTTGGTCTGCGTCCGTCAATATTGTTGTATTTTGTGTATTTGTTTTGGCTTCTGTACGTCAATTCTCGTCCATTGTTTTCTTTGGATTTTTTTTATTTTTATGAAGAAGTCTCAGCTTCTTGAACCGACGCCTACTGCAATAAGCCCGTCGGCGTAGGCAGGAAATAGAACCCCCGCAAAAAGACCAGACTTATAATAATCTAAAAGATCAGTTCGAACAATTTATTTCCGGGATTGAATAATTACTAGTGCCGTCGTTTCTAGAGCCGGTGAATACGAAGACTGTTTCCCTGTTGACTACGGATGTTAAAACACACAAATTGATCGGAGCCAACAGGAAATGCATGGAGGAGGCCCTGTAGAGCCTCACTATTAGGGCCAAAGTGCTGGCTCGGCGAAGTAACGTGGGAGATCCTGTTGGCAACCGAAGATCCTGCAAAAGCTCTGACCGGCAATATCCTAACAGCAAACTCGATCTGATTGCAGACGGAATAGATAGGAACGAGAAAAACAAGGGTGACTTCGCATCCTATCATACCTGGCCAGAATCTTGGAGAGAAAGGACACGGGATTATACAGAGATGACGGTCTTATCTTAATAAAAAAAAGAATCCAATGGCCCCAAAGTAGACAAATTCAGGAAGAAAATAGTAGCGCCCTAAAAAATATTGGATTCAAAATATAGATAAATACAGGCACAACAATAGTAAACTTCCTTGACGTCACTCTTAACCTGATCAACAACACATATGAACCATACAAAAAAATTAAAATGACACCCCAACTTACGTACACACATCCTCCAACCATCCACCTTCTATCATCAAACAAATACAAAAATCAATCAGCCGCAGACTGAGAACTCATCTAACACACACATTTTCAATAGCAAAAAAGCACCCTACAACGAAGCACTAAAAGCAAGTGGTTACACACAACAACTACAATATATACCTCCACAGCCAAAACGCAAAAACAGAAAGAGAAACATTATCTGGTTTAATCCACCATATAACAAAACCGTTAAAACGAACATAGCCAAGATATTCCTAAATAGAAAAACACTTCACTGAAGCAAACAAATTATCAAAAATATTTAACAAAAATAACGTAAAGATCAGTTACAGCTGCACAAAAAACATAACAGAAATAATTTAAATCCACAACAAATAATGACAACCTACAAAAATGAAACCAAGGATCCAATATGCAACTGCAGAAACAGAACAACATGTCCACTCCAGGGAAATTGCCAACTTACGAACACAATATACAAGGCCAAGGTAAGTGCAAACAACAACATAATGCACTACATCGGTGCCACCGAAGGTCCATTCAAGATGAGGAATAACAATCACAACCTTTCATTCAACAACAGGAAATATTCGAACAGCACAACACTTTCTACATACATATGGCAGCAAAAAGACAAAAACATCACACCAACAATAAGCTGGGAAATATTGAAAAAGCCCCTGCCTACAGCAACATTACAAAAAAATGCCTACTTTGCATACACGAAAAAGTAGCAATAATATCACACAAACCGCAAAAGAATTTACTAAACAAAAAATCAGAGATAATCTCCAAATGTAGGCATGAGAACAAGTACCTATTATCCAAATTCATACCAAACGGATAAAACAGACAAACCACCATCAATCACAATTTAATTTCAAGATACCATCAAAATAATTGCATCTATCATTATTACAATTGCACCGCCATTAGTAATCACTTTTACCACTTTACAATAACTATTAACTAATAATATTATCATTACCACCAACACCCAGCACCATCACTTACACATCACACCTACTATTAACATATAAATCCACTACAATCATTAACGTATATTACTCCCCCAGCATATTTAATACCTTAAAACAATAAGATCAGATATAATTTCCATATGTAACCATGAGAATAAACACCCATTACCAGGATTCATAATAAATAAAAATAAACAAATAAATATAGAAAATAAAATAAAATAAAACACCAACAACCACTCTTTATTTCAAGCTAGCACCACAATAATTACATTTATAGGTTTTATTATTCTCCCACCAACATTACTAATCACTACTAACAATTTACAATAAATATTAGCCACTTATATTATTATTGCCACCAACCCCCTTACATATTACTATCACACCACATCTACCATTACCATATAATCCTGCCATAATTATTAACGTAAACTACCCCCTCTCCCAGCATATTTAATACCATCATAAAAATAACCAATAAGGATTACAAACTGAAATTTCTACCAGTCACATATACACAGTCATAAAAAACAAGGAAATAACCAGCTTTAATATAATAACAATAATATTTTTGTAAATTAAAAATTATAGCAATCTTCAACTACCATAATTTTACACAGAATACCTATTATCAGGATTTATACCAAAATAATACATATAACAAAATAAAATAAAACACCAACAACCACTTTTTAGTTCAAGCTACCACCACTATAACTACATTTATGTTTTTATCATTCTCCCACCACCGTTACTAATCATTTCTACCAATTTACAATAACTATTAGCTAATTATATTATCATTGTCTCCAATCCCTTGCAACATTACTATCACATCATAGCATATAGACACGCTAAAATTATTAAATTAAACTACCCTCTCACCCAGCATATTAAATATTAAACATCACCATATAAAATAACCAATAAGGATTACAAATTTCTACCTGTTACATATACACAGTCATCAAAAACAAACAAATAACCAGCTTTAAATATAACAAATAACCCCCCTTTTTTTTCAAAAATTTAAAAATAAATATAAATAATAATAATTTTTACCTATCATAATTTCACACAAACCCCACCACACGTATATACATACATGCGAAGAAATTTATTCACTGGAAAAATAAAAATATGACATGTATACATTCACGAGAAATTTTCGCTGCACTCCCAATCTTTGAATTTCAACATACAAATGCGTATGTATAGACACAACACCACCCATATACATACATATGTCATATCCGAAGCTGCCCACATATGTTTATATATGTATGAGTCCCGACGGACGACCAAGTATGTATATGTGTCTGCATACATCGATGTTTGCGTTAGTACGATGACACAACGACGAAGTTTCCCCCACCACTTCCGAAATAACACCAATACACACAATCTACATAAACCCAAAATTTTAAAAAAATTATTTAGTTTGTCTGACGATCACTAAAGCGTGAAACCCAGGGTCACAAACTCACATCTATCCAACCAAATATATATATATATATATATATATATATATATATATATATATATAAACAAAAAAATTACCTCAGCATAGATATAGTCTATTTCAAGCCGTTCCGTATACAGCTATCATCAGTCTCTAAGTGTTTGTGTCGGAACATTATTTTAAATTTATTTCCAATGTCAGTCCTCCCCTCTTAGACGCCTTGTTAATGAGAGTTGGTTTGCGTTAGCGATTAGTGTGAGCGTAAGGTGCAAGGTATGTTTAGAAGAAAAACTCAGGATAATAAAATATAAAGATCAATGCAAACTATTAAATCAACGTAGAGAATGAGTTACGAAATGTAGGCAAAGAAGTAAATTCCAAATTACATAAGAATACATGTGCATATATATGGGGGTGCATGTCTACGTATAGTGGCGTATATGTATGAACATGTAAATATACATGTATGTAAGTGATGGGAAATTTAAACCTAAGCCCATTAAGATTAATGTAAATTAGCTGAGTTATAGGTTTTCAGATTTGTGGGTAATACTGGGGCACTCAATGGAATAAATTATGCTATCCAACACACTTATATGCGTACATATCTTCATACATAAATACATACATGTACATTTACATGTACATACTTAAATAGACTATACCAACGGATCAATTACCTGTGCTATACATATATATATATATATATATATATATATATATATATATATATACTCTCCAGATATAAATACATACACCACACTCGTTTATATATTATTATTAGGTTGGTGCAAAAAATAATGTCGTTTTGACGTTCAACTTAACGTCAAAAAACGACATTATTTTTGCACCAACCTTATATGTATCTACACGTAATTCACTTGTAGATTTTTAAACAGGTACATAGGTCGAAAGATCTTAAGTGTATGCATTAATTCATTATTCAGGTTATAAAGTTAATTTATTAGACAGCCAGGCACCACATATCCACACTTATATTTGTGTGTGTGTGTGTGTGTGTGTGTGTGTGTGTGTGTATTGGGAAAAGTATTAATCCTCTTCTTCTCCTTACAGCTATGGGTAAATAGCAGGACAGGCTGTGTTCTATAGCCTTGGATGGCAACTGGTCTAGGAGAAGGACAACTCTGAATTCAAAACCTGCGGAGGGTCGTTTTGGGACCTTGTAGCACGTAGTGCACCATGTCTCTGTATTTGGTTCTTCAAAAAAAGAGTGCACAATGTCTTCACCTCTATAATCAAATCATACGTGCTGATGTCTATGAACAAAGCTGAAGTCCATCTCATATATATATATATATATATATATATATATATATATATATGGAGACGAGGCGGATTCATGACTTTTCCAAGAGTACTTGCGCGTAAGTGAATATATCGCGAACTCATCTCTCCGACTTCTAATTACGAGCCGTTATCCATTACACTACCTGCACACCCAAGCTTACAGCACGTGGTCACCCATCTAGGTATTGATTAGGCTCGATGTTGCTTAACTTCGGTGATCGTACGTGGTGTGTCCGGAAGACCATTTTTCCATTTTTAAAATGCATTTTAAAACTTAGATATCGCTATTTTTGGAGGTACCTATATAAGTATGACAAAATATATGTTGAAATACAGACTGATTTCAAATGCTTTATGTCAAGACATACGGCGCAGAAAAACATCAAATATAATAATAAAAACAGTGAAGGAAGAAGGCACAAAGAATGAAGATAATGTTCTAAAAAAATAAAACATAGAAGTAACAAAAGAATTATTTTTTCAAGTTCTATCGACCACCATCCTAAAATACAGCACTCAGTGTTTCAGTTTTCTAATCTCTTTTTAAGAAGAGCGGACTTGGAATCATTTAAACAGCAATAACTTTTAGAAAATGTCCATATATCGTCGTCTTTTGGAAAAGAAACAACCAAGCAAAATATCTCAACAAATAAAAGAAAATAAAAATAATCTCTATTCAGATTATTATGTCGATGCAATAAGACAGGAAGAAACGAGTGACCTGATATGATTGACCCTTGAGGATAAAATGGCAGCGGGAAGAAATGGAAGTTGGTTGTTGAAGGAAGAAAAACACAGCTTGAAGGAGGTAGAAGAGAGTAAAGAAAGTAAGTGATGTAAATTACAAGGGAGAGGGAGAGAGAGAGAAGAGAGAGAGAGAGAGGGAGAGAGAGAGAGAAAGGCGAGTGTCTCTATATATGTGTATCTGTGTTTTCTCTGTGTGTGTGTGTGTGCGTGTGTGCCTATTAAGACACAACGTACAAAGTGCACTAACGTATTTTGAGTGGCACTAGCACCTGCTTTGGTGACATCGTTATTTGCACTAAAGTCGATCAAGACAACAACAACAACAACAGCAACAACAACGACGGCATCAATAACAATAACAACCACTACAGTCACAAGAACAGCGACAAGAAGCAACATAATAAAAAATGATAAAATTACGAATCACAAGACCGAAGGAAATACTTCTGAGGTGACGATGATATTAGTTAAAATCAACAAAACGTTATAAGGAAAAATAAATTTGCTGGATATAAACGCAAAAAGATTTTCATTGCGCCAAAATTCTTCTTACTGTAGCTTTGCTTGTAATTTTGTAAATGAAAAACTATTTTTTTCCAAAGTATAAAAGAGTGTTTTTTTCTTCAATACTTTTGTAAAAATATCATAGGTTTTAAATAAAACATTTAAGTATATATATATATATATATATATATATATATATATATATATATAATGAAAGGGATTAAATTTGACAAATATATTTTCTGTTTATATGTTAATTTTAGAAATACAATTTAATTAAGTAAATGTTACAGCATATCAGCTCAAATAAAAGAAGGCATATTTTTTTACAAAATTTCTCGAACATTCAGACTGGTAAATGTAATTAATTTAATTAAAAAAACGGAGCATTTAATTAAATAAACTGTATCTATAAAAGTAACATATAAGTGGACAATATATTAAATAACTGTCGGACATAATCCATTTCATTATATGTTGTCATTGTTTACGTTAAAATACGTTTCGTGACCAGATATGGTCGACCAAGAAAAATCGTCGAAGATTGTGTGTTTATGAACAGTAATGCGGAATTCGTTAACCAGGCGCTTCTCTGTAGCTGAATGGTACAGCAAGTCAGGTGAAATGAGGTTTCCGTATAGGAATACAGTTTCAATTCCTGTCGGAGAACGCATCTTTTCTACGACATTTCTCGAACATTCAGGCGGGTAAATTGATACCGTTTAATTAAAAACAGAAAATTTACTTAAGTATTTTATATTGTTCTTCACTTTACAAGTAAAAAAATAATTTTCATATGAACACAGCAATTTTGTCTTAGCAAAAACAAGACCCTGAAGATGACATTGTGCTAATGTCGAAAGCACTCAGGAATAAAATGGATATACATCAATATGGTAATTTTCTTTCTTCCTTTAATAAGCATAGTAAGAAATTCGTCCGTAAATATAAGATCCTATTAAAAATAAGTAGACAAAACTTGTCTAAATTATTTAATGAAACACACACTTGTATATATATATATATATATATATATATATATATATATATGATATCAAAAATACTTTGATAGACAGTGGGAACGGGTTCCTCACACCAAAACAAGGACAAAAATCCATATAAAAATATGTCTGGAAATCCTTCATTTGTGAGTTATTAAGTTTCAAGAAAGTTTACGGTAGATGGCGCTGTGTTGCCATTTAGACTAGGTTAGACTTGTCATTTTGGACATATAGGGGTCACGAATCAACCCTAAAGTTTTTAAACGTATTTTATACACCCTATATATATATATATATATATATATATATATATATATATATATATATATATATATATATATATAAAATTATAATTTTCTTAGGGACATTATTCATTTATCCCAAAGTGTCAATTCCGTCTATAATCATCTTCAGAACAAAAGAACCAGTAGCAGTACACACACACACACACACACACACACACACACACACACACACACACACACACACACACATATACACATATATATATATATATATATATATATATATATATATAGCGTCTGGTTAGCAAGGTTGTTTTTACTGCTTTTAAACTACAATCTTCAAGATTTTCCTCAAACGTTCATATCTGCTTGAAGCGTATGTAGACGTAAACAAATGACATCACACATTCCTCTGTAGCTAAACTGGTATAGCACGTCTGTCTATATGACGGTTCCGTGCAGGATACAGGTTCGATTCCTGTCGAAGGACATTTTTTATGAAAATTTCACGTTTAGGCCGGTAAATGGTTCGATTCCTGTCGAAGGACATTTTTTATCCATATAAGTTCGTTTAACAATAAAATATAAAAAATAATTGTTGTTTGTTCATATCGTAGTGTGACATTTATTACAATATATATATTTATATATAATATATTATAGATATATAGATATATATATATAAGTTAATACAGTTTATATAAAGCAATAAAATTTGATATTAAAAAATTGTCGGGCTTTGTTCATATCGTAGTGTGTGACATCATATATATATATATATATATATATATATATATATATATATACTAGAGGCCAAATGATTATACATATATGTGTGTGTGTTTGTGTGTGTATGTGTATGTTTGTATATATGGATCACCATTTATTTAAGGAGGTAATCAAAATTAAATTTTAAAAAATATTTGAAATAAGGAATAGAAATTTCTTAAAATGAAGAAATAATCCAGTAGTTCGAAATTGAAACAAGCCACGGTATTCAGAAGAGATGTAAACATTGCAAACAAGAATATTTTTTAAGTATATGTCGCTGTTGCGGTGAGGGAAAAATGCCGAATAATTGGCCAAACCATGAGAGACAAAAATCAACTGTGAAACATGAAAGGTATGCTCATCTTTATCGGCGGACTTGTAAGAGTTCTGAAGAAGTTTTCAAAAGAAATCGAAAAAAATTATTAGAAAACTGAGAAAGAACGAAAATTGTCAATATGACAATATGGAAGAATCGAAAGTCTTTTGCGGAAACAATTACTAAAATCAGTTATGATACTGGTGAAAGTGCTGGGTATTTTTGAAAGACTTGTACTCCTATGAACTCTAGTGAATATTACCAGGCACTAATGCGAATACTCACTGAATATAAATAATAATAATAATAATAATAATAGCAACCTGCTAATCAATTGATATTACTTGCCAATGTTTCTCCCCAAAAAAAACTTCAAAAACTGTCAACTTGTAAGGACCTGCAAATCGAAGTAACAAAAGTGTGCAGACTTAAAACTACGATTATGCTGTGATAGGGACAATAGATAAGATAAAGAAAGGTTTCGAAAATCATGTGTAAAATTCCATCAGCATCTCAGAGCTACAAAAGATTTCTTTGTGTGGAACTGCACATTTGATCTCCAAAACCCTGTCCATCTAAACGAAACGTCACGAATGTGTATAGATAACGCTCCCACAGTGTCCGTTTTTTTTCTCATAGGCCTCGGAGGGGATTCTGTAATTAATGCACTTAAAATTAATCACTGGCAAACTTGTACCAGGCACAAAAATAATACCGACTTGATGTTATGACGCTCATCGTTTCTGTCCTTAAGTGTTTGGCGTTGTTAGCATGTATATAGTTTGTCGTTTTGAATGAAATTGGGATAGAGTAAAACTCTTGTTGAGCGCAGATTTGTTTGTCAGTTGCCTGGCTTTAACTAGTTTGGTGTGTTCCTTAAGTTGTCCATGCTCTGTGAAACTCTGTTCATAAGCGGGGTTAATGGAGAAGCATCGTGGCTGGATATCGATGCGGCATACGAGGCCAATTGTGAGTCAGACGGAGATACTTGGGTCCCAGTCGGTGACCGTCTGATCGGACTAGATTACCCAAACTGAAGGTATTTAGGTGTCCTATTTAAAAAAACAAAAACAAAACTATTACGCACACTTGACTGTGTGGGATGTAGCTGGTATACACTTATCAGACGATGTCATGCCGGGTATATTGGTCTTCAGATATTTGCACCGCAGTCTTACATTATTGGCCTGTTGCTCTCTCACACCATAATAATAATGATGACGATAAGCATGATGATGATGGTGATGCTTTCCAGATACTGTCTTTCTTTGTGTAGATATCCAATCATTTTCATTAAATTATCCTAATCACCAGGCGAGTAAAGATTTTCAATTTCAATGAGAGCTTGATATTTTAGGGAGAAATTCATTAACACTGTGCAAGAGAACGGAGAGAAACTTTTTGACACCGCATAATTTTTAAGGAAAATTTATGTTGTAATTAATTAGTATTAATTTCATTATTATTATTATTATTATTATTATTATTATTATTATTATTTCCTTTGATTTCTGTTGTATACTCATTTCCTACCGGGTCCCAACTAGAGACCTAAGGTCAGAAACGGCTTCATGAAATTTTCCACTGATCATTTTTGTAAAAAAAAAATAAAAATAAAGATAAAAAATAAGATCACATATATTTTGCATAGATAAAGCTCTTCGTGGGAGCTGGACTTATGAGAACATTTTTTTTAAGGCATGGGCTACCAGGAATGCCTTCAGTGAATCTATCGGAACCTTTTCCAAGCAATCCGATGGCTCCAGCTACAACTGGAATTTTGATGGCCTCAAGATCCTTGAAATATTCCTCGTTGGATATTCAATCAAATTGAAGTGGCCGTACCTTTGGTGTGATTTCAAGTGAATAGGCTTTAGAATAATTGGAACCTAAACCGTCACACCCTACCCAGTAACCGTTAGAATAACACAACAGACCTTGCTACCCATAATGCACCATTGGCCAGCATATATAAATAGTCGAACCAAAACACAACACACATGGCCTAAAGTTTGCGTTCAAACATGAAAGTGACTGTCACCGCTCTATGTTGAACTTAGTGGCCATATATATATATATATATATATATATATATATATATATAATTTTTTGCGTTCAATTCATCTGAAGGTCGTGTGAGCGGGAAACTTAGCAATCTAGGCTTCGAGCACTTTTCTCGTTTAAAATGCTTATATTTATTTATTAATTATAATTTTATACAAGGAATGGATATGAGAGGAAAGCGTTTTGCATGAGGTTTTATTTAAAATTAAATATGGACACCAGATTTCGCTACCAGAGTTTAGAGTTGCCCAGGAATACCGTGAACTGATTTCACCAGGAACCCTTGCGGTATGGAAGACATAACTTCTTGTATTCGCCCTTCAAGTTCTTCCGATGTCTTGGTTTGGTAGAGTAGACTTACTCCTTTAACCAACCCCAAATGTCACAGGGTGTTAAGTCAGAACTCCTGGCTGGCCACTAATACATAAAATAGGGAGTTACCATATATATATATATATATATATATATATATATATATATATATATATATATATATATAAGGATTGCCTTTTTGTAAACGTTGCTATTTTATTATCATTATTATAACTGTTGGTATTATTATTTATGTTATTTGCTCAAATTAATGAATGCTCGCATTGTAAACGGAGAAAGACGCAAATGCCAGTAAGAAAGAAGACTTATTTATTATCTTCACCAGCAGCAAGAAGAAAACAAAAATGACCAGTCTACGTCTATAATTGACCAATCAACTACTTTTTTTCCCTGTTTAAACCAAACTTTTCGTGTTTTTTACGTCTATAATTTTACTTTTTTTCTTTTTTTGTTTTTCCATTTCTTTTTCTCCTTTTTTATATATCCATTCTTTCTCATATATATATATATATATATATATATATATATATATATTAATCAATCTATTTCCTGTCGCTTTATCTCCTAGGTGAGCTAATTTCGTATTTGTTAGCGCGTTCATTAATCGGTATAGTAGCACAGAATGTGTAGGTAACATGAACAGACAGTGGAATCAGCGAGACGAGTTCAAATTGTGGACGTGTCTATTACGTTTACATCGCACAAAGCCATTATTCTATATAATCTCTACCACCTAAGACTTGGTTAAATAGTAGGGTAGATTGGAATTTCTAGCCTTGGATGGTATGAAGTTTAGAAGAACGTCCCTGCACCCCACCATCAGTATGGTTGATGCTCGTCTCCGTGAGAGTGTCTCACTGCACCTTTTTGACCTTACGTTTTCAACTGACTTGAAGTAGAAAAACTACATTGAATCAATAGCTGCATCTACTGCAAGGAAAGTTAATTCACTGTGTCGTGCCAGAAGATATTTCTCGCCAGAGTCCAACTTACATATCTACAAATCTACCATTCGTCCTAGCATTGAATACTGTTGCCATATCAGGTCTGATTCCCCTGTCGTTCATCTCGAGGTTCTCAACAAGATCCAGAGAAGGTGGTGTAATGTAAACCGGCCCTGAATTTGGCTTCTCGACTTCAGACTCATAGATGTGATAGCGCTTTCGTCTGCGTTTTCTAGAAATATTTTCATAGCTACTGCTCTGATGATCTTTAAACCCTAGTTCCCCGACTGCATGAATTTAAGCGTGCTACTAGACTGGCATTTAGGTCCCACCCATTTATTTCTGAAATAGTTAAATGTAACCGCCACTTCTACTCCAACAGTTTCTTTCCCCGCATTTCCCGACACTGGAACTCCCATTCCTCTCACTTGCTTCCTGATAACAACAATCTTTAAAAATTTAAATGCAATGTCAATCACCATTTTCTGCTGCCTTGATCCCTGTTCTTTTTCCCTTCTCACAATCCTCCCCCTAAACCCACTCTTTTCTCTCACTTTCACTCTCCGCAGCCCCCCTGTGTGCTAGTGGCACTCCCACCTTGCTTGGTGTGAAATGCTTAAAAAAAAAAGAAGAAAACTTTAAATTTAAAACCCTACAAAAGGTAACGGGAAACCACTCCGCTATCATTGCCAAGAAGTCATAAGAAATCACAGAGAGTAAAGAAAAGGAAGCTATGGAGAGCCATATTCTCCTACGTTCTGACGGCACATGGGATTTTTTTAAAGTTTGAGCAGAGATAAATATCAGGTTTTTTATGCTGATCTAAAAGACAGGTAAGGTGGTCTTCGGTTCATTTTGGGCTCGATTTATCTGTTTTTATATGTAGTTACGATTTTTAATAAACACCTAATTAGCTTTGACCAGGCGGTTGTTATTAGCGTTTCTTACATTCTATCGTTTGGCATTGGAAATCTGGTTAATCTACTCCTCAGACATTTCATTCATTTTAATATTTAATTTTATTTTTCTGACTTGGAAATATGTTGTGTATGGAGAAAGCATGGCTAATCATTTTCTACGAGCGTAAATTGAGCCACAACATAGATAAATCGAAGAGAACTATGAAATTGGTATTTGGAGAAGGAATTCAGCGGTAATTTCAAAGGATTGTATTTTGACCAAACAGGCGCTACCGTTATCTCGCGAGACAAACGCATGCCTACTACTCTTGGACACTATGGTTGTACGCTGCCCACGAAGCTTTTTGTTCCATGCGTGGACTGTTTCATCCTCGTGTGCGATGTATGAGAGACTGCAGAACTCTTCCTCTCTGGAACATTTGTTATTATATGCATCTGTCCAAAGCATTTTCCCCACGCGCGCAGATATGAGACACAGCCTTTCATACAGGTGTTCACGTCACGGAGTCAGCACAGAAAACGGGTAAATCGTGCATCCCCAAATCCGGTTGGTGTCAACTCAGGTAAATCGTACTTGCTTTCTTGGTTTGGTGTGAAACTGAACGAAGCCTATTGACTTTGGGGTGACACACATATTAGAAGCGAAACCGAAATTTTGTTTTTTGTATCTTCGCTGATAAAAATGAAGAGGGGTTGTTATAAGTTACATTTGGACGTTTTAATATGAATACTCAGTATAATCCGAAATATAAAAGATGATGCACACAAGACATTATCAAACACTAAGAAGGAAGATTCACTATTTGATGTCATTTTTTTTAATAAGTACTTTCTTTTTGGGCGGGTGGAATCTGACAGTTTTTACGTCGAAGAAAGCAAGTATGAATATCATGTGTGAACACTCTAAATCACATATTGCATTGAAGTCTGTAAATAAATAATGATTTCGTAATGAACACTTTGAAACTAAAAATAACATTCTTATGAACTGCCTGAATATTTCCTTCCGTGCAATTTCCTCTGCATTGATAAAAAAATACGTTTTTCCTTATACACACACCTGTGAGTATGTGTGTTTTCCTTCGTATACGGACATATAGAAAGGCAAATATATCGAAGTTTCTTCACACACACACACACACACACACACACACACACACACACACACACACACACACATATATATATATATATATATATATATATATATATGTATTTAAAAAAGAGAGAAACCGCAAACGTTTTTGCTTATAATGTAGCTTTGTTTTAGTATATATATTATATTTTATTCTTCATATTTCTGCTACACGAGTTTCCAGTCTTGTGACATTCTTCAGGCAAATAAAATGATTAACATTTTAAAAAGAATAAATTTCCCTTACGTTTTTTAATGTCTCATTATTCGTTTTCTGTATTTGCTAGTAAGTCCTGATTTCTCTGCTGGACCTTTAACAAAAGTGAATTTCTGACTAAATGTTAAAAAAAAAAATAAAGTTTAGTATGAAAGACGGTAATGCAGCTATGTTTCCCCTATAATCTTTACCAGACACATATATATATATATATATATATATATATATATATATATATATATATATTTCTGTATGTTTTCTAATATTCATACTCACTATGCATATATTAATTCATACATTCTGATATAAATATATATATATATATATATATATATATATATATATGGTGATTTAAATATTGCATTAAGGTACACTATATTTATGGGTAAAAGTGCTCAATATCAGCGATAGAGCGTATGTAAATAGAAAAGTGGATACTGAGATAAACATCGAGTGGTGACAGTCTGTTTCATGCTTGAATGCAATATTCAGACTAACAGTTTTTACGTCGTAGGAAGCAAATATGCATATCATATGTGAAAATTCATGTCCTGAAAATTGTGTTCAATCATAAAACAGACCGTCACCGATCGGGGTTCACATCAGAGTCTCCTTTGCATATATATATATATATATATATATATATATATATATATATATATATATATATATATATATATATATTAAAATGTTTGACATTTATTATATATTTTATTACAAAATGTCTGACAAGGTACTATTGTTAAGTTTTTATTGTGATTTTTGTAGACGTGTACAAAAAATGTTATTTGGTGACTTGGTGCAGGTGTGTGAATTCTTCAACAGATCGTTCGTTCCGAGTGCTTTCCATTAACCATTTTGGTGAGCGTTGTATAAGTCGCTGAATCTAGTTTTTGTACAAGAAATGGATAATAAACTTAGTAGAAGTTGTGGGGTCATTTTTAATGGAGATGTATCAGAAAGGAATTGCTGCCACGCAAATACACATACACTACGCATAATATAAACAGTGTAAACACGCACACAACGCACACATACACGTACTGCGCGCGCACACACACACACACACACACGCACACACATACACGCACAAACACAAATCTTGTCATGTGTTCGTCTCCGGTGAATGTACAGTTATACTCAGGACGATGTTTCAAGTGCAGTATCCATTGTTTCACAAAGCCAACGTAGGTAGATGTGGGGAGCTCATGTCGTAGGGCCACTATCTCTATGTCGCTAAAATAATCAAATAGAAAGATAAGTGCCGATACACATGGCACTAGCACCGTTTCTGGAGTTGCCAGAATCCACGAAATATCTTAGGGAGTTCAACGCTGGATTTTTTTTATCTGCATTGATACCCAAAGTCTTCCCCACGAGTGGTTTTGATTGATTGATTGATTTGTTTTTTATGGTTTATGTTGAAACTTGACTAATGCATGGAATAATAATGCAACACAAAATGTACTTAGAACAAAATGTATTGAAACAAGAAAGTGTACACAATATTTACATATAGTCTTTTGTATATTCCTGGTAAGACCGTTCCTGGAGAATGTGTTGACTGAGTCGCAGTCGGGCAGAGTCTCTGGTTGAATCTCTTGATTCCCCCCTCTCTTCCCGGTACTAACCATATTTATATGGTCAGTACTCCACTATGCAAATTAGGTGGATCCTACCATAACAGTTTATCAACCCTTTGTAGATTATTTAAAGCCAAAAAATATTTTGAAAAGAATGTTGCGTTAACAATTTCTTTGAGATAAAAGGATTTTTCTAAATACAGGTTCTGCTATTGAAACCATAGCTGGGGGAGGAGATTGATTCGTACATTTCCAAAAGGTATTTCTTGATGTTCCGAATACATAAATTTAAGCGGGCTACTAAACTGGCATCCGGGTCCCACCAGTTTATTGTTGAAATAACAAAATGCAACCGCCATTTCTACTCCAACAGTTTCTTTTCTCACAATTCACGCCTGTGGAACTTTCTTTCATTTACTCACTTTCCTGATAACTACAATCTTCAAAAATTTAGATGCAGTGTCAATCGCCATATCCTATCTACTTGAATCCCATTCATCTTTTCTCCTTTCCTCTATCCTCCCTATACTCATTCTTTTCTCTCACTTTCACTCTCTGTAAACCCCTGCTTACTTGTGGCATTCCCGCCTCGCTTGGGGTGAAATGATTAAAAAAATACACGTAAGTGAATATAACGAACGACTGGGATTTGAACTCAAATCTTCGATTTTTCATCCTGAGCCATTACACTACCCGAATATGCTTCCTTGAATCGAAGGAGACCAATAGGATGTGGTAGTGGGGGAGAACATCCAGTTCATACTGGGTACCCCTTACTTTCGGTCTTGTACCACATCCAACCTACGCTTGGATCTGGCACTATGATCACCTCGGCGTGATGTAATGGTTAGCACGCTTTTCTCTCTAAAGCAGTTACGACTGAATAGTGATTTCGATCCTCACTGGGTACTCCAAACTCTCGGGCTTGTGACACATCTAAGGTACGCTTAGAAAATATAAGGGGTACATCGAAGTGGTATAATGGTTACCAAACTTGTCTCGCTAGAACAATTACGACTGTGTAGTGAGTTTGATCCTCACTGGGTGCCCTTTAATTTCGGCCTTGTGCCACATCTAAGCTACGCTTGGAAATTCACTATATATATATATATATATATATATATATATATATATATATATATCCTATATATAATTGATCCTATTAATGAAAACGTTCTTTCTTGTAACCAAAAACGCTACATTTTTTTCGCCATTTTGTTATTTTTTTCCATTTCTTACTAACCATGTATACGAAAGTGATGGAAAAACTTCTCCGAAGAGATGCAAAATAAAATTTTCATATTTCGTTATTTGATTTGATTTTGGGTAATGGGAATAAATCAAAAACTCATTGTAATAAAATACGTAATCGACCTCATAATAAAACATTTTGATAATTATGAAAAAAAGAGAAATGATAATATTAATTCTATCTTATTTACTTGGGTTAAATATTAAAAGGAAGTGCAGACCAATTTTATATATGTGGATAGAGTAAAGGAGAGAGAGTGAAAGAGATAGTGAGAGAGAGAGAGGGAGAAAGTAAGAATTAATGCAAGTGCTTATGTAACAGCGTTTGCCCCTAGCGAGGGGTGTTTGATTTTGAACCTTTTAAAACCCTTTATTCTACATTCGACACCATCACTTGATAAGATACCAGGAGGGTTGAAACAAAATGGCTATTTTTGTAGTGATTTTATAATGTATTTATGTTATAATTTTCGAATAAATAATTATACATATATAATATTAGTGATCAATATATATATATATATATATATATATATATATATATATATATATATATATATATACCAAGAGGATAGAATCCATGTAGAGCTCAATGTCCGGAAAGAGTATGATATAAAAGGCTCAAACGCTAATCTTCCATTGTTAAAATTTATTATATTGGAACCGTAATCACGATCCAATTTATCAAACCTACAAATTCAAAAAAACATGCGAAATTTCTCTTGCCAATGATTTCTCGAAATATATATATATATATATATATATATATATATATATATGATATAATGGAATATGCATACAACTGAGTTGGTCTACACCTATTACCTGCGACTTCGACGGGTACTGGTCGATTACTGCTACCGTGTACTACTTGGTTACAGTAACCAAACCCACTTTTGTGTTCAACCATTGAAGAATTGTCTAAAATGGAACTAATTTACTCGCAGAAGACATTCATGAAAGATTTTATGATATATTCTAATATAACAATAGCAACGAAACTATCTTATTACTGTATAAAGATTTATTAGCATTATAATTTTATTTGCTTACTCTACCGACCTGGCTAACTGTAATCTTGAGGCTGTTAAATTTTAGATTCTAGGTAATCCCCTCTCTAAAGAATTGAACACCATGCACCAATGGGTTAAAAAGTTTCATCATTTTAACTTAGTAGGAGTCAATGCAACCAAAGATATGAAATTTAATTATCATTTTTAGATGGTGTCCAAAAACATTTGCGCCTATAGTGTACATCTAATATGTGCTGTTCAGAACATCGCCGTATATGAACAGCGCTCACGATTTGAATATATTAACTACTTTCGTCCTTTCATTTTTTGAGGAGTTTTTTGCCAGTCTGATACAATTCGTCAAGTTATATTGTCACATAGAATTGCAAACTTTATTAACGATGCTATCAAAACAGACTGGATTAGCATATGTTGTGAAAAATCAGTCATATTTAGAGTGATCAATAATAATAATATAAAGGGTGTTTCATTAAAACGCATTATATATAAGGATGTTTCATTAAGACGGATCAAAGTCACCAGTAAATAAATCAGTGTTATTGGTGAAAATTTATTTCTCTATTTGATGATATAATTTAAGTCATGGCAATTATGTGAGAAAAAAAACATCGCCCAAATATCCGCCAAATCTGAAAGAAAAAAGAAAAAAATCATTAGACGCTTAAACTTAATTCACATTAAAATCGTTCCAAGTTATTGGAACATCCTTTATTAATAGAATAATGATGTGCGTATCTAGGCAGCGTGCTGTGACAAAAAAACCAAAAACAAAAAAAAAACAGCAATATCAAGACGGATTAAAAGGAAGAAAGCTAAGTTTACCGGTTAATTTACAGTGCAACATCCGCGCTCGTTTCGCATTAAAATTTTCCAGAATACCGTTTTGGAGTTATCGACAGTGAAAGTTCGGATTCATTCGTATCGCGGGTAGACATTATTGGAGGTGTTTGCATACATTCGCTGCAGAACAGCTATCAGTGTAGGTATCATTACGCAAACCGAGCGTGTCTACGTAAATAGTTCTCGTACGCAGTAACTGAAACAAATTTAGACAATTCCGTAGCGAATGTATGCAAACAACGACATTAATGGCTGCCGCCAACGACGCGAATGAATCCAAACTTTCACTATCGATTACTCCAAAACGGTGGATTTTATCAAATTTATCAAGCCAGTTTCAAATGGAGCATATACAATCACGCATAAATGTAAGTATTCTGGAAATTTATAATGCGAACTGAGTGCCGGTGTTACACTGCAAATTAACCAGTTTACCGACTCAGAATGTATCACGAAAAGCAATAACAATATGGCGGATTAAAAGCGCTAATAATATAGAAGGAACAATGAAGATGTGTTGGACGGAAAGTTTTATGATAAAAATAAAATGTGGCAGAATGTTCAAGTGTATTGCATTATACTTAATCATTAAGGCTTCCGTGGCCGAATTAGCACAGATGACCCCCATGAAAGAGGAGCGGCAAGTATGTGGCTTGCAAGTTCACGCCTGATTAGAATTCGTTTTTGAAATTCTGAATTTGCACGATTTGTGTTTACTCCGACTTTTGCGATGAAAAGAAGCAGTCGACTTAAACTAGTCATAAAATATTCATAATGTAACAGAGACATTTAAAACCCGATTTAAACCTCTGCTGCCTTGCCGCCATATTCAAAAGACGAGAAAGTCACATTAAATAAATCCTGACAGAAAACCCAGAGTGGAGCCTCGAGGTCTGTCAACACTGGCAAACTTCCGGTATATCTTGCAACCAAGACGATTTCAAATGTAATACCCTGTGTTCCTTTGGATCTTGTCCGTACAACGGAGAACGGCGCCATGTGGTCTGAGTCGCGATTTGTTCTCCTTACACCATCACCCAGATCACTCCAGACGCACGCATAAGGACTGAATTTTTTTTTACTTTCAGCTCTTATCCTTGATCAAAACGTTATTTGCGACTACACAAAATGTGGACCAAAGAAGGAATTCAACAGGAGCCTCTATTAGAATGATTAATTATTTTATTTGTGTGGTTTTTGTTGACTTAAAATAAAAAAAAAAAAAATAATAATAAAGTAGCCGTCTCAATACATGAAACATTCATCATTTATGAGTCAAACAGCCGCTTAAAATTTTTGAAAATCTTTTTCAAGAAATTAAACTTCTCAAATCCACTAAATGTTATCGCTCTTTCTAGTATTGATTGATGTGTTTCCTACAGCTTATCAACCCTTTCCAGGTTATTTAAAGCCAGAAAATATTTTCAGATTGCAAAAATATTTTTTTATAGATAATAAATGTTTAATGATACTAATTAACCCATAGCTTTGTGCGTAAGTGAATATAAAGAACCCAACATGAATTGGAACTCGGTTCTCCGATTAACAATGTTGTGCCATTATCCATTAAACCAGCCGCACATCCAAACTTACAGCACTTGGTATTAACAAGCAGTCACACATCTATCTACTGCCCAGGTTTGACGTTGCTTAACTTCAGTGATCGTGCGGAAATCAGAGTTTTAACGTGATGTGACCGAAAAGTTTTCTAATATTGATGGACGTTTCCTACCTCACATTTTGTTTAAGGATCTGTGGAAAGTTAACATTGTGATCATATCATTATTTTCTCTTCTAATTACATGTGCTACCGATTTTTTTTAATTCTTGCTACTGTTGGAAATGTTCAAAATGGTGTGGTTTTTGTTATTTGGTGGGCATCTTTGTGTCTGATTCTGTAGCACTCGACTACAGGGTCGGGTGAAGGATTGTCATCTTTAGGACCTAAATGATTCATTCACTTGAAGCAATTTGAATTCTTGAGCTGAGAAATCAGTTTTGGATAGCTGATAATATAGACATTTCTAAACGAGTTGAAAGCCATGCATGGCAACCATATAAGAATCTAGATATGACAAGACTATTTAAGCACATGTCCCTAGTTCTCGAGTGATTATTTGGATTTGTAGCATCTTATAGTGCTGCAAAAAATGTGCACCTAGTGCAACGTATCCTCTGTTCAATTTCTTTATCTTCTATACTGAATTTGTCTTAACTAAAAAATAAACAGGGACATTTGATGTGTTTAGAATTGCTTAATTCCACATTCAGAAGTTCTATGATGAATTCAGGATATGAATCATCCCTATATTCATTGGGAATCCAGATTATAGCTTAAAAGCTATATTTTTGCTCACAATATTTCAGTAGAATACTGAATCATAAAGCCGTTTCTAATCCAATATATATCTTCATAGTAATAGTAAGGGATTACTGCTCGCGCTCATCCCGATTATTAACAAGGAACTTCCGTTGTTATTTAATCAAATATAAATATAAATTTGTGCCTATATACACCCGATATATATATATATATATATATATATATTATATATATATATATATATATATATATATATATGTGTGTGTGTGTGTGTTTAGGTTCGCTGGTTTTCCAGCTCATCGGGCTCAAATTATATCTTATGTTTTTTTGTAAAAATACACCGATGACACATGAGAAGAAATATATATGTCTCGTGACTTTCGTTTGATTGAATCATTGAAATGTGTAAACTCTGTATTAAATACTGTCGGCAAGTTGGATTTGAGTTGATTTGTTAGCTTTCACAGTTTTAAATTCTACTTCCTGCATCATCTAACTTTATAGGCATGAACTCATTCCACATCGGGGTTGATAAGACAGACTACTGAGAACATCGTCTGTCGAAATAGGCTATTGGCCATTTGAGGTAATTTTGGATTTATTTGTTTATTATATATTAATTGAAAGTTATATATATATATATATATATATAATATATATAATCAGATGAATAAATATAGGCAATTGCAGAAGCAAGGGTTCATATACAAACACACACACACACACACACACACACACACACACACACACACACACACACACACACACACACACATATATATATATATATATCCATATCCCATAGTGTAAGAAAAAAACAGTGCTCAATGTTACATAACAGAGCTTTTTAATATATAAAAAATATAAATACTACCCTATATTTGATTTACACAATGCCATATATATATATATATATATATATATATATATATATATATATATATATATATATATAGGTCTGCTCTACGGTTGTATTGGCTCTTTTGTTAGTTAGTTGTTTACTCGTATTGGGTTTTTTTTTGGCCTTCAAACCTGCATCTGTGCGATTTTTTCGACAGACTTTCATGTTTGTAACTCTTTCTTTTTTTTTAAACCTTTTTTCCCATCGAGATTGATTTGATTATTGGCAAATCAAAAATTCGAGGGTTTTTCGAAACAGTATAGTTATCTATATTTGTATATATATATATATATATATATATATATATATATAGATATATTTGTGTGTGTGTGTTTATATATATATATATATATATATATATATATATATATATATAAATATATATAATAAATATAAATATATATAAATGTATATATATATATATATATATATATAAATATATATATTTCGATTATAGATGCAATTTAATTTATAATTACATGAAACATTCATACAAAAAACAAATATAGAGGTTAATGATTTAAATGGCCAGAATACATCTTCGCAAACAATTTCAATGAGATACACTAACCCCGAACCTGTATATGAATGATATGATCCCTGCTTATAAATTCCAGTTTCATAAGGTCTTTTTAAGGTTTTAAGAGCTTTCGTCTGTTCCTACAGACATCCTCAGGTATGAAAATAGATTTGTTCTTGTTTTTTACTTCTCGGTAATAAGAGGACAACGAAAATAGAGATGTAATCCGAAAAAATGCTATGAGGAATGGGTTATTGTTTTGGAACGTGCGAATTTGAATTTAAAATTTTAAGGTTGTGCGTTTTTGCACAAATATAGTAATAAGAGAATTCTTTTGTACTGGTAGGTTTTCCGTCAATGTGGCATGAACTATATTGTTCAATAATTACAGGAATGTCAAACTTATTATCCGAAAGGTGCACGTTGGATCAGTTATTTTAATTTCGATTATAGGTTCAGTTCAATTTATAATTACATGAATCATTCATACAAAAAACAAATATAGAAGAAAAACAAGAACAAATCTATTTCCATACCTGAGGATGTCTGTAGGAACAGACGAAAGCTTGTAAAAACTAAAAAAAAGACCTTATGAAACTGGAATTTATAAACAGGGATCATATCATTCATATACAGGTTCGGGGGTTAGTGTATCTTATTGAAATTATTTGCGAAGATGTATTCTGGCCATTTAAATCATTAACCTCTATATTTGTTTTTTTGTATGAATGATTCATATAATTATATATATATATATATATATATATATATATATATATATATATATGATTAATAGAAATAAAATGTATCACTTAGCAGATGATATTTTCAGAACATCGACTCTAGAGTTTCGTAGACCAACGGTTTAGTAATCACTCATCAGGACGCTTCAGTAATTGACTGCAGATTTTCTCATTTTTGCTATTTTTATATTAATTTTTGTATTAAATAAAAAATGAATTAGATTGATTTTTCCTCTGTATGTGTGTGTATGCGTGTATGTTCATATGTGTTTTTGTGTGTGTGTATGTTTTAGTGTCCACGCGCGCGCGTGTGTGCGTATGTGCATAGGTGTCGAATGTCGTGGTTATTTGTCTTTTTATGGTTTACGGCCATATCCTTTTGAGAACTCGGTTCTCGTACGAAAGCAACGTCGACCCTAGTCAATTCGTAGATAGTTGGCCGCTTGGGAATATCAGGTGTTGTTAAGCTTGGATGTGCGGGTGGTGTAATGGATAACCGCTCGGAATTGGAAATCGAAGCGTCGAGTTCCAATTCCAGTCGAGTTCTTTGTATTTACTTATGCCCAAATACTCGTGGGGAATGTATGAATACACGTATTTTTTTATTGCAAAAGACAAATCAATCAATCAATCCCCGATGAAAGTAGGAATTTGTGGAGAATAATGATCGCTGATGTCCTAATCGTTTACGTCCTGATCGCTTACGTTCTGGGCGCTTACGTCTTGATCGCTTACATACTGCACATATATGCCATTATATAATTAGCGCCACGTATTTTAATAAGTGAATTTATCTGCATGTTTTTTGTATCGTCTATAAATATGAATGCTTGTGTGTGTACACATGCGACACACTCGTATCTGTATAAGTGTGCAGAACAGTTGTATGTGTGTACGTGTGAAATTTTGTCATTTGCATTTTAATTACTACGATTACAATGTGTCCATTTGTATCTGTATTAGGCTTGTGCTAATCCCTGTATGGAGTCGATATTTTGTTTCCTGTGTGTGAACATATATTCGTGTGTGTAGCGTGTATGTGTGTGTGCACACGCGTGTCTGTATGCAATTCGTTTTTAAGTGTTTGTTTTCCATATTCAGTGAAGCATAATGAATGGTATTTTTTTTCTTTCAGGAAGTAGCTAAAAAGAAATGAATGAAAGCCACCAAAGATACCCGGATGTTGATTGGTCTGAAGACAGCCCCCAACTCCTCCCTCCTTCTCCATAAAAAAGAAAAGTAAAAGACTTCAGCTCTTTTTCTAAGGAAAAGGGAGGTAACTTTCTCTTGTTACACACAACACCTGACTTGCACCATTCCCTAAAAAAGAAAAGAAATGACCCATTCTTCGCCGCAAAAGGCTAATTCTAGTTTACTGTCGCACGCACACCATTTCCGGTGTCACTCACTGGGTGTGATTGAAGTCATCGATGTCTTTATTTACTATTGTTATTTGTTATTTTTATTTCCTTAAAAAAAAGAAAAAACGTAAAAAAAGAAAAAAATATTAACTTGCGTGTCTTTAGACAGTGTTCGCCCCTCTGGAGATTAAAAGGTCGACTTCGTTTTAGGCCTACAGCACACAACTATTCATTATAATACAAAAGCTAGGATTAATCCTAATTGAAATTATATAGATATGAAAACCGGATCAAACGTAAATTTGAGAAATGCTGAGATAATCAGAAAACAGATAGATAGATAGATAGATAGATAGATAGATAGATATTAACAGACTAAAATAGATGGATAAACAGATATGTAAATAGACTGAGATAGATAGATAGACAGACAAATATATAAACATACTGGGATAGATAGATAGATAGACAGATAGACAGACAGACAGACAGACAGACAGTTAAATATATAAACATAATGAGATAGATAGATAGATAGATAGATAGATAAACATAGTGAGATAGCTGGATATTAATATACAAACTGTCTGTGAATTTAGGATTTATTATTTTGACCCATGTTGCCCATTGTTGGTTTTATGCCAGCAGAGGTTGAACCTTCGCACAATTAACCCTTAGAGTTTTATCTCACAAAGTGACTGGATTATATATATATATATATATATATATATATATATATATATATATATAAAGAGAGAGAGAGAGAGAGAAACGATTATGACAGTCAGATGTGAAATGAGATAGATAAGAACATCGATAGACTTATGTTCGACAAACAAACGGATAGATAGATAGATAGATAGATAGATAGGTAGATAGGTAATGAGCAGACATAGATAGATAGATAGATAGATAGATAGATAGATAGATAGATAGATAGATAGAAGAAACGGTTATGACAGCCAGATATGAAATAACCGAGATAAGAAAGTCGATTGACCTATGTACGATAAACAATCAGACAGACAGATAGATAGATAGATAGATAGATAGATAGATAGATCTTTGATGAAAGTATTCATCGTTCAAAGAAAGATCCGTGGTTCATTAAACGAGAACCAAATTCAAATCAAAGAGTTGTTCGGAAAAAAATACGTAGATATAGCAATATGAGATTTGTCCATGACTATAGATCCCAATGTTGGCGTTCATGACTCTCCACAACTTCCTGGCCGTTATAACTTTTGGTAAAGTTAGTCTCTTTGCTATCTATCCAACCAGTTAAACAAGTTCGTTAGTTAGGTTAAGTGCTGCTTTCCTCTGTCCATCTTGCCTTCAATATGTCCTGTGAGTGTAAAACTTTTTAAGATACCCTCCTTATATGCCATAGAAATTTAAATATTTTCTGATTCTAAGTACTTAGTCTTATTCAAATTCATAATGTAGTATGTCGCAGGAAGATTATATTGTATCAAACTCTTCAAGTGGCGTAAGTTATTTCGCTGAAATTATCAACATGAGATTTTCATACCATGAAAATATTACGGTGTTCGGAAAGTAGTGACGTTTAACCAGAAAGGATATCAAAACATATATAAGATATATTTATTTAGATATTATTTATAAAAAGAAAATGTAATCCATTGCAAGGAATGTTGCCAGTGAGAAAGCAACTTTTCGATTCTGCGTTTCGAGGAATTTGACTTTCCCACACGCCATTGAATATGATTGAAAGACTTTACGGTATTTGTTTCTGAATGTTTTACTATGATGTAATAGAATAACCAGCCACCCCCATGAATGATTACGCTATAGGTAGTAAGTGACTATAAAGTCCACTGTCTACGAGAAACTCGAGGACAGAGACGCGAGGGAGAAGTGAGCGAGAGGATGCAAGCACGTCCGACCTTCCAACTAGTGGCACTCACTACTAGATTGACCTGTGTGTATATCTGTACCGTATTTCATATTGTACTTGATGTGTACAATAGACCTTTCTTCTAGTATCCACCTGGTGTTATGTGTTTATTCCCTTAGCACGGAATATAACATACTATTTATGAAATGTCCTCGTCGTCAAAACGAATGGAAGTCGGTATCTGCTACATCTAGTGAGTGTGGACGTTGCAGAAGAACCTCCCGTACTAACGATGTTATTTTTCGTAGTCGTTGTTTAGTAGGATTTGATTTTGCATTGTCATGCTGGAGGATAACACCTTTTCCGTTTACCAAAAAGGAACAATTTCAACGTAATGTCTACTTTACACGAAAAAGATGCTAGCAAAATATAAAAAAATTATGATAAAATAAATAAATAAATAAAATAGATATGTAGTGATGGTCCTTATTTGTTCCAGTATCTCACCACAATTGAATCATTTCACCCCGAGCAAGGCAATAAAGCCACTAAGACGCAAGGAGATACTCAGAAAAAAACACTATTAAGGGGAGAGAGAGAGAGAGAGAAAGAGAGAAAGAGAGAGAGAGAGAAATAAAAGAACAAGAATTAAGAAGAAAGAATATAACGAATGACATTGCATCTAAATTTTTGGAGATCAAAGTTGACTGGGAAACAAGAAGCTGGAAGAGAGTTCCACAATATATTTCATATTATGTTTAACAAAAAGCAATGGCTTTTTTTGTGGATAAGTACTGGTTTTGGTTTTATCACAGATGTCTCATTTTGTGATAACCACTCATCTTTTTGTTTTCATTTGATATGCAAAACCCATTTTTCATCATCTGTGTAACAATGTGCTGCAAAACAATGAAAGGTTGTCATTTCCGGTGGAAGAGATTGCTGTCGATGGTGAAACGTTTTGCTTCTTGAACCGAAATTCTCTCTTTGCAAGTTTTTATTTCCAATTCGCTTGAGATATACATATCGTCTGTCTGTCTGTTGAACATGAAACATTAAGTTTTTCGACCTAAATCGTTGGTGCTTTTTCTTGGATGCAAATCAATCGTCTCATTGAAAACTTGAACTTACAAAACCCCACACATATTTGTCACTAGTTTCAGAACAATATCCTGGTTTACAACGATTTTCTCCGAAAAAAAAAAAAGAAACAGGTAGAGACAGTGATTTCCTTTGGGTTGATTTTGGAATATTTACCTATTCTTTGTGCCAGTTGTTTTTTTTTTGTTTTTTTTTTGTTTTTAATTCCATATCCAACTGGGCTTGAGCCAATCGCTACCGTGCCAATTTTAAGATGTCTCCTTTCATGTAAATCTTGTTAAAAAAAAAGCGTTCAAGCCTGACTGCTCAAGTTGTACTGAGTCCCCAAGAAAGAAAGAAACAAACAAATAATTAAAAAGAAAAAAAAAAGTAAGATAAAAAAAAAGAGCCCAAGTTTCGACACTGTGTCGGATGAACTGTGTTTGGGCACGCTCTCAAGGCAGGTGCAAAATCAATCGATGCGTATTTAGATACAGATTGATTTTATTACAAGGCTGCCCTCGGATAACAATAGAGGAAAATAGTCGTCCAGTTCAAAAGAACACGCATTCAGATTTAGAAATTTTGTCTACCATTGTGCATTCGTGGACACACGCAAACACATCTACGCTATACATTATGTAAATATACACGTACAAAGAAGTGATGTTTATTTCTTATATGCACAAAACACTTGCACGCATATAATCTTCATATGAATATGAGATGCAAACAAAATGCAAGTGATAGAAGGCTATTAAATTTCAAACTTTAAATAAGCTTATGACAAGTGACAAGAGTAGTTTTCCTCGTTCTGTACTCTTGCCTCTCGGATAAAAGGAGCGGTATACACTTATTTAAATTTGGAAATTTAAGAGATTAGCAAGGTAATTTGTTTTAAAACTATGGAGAAGTCAACAGGAAACCAGTCCACTATCTTGAAATGGGGATGATTTAACCCTGTCTATATGGCATGACGGGTTTTAGGTATAAAGATCTGAACTGGTAGAAATTAAAGAATGTGGCTCGACCAAAACATGTGCCTTGTGCATTTACATTTTTGAAGATCAAAGTTGACTGGGAAACAAGAAGCCGACAACAACAACAACAACGACAATAATAATAATAATAATAATAATAATGTAAAAGATTTCATTCATGCCTACTTCCCTCATCCTCAGTAAAGTTTTCTCAATGTAACAGGTTATGAGCCTATACTACTTGCATTTGCCTCGACATCTAATCTGTTAATACATTTTAACATATACACAATCATACGACATCCTACAATGCAAAATGATGCTGGGAATGTCAGCTCTTACCAAAAATCATGATCTGGTAACTTTCCGGCTCTGGAGATTTTAGATCGAATCTTGGAGGCTGTATATAGCCGCATACTTGTGTCTTTATAATAAGCTTGATAAATATATTGATTGCCTCGGCGTGGGTTAACAGGTAGCGAGCTAATCTGCTAGTTGGCCTTGTGCCAAACTAAGCTTTGCTTACTATATAACAATTATTTTCTAACGCAATCATTACTGTCATATTTTATTATAAATATCCCTTTATTCAGTTTAAATTAATGCAAGACCTAAATTCATATTAACACTATTAAAATTATTACTCTATCGTATTTTTCAGGAATTTTTATTATTATTATTATTATTAATAATAATAATAATAATAACAACAACAACAACAACAATAATAATAATAATAATTCACGTAACTCTTCCAATATTTTACAACATTACCAAAAGAGGCCAATATCCAGATAATTAAAAGAAAAGCAAAGAAAAGATACGACACAACGTTTAACAATATTTCGACAGTACGACAGTCTTTGTTTTTCGTTTGTGGATATCGCGCTCTTATAGAATCATTATTATTATTATTATTATTTCGGTGATGATCATTTTATATCATTTCTTTCTTGTCTCCCATATCTAAAGCGGCAGGAACAGATAGCTTGCGTCATTACGTTCCTCAAGAGCCGAAAGTGTGAAGAATTTCAACTGGTTCTCAGCCCACGGGAGGATTCTTGTTGCAACATTGAATTCTGGGAAATTACTTTGACTCATTCATATTTCAATACGGAATTCGGAATTTGATTGAAAACATACACTGAGGACCAAGTGAAATTTGTTCGGGAAACTTTTAAAATAAAACAAGACAAAATCTGATTGAAAGATGATAACATGCGTGCTGGAACGAAATGAATCTTTTTCGTTTGCGTCCAAGTCACAAATGAAGTCGCCTTCGAAGGAAGAAATGAAACATCCAACCTCGAAGTTGAGTAAAGTTGAAGTTGAAGAAAAAATCGAAGCCGGAAGCTGAATTTGAAACGAACGCAAAAAAAGAAAAAAAGAACTTCACGAATTAATTTTTTTTTTCAGACACTTACCACGTGTTCGCCGAGAGATAAACAAGTTAGTGTTTACAGTGCTGTCATAGAGAACTGTGAGATCATCGGTTCAATTTCCAATGTCTGTTCTTCCATTTGTGAATGGACGAATAAAGTCACCGATATCATAGCTAAATCGGACCAGTTTCTTTAACAAAGGAGAACACATATGAGCG
This sequence comes from Acanthosepion pharaonis, assembly GCA_903632075.3. Lineage (NCBI taxonomy): Eukaryota > Metazoa > Mollusca > Cephalopoda > Sepiida > Sepiidae > Acanthosepion > Acanthosepion pharaonis. The sequence goes on along the minus strand of CAHIKZ030005166.1, from coordinate 110,997 downwards.
GAAATCCTAGCAAAGTGAACAAGAAATGTTTTTTTGCAGAAATTGAACAACACTTATAAAAGTATTAGCGCTAGAAATTAAATGAATTTTACAATTATCAAAATTCAAGCATTAATATCATTTTATAAATTTCCTCGAATGAAACATTATTAGATCCACATTAAGTAAATAAATGTATCACATTATTAATATGGTGGGGACCCAGAACGTCCTTTCGAGGAGACACCGAAGGAGACTCGGTAGAAAAAGCAACACGCACATTGGCGGAAAAATAGCAATTTTTAATTGTTGAGTTGATTTGTTTGGCAAATTTACTACTTATTGAACCCAACCAGGGCAAACGGAAATACAAAGAGCATTTAGAAGCCGTACTCGGTCTAGGTTTAGAGAAATTTGAGATTTTCTTATTCATGACCGACTTAATAATATCCAAAGTGTATCAATTATTAGCTAGAGCATTACTAATTGTTTTCAGCTCTTCATGTAGTTTTGATTCTGAGCAGATCATCAAAGCTCTATGTGTAAGGGCACTAATAAGGTTTTCTTTGCGTTTGTTGGGACAAAATGCATGCCGTCGAATGTATAGTCCGGTAAAAGTTGGTTTACGATAGATTGATGCAGTGTAACCGGATGGTGTTTTAGTTAGTAAAACATCCTATAAAGCATTAGCAGAGAGGAAACCCGGATGAAGCTTTGCCGAAGGGCAAGGTTTCGTTCGGGGAGGTAGACAGGCCCTGAAACCGTCTAGGCGGGTTCAAAAAGGCTATATTTTTGGCCGAGCCTACGGGCTCGGGGATACCCACATTAAACCGGCCTTGTGCCACATTCTATCCTCGTGGGTGGATTGATAAATACTAAAACATCCTATAAAGATATAGCGGAATTAGTTTCAACTTCCATGCATACCATTAAGAAATGAAATAAAACTTTTTTTCTCCGTTATATTTTCAAAAAGGCAAAATGTGACATCAACATAGCTATGGTATATTAGTGGTTTGACAGCTTCAGAAAATAAACGATTTTCATATATATATATATATGATCAGATCATCGCAAAAAGTTTGTTAGATATTCATTGTTAATTTAAAATGACTGCAATTTGACACTGTTTTTTTGGTGCCGATTTCTGGTGTGTTCTAGATTGAAATCTTGCATTGTTCAATTACAAGTCAGACTTTGTTGAATGTTAACATTTTGTTCAAAAATGGATGCCTTAAAGATGGGGTATACATAGTTTTACTTTTGCCATATCATGATTTATGTATTTTGGAAAGGAGTAAGCGTCGGAACTGCGATACAAAACATTCAGAAGGTTGAATTTGTATCCCAGTTCTTCAGACGGTCGAAAAGTGATTTGGCAGATTTCGTTAGGGTGATTTTAGCCTAAACGTTTGGCTGACACTCCGGGGGATCTTCTGCTTGTCATCGTGGAGTATAAACCAAAGGTTTCGACGGAAGAGGTTACTAATGTTTTGAAAATCGATATTTCAACTGCCATTCGCCATTTGAAGAGACTTGGGTTTGCTTTCAAATTTGACACGTCAATGCCATCTTCTCCGATAAAACAGAACAACCCCGATCGTGTTTCTACGGCGATTTCTTTGTTCTTATGCAACAAAAAGGAGCCGTTCTGGAATCCCGACCGTCTTCCTCACAATCTTCTTCCAACAAAAAACACAAAGTTTCTCCGAAAATGTCATCAACAAGCTAGTAGAACGATTGGTGACACTTGTTAAAAACAATGGGGACTATGTACTTGACTTATAAATGCTTTTTGTGAGCATGTAAAATATTTTTATGTCTGAATTTCTGACCGCTTAATTGTTTGTGCTAAGCGGCATATCAACCTCTATGGATTATATAATGCCGAAATCTAAATATTTTGTACGCAATTTTATTTTTTCTTTGGAGATGATAATAGTTTTAGTGATACAAGTCTTACTAATTAACCCATAGCTAGGGGTGAAGAGGTGGATTCATACCTTTCCCAAGGGTATTTGTGCATAAATGAATATAATGAACTCAACCGGAATTGGAGCTCGGCTCTCCGAGTAACAATTCCATTATCCATTACACTAAATCAACGCATACAGGACCTGGTATTCCATAGCGGTTACCCATCTAGCTACTGGCCATGCTTGACGTTGCTTAACTTCGGTGATCGTATGAAAACCGGTCTTTTGATATGGCCGTAAGCCCCTGAAAATCTGAGATGATGAGTTATCATTATTTACACTACTTATATTCGGACTATTGTAATCACAACGTTTCGGTCTTTGTTCTTATTGGCCTTCCTCAGGTGTATATTGATCTGGGTAACTTTCAGGGAATTCTGAACTGAACCCTTTTTATTTAATCCACAGGATTAGATGTTCCCATTCCACTGCCTGTGTCTAAGAATAGCGTCTACTTCTTATTTTTAGTACGGCTGACCCGTAGGAAAATGGCCTAGGGGATTAAAACGTTGGTTCATGAATTTGGTGACATAGTGGTTATGAGTTCAATCTCTGGGTTGGGTAGTGCGTATGTGAACTCAGTGGAAATGATCGAGCAATAACTGAGCATCTGTCTACCCCAGTGAAATAAAGGGTTTAGTTCGACATTCAACCACCTGAAGAAGGCCGGAACGTACAACGGCTGAAACGTTGTAATAAATATAGCGACAAAGATGAGGACAATAATCCGAATAATGTAAATAGTAATAACTGAGCAGTATCAAAAATAAGAACTGGATAATCCCTAGAGATTAGTAGTGAAACGAGAACAGTTTAGCACCGTGGATTAAATAATAAATTGAGTTCAGAATTCCCCATAGGTTACCCGGTTCGATATACACCTGAAGAAGGCCGGAGGGAATAACGGCTGAAACGTTGCGGTAACAACAAAGATTAGGACAATAGTCCGAATATAAATCGTTTAAATAAAGTAAAATTTTGTTTTTAAGTTTAAAAAGATGGAATGCATGGTCGTCAGTAAACGGATGAGCCGAAAATGCAGATTACAAATCAGAGATACTAAAATCAAACAAGTAAGAAAATTCAGATATCGGAGATGTGTTATAACAGAGTATGGAAAGTATGACACTCAGAACCAAAGACGTATTATGGTGGCCTAAGATGCATTCCAAAAACTAAGCAAAGTATTAAGAGAAATAAAAATTTCGCTAGAAACAAAGAAAAGAGTATTGGAAAATTAAATGATATCTGTTCTCTTGTATGGCAGTGAATGCTGGACAATCTCCCCAAAGAGACTTGAAGCAAGAGAAATGTAGTTCTACAGAAGGTCGCTGAAGTTACCAGTAATCGAACATGTGAGCAACGACGAGGTTTTAGAGAAAATGGTAACCAAATGGAAACTTATACTTAACATCAAGAAGAGGCAGCTGAAATTTCTGGGGCACGTAATGAGGAAGGAGGGCTTGGATAATTTGATACTCACAGGACAGATTGAGGGAAAGATGGACAGAGGAAAGCAGCGCGTAACATGCTTGACGGGCTTGAGTAAATGGATGGTAGAACATGGTTTGGGAGAAACAACAAAAAACACAAAACTTATTAAGAGCTACAAGGAGGGCCACGATCGTCTCCGTCCAGAAGGGTTATGGCAAGAAGAATCAAACACGAACGTTTGCAACGATCTAATAAATATCATAGAATATAAAAAAAAACAATTAATAAAAATGACCAGTTATCTATTTAATTTAATAAATGCTTATATAAATGCTAATTTATTTTTATGTCATTGACTTCTGACACATATTGGTGAATACGGTCAGTTTATTTCTGGTCTTGTCATTCAGATTATTTTTTGTTTTATGTCATTTATGAAGTTACGTTACGGGATTTGTAGTAGTTTTGTCATAATATGTTTGTAGGTCGCGGAGAAGGAATTTGTTTTCATATCTGCATTTAGAAATGATTTCAGATCTTTTGATTCGGAGCTTATCGTGTTCTAAAAAGATGAGTATCGCTATTTTTCTCCTCTAGGCAAAGATTACATCGTTTGAAGGTATTTCTCTAAGCTGATGTTTTTTTTCTTATTCTCCGTGTTATTTTTGTTGTCTTCTTGGACTCTGTTATTGAGTTGTGATATGTTGTTTGAAAAAGAAGTATATACTTTTCGCATATTTTCTGTTGTTGAATGAATTTCCGGTTGAGTAGCTTATCTATTTACAGTAGAATACTGTTTTCAGATATATTCTGGGTCTATAAATAAGATTCAAACCACGATTGAACAAGAGCTTCTTATTTGCCTGTCTTTGAAAATGACTCACTGAGGTAGTGACATATTCAACAACATTCATGACTTTATTTTAGTGAGGTTTAACGTGTGATTTTTGTGGTGGTAATCGCGTTGAATCTGCGTCCAGGATTCATAGCCTAAGTAAAGCCGTACAACAGTAATATTCTGTGAACACACATTAAGATGCATTGCCAATCTCCGTCTTGTGACTGGACGAACGGACGCCATGAACTTAATAAATTAGGAGCTTTAAACCTGAAACTATCCAGACATTTGTCTTTTGAAGCAGATTCATGAAGTAAAAACATCGTTTTCTTCACGGAGAGCCGTTGACTATCAGCAAGAATGTTCTTCGGAATTAATTTTTGGTAGCTGAAGACGGAAACCTAGATGTTGCTGGTTAAAGAGATGAGTGCGTTTCAGATGACAGTTGAATGGTTCAGCTTATTTCTTAAGTTTACAGTTTGCCCTCTGTTGATGTATATAACGTAAAAATTCAGTTGAAAAGGAAAAATAAAATTCTGCAATTGAAACTGCAGAAATGTTAAAAGAAAAGCTTGAGTGTTGGTTTGAAACGTAACATAAAGCTACACCCTTCCTCCCTCTTTGTTCTATGAGGATAATGATGAGATCGATTTGAGTAAAAAAATAAAGTGATCGCTAATTTAAGAGAACTATTTTTGCGTCTCAAGAGATCATTTCCTTAAATAGAAAATTGGAGACAGCACACGTCAAATTTTATTCGGGGTTTAGAAAACTGTTTTGTTTTATGTTCTTATAAAGTCAAGAATCTAAACCCTTATGGCTTAAACCTTAAACGACGGCCATTATCAATTGATATTTCAACGGATATTATCAATTGACTTAAAATTCTCCAATGATATTAACATTATTCCTTCATGATTCAAGTCTAAATAACTAACTGGATTCTCTAGGATTCCTGAGGTTATTATTTATAAAGATTCGTGAGGTTTATGCCGTTTTCCTGGAGTATAGTAAATATGCAAATAAATCTTAAAGAACAAACCAAATACAGTTTTATGTCAGCAATCATCTCGAGATTTTTGACAAAAAATCAAAGAAGGTTTTGTAATGTAATCGATTTTGACCTGGCATCTTGACTTCAGTCACTTTCTCACCGACGTGACGTAGTTTCCCTCTGTCTTTTCTACAAATATTTTCATGGTAATTGTTCTGATGAGCTGTTCTCGTTACTGCTTCGACTGTATGAATTTAAATGTGCTACTAGATTATCAAATAGGTTTCATCGTTTTTAATGTTGAACTAGCTAGATGCAACCCCATTTTCTATTCTAATAGTTTTTCTGGCTTCTCATCTGTGGAATCCCTTGTGGTAGTAGTATCTTATGTTCACTATGTACAAGCAATGGACTCGCCCCAGTTGGCTATTTACCTTGTAACTCCTATTTTCTTTTTGTATCTGAGTTTAGTTTAGTCGAATAAAGCTTAGCACTTTTACTGTTGTCCTGAGCTCTGTTTATTCTTCAGTTACTTCAGATTTCTAGCTTCCCTGATAACTACAATCTTCAAAAATTTAAATGTAACATCAATCGCTATCTTCTCTCTTCTTGAACCATGTTTCTTTATTGACCTTTTCCTCACTTCTCCTCACTAATTCTCATTCTCTTTCACTTTCACTAAACCTCAGCTTCCTAGTGATATTATCACCTTACTTGGTGTGAAATGATCGAAAAAAAAAGCATACTTTTCGCATAGAAAACAAGTAAATAATTATGACAACTTGATGCAAAGAATGTACAAATCTGTTCTGCATGGAATGCTTGCAGGTCATTATTACAAGTACTAAAAGGGTACAATTAAAAAGGTTTAAAATTGTTATTTTTTATTTCACTGAAGCCGACGTTAAGCAGCTGAGAATGTTATTACCTCATCCACGTTACTTTTCTTTCTTTCTTTCTTTCTTTATTTATTTCTTTTGATATGGCCGTAAGCCCCTGAAAATCTGAGATGACGAGTTATTATTTAGACTATTTATGCTCGGACTATTGTCATCATCTATTATTATCACAACGTTTCAGTCGTTGTTCCACCTGGCCTTCCTCAGGTGTATATTGATCTGGGTAATCTTTCTTTCTTTCTTTCTTTCTTTCTTTCTTTCTTTCTTTGAAACCAAACAGCGGCTCCGATATGTATTCCCGTCTTTCATCGTGATAAAAATAAAGTATTATTTATCTGAGTTATTGTAACCCACCCCCTGCATTTTAGGATCCTCATCTTTCTTTTAATTCAGTTTTCTCTATTTTTAAAATGTAAAAGTTCAAACCTCATTTCTAGACCTGTTGTATGTAATTAAAGCAGGAATAAGCTTAAGAACTACTCTTTAAAATCCCGATATTTTTCGTTATTTATTTGCTTGCCAGGCATCTTCTACACCGGTTCTTGTCGTCCAAGGGTTAAATTCATGGACTGAAATCTCCGATAATGACTTTCTAGAGCAAATGAACAAGCATTTATAAGATGTTACTCGAAGAAAAGAAGGTTAACAATTCACGATGAATTTCGTGAGGTCGCTGGGAGAGGCTGTGTTACGATTACCGCCTTTCCCAAGTATATCCATCAATGGGGTCTGATTTTCCATCGTTGCCTTTACAAAAAAAAAAAAAAAAAAAAAAAAGACAAAAAAACAAAACAGTTTGCTGAAACCCGAATAAGATTCGAGGTGAGTTGGTTCCAATGGTCCCCAAATTTGATGAAACTGTAAAAAAAGTTAGCGCAGTGGCATTTTTCTCATTAGCTCAGTGATAAAATATTCATAGTGAATAATTAACAAATTTTAATGGCTGTTCAAACCATGTTAGAGATGTTTAAAATAATCACAATGAGTAAAATATTATTTGCTTTCTTTTTTATGCATTTCACTTTATTTGCAATGTAGTTTCTTGTTTTTGTTTTATCTGCATTGGGTAATGCGTACTTTTGATGAGTATGTTTGCGTGATGAAGGCAAAAGCTCGAGGGACACTGCATTGCCCTGTACCTGTAAACTCTGTATTAGTATTGCATTGACCCCAGCCAGAATTGAAGTATATATATATATATATATATATATATATATATATATATATATATAATATATGTTGCATATGAAAACCGACATAGTATCTCCCACGGTAAAAAATAATATTTATGTTCGACACACTACAACAACGTTGTCACGGCGGCTAAGTTTTCATTTGAATAACATGTCCAACATTTCTAAACATTTACACCAACATACCAGTCCATATTCGCAATTCAGAAAAATTGTGTATGCAAACGTGTGCACTTAGAGACTAAATTTAGAAGAAATATGCCAAGATCAAAAGAACTTCTTGAAGCTTAAAAAAATTATACTTGAAGACTATAATGGTGAAGAAAGCTACGAAAGGCTGTCAAAATGATTTGGGCTGCTCGTCTCCACTGTGTGACAAATTACTTATGAATAGAAGGCCTTTTGTATGACGGCATCTCAATCAAGAAATGGCGATCCACGAAAAATAACAGCAAGAGCAAGTAGACATCTAGGTTGGCAAGCTCATGCGAATACTGCTGTGACCTCTGCGTTTCTAAAAGCTTCGTAGCCAATGTTGGAATCAATGTGCACACGCCTACTGTACGACCAAATCTGAAAGGTACTGTCTTCATGGCGGAATGCCCAGAAAAAAGCCACTGCTTACAAAAAAGTTTAAATAAGCTCTACTCAACTATACCTATATTAATACTATATTAATAAGCAAGAAATATTCAGGCTTTGTGGTCGGACGAGACCAAACTAGAGCGTTTTTGGGAGGAACTATAGGCAGTATGTCGGGCGAGCCCCTATTTGATGCCAACAGTTAAAGATGATCGCGGCAGCTGGAACAGGCAAAATAATATGCATTGATGGCACAATGGACTCTGCAAGATACCAAGCAATTTTGAACGAAAGTCTCTTGTCCTTGGTTCGAAAGTTGGGTTTAGGTCGGGTCTGGATCTTCCAACAGGACAAGGATCTCAATCATGAAAGCAAAGTCACAAATGAATGGGTTCGAAAAAATAAATTTCAAGTTTTGGAATGGCCGAGTCTAAACCCAATTGAAAATCTGTGATTCGAGTTAAAGAAGACAGTGCATGGAAGAATCCCAAGTAATATCGAGCAATTTTGGGAGTCTTGCGAAGAAGGAGGGTCAAACCTTAACGCTTACTACTGCCAAAAACCTCTTAAAAATTATAGAAAAGGACTGAACGACGTTGTGACCTCAAAAGGGGGAGTTACCAAATTTTAAATGTAAGGATTCACTTATCTTAATTTTAATTAATATTTTTTTATTTCAGCCTGATAAAACTTTTGGAAAGAGATTGTAATTCGCTTAATAAAGTTTTTTTTTCTAAATGAATATATAGTTTAATTAAAATTTGTTCTTTATTTTGAAAAAAAAGAGACATTTTTAAAAATATTACCTTAGGGCTCACTTACTTTTGCGCAGTATAATATATATATATATATATATATATATATATATATATATATATATATATATATATATATATTCTATTATATATATATTATATCACATAATCTATCATATATATATATTCTATTATATATATATATATTATATCACATAATCCACACACACACATACATATATATATATTTATATATAAATCTTCAAATGATTATTGGAATCGGCTATAATCAATAATCATTTGAAGATTTTGGAATCGGTCTGTATAGGATTTAGAAAACCTTCTCTCTGCCGGCAGAAAGAATTTATAAGGTCTCTGAATCTGTTGGGGGATATTTTATTTTAACTGTCCCTCGCTATTTATTTACACGATAACCCTTCCCTCGTTACAAGTATATATACTTGTTCGTTATTTTAGTGTGTTTCCCGCCTGGATTGGGGATAGTGGTCAGGGCTTAATTAAGCAGGTTAGCAAGTTGGTTTCCGGTTGTTTCCCATCAGTTGCTTTACGTAGCATTTTTCAAACTAGGTCTGCGTTTCCGTCTTTTCGCAAGGATGTATTGCCCTACATCAAATTGAGTAATTTAGTATATGGATTTAATTGCCAGTGTGCTGCTGGTTATGTGGGGCGTACAACCTTGCATTTGGAAACTAGAATTAATCAGCACGTTCCTTCCAAAATACGACTTGGTAAGATAGATAGAATATGCTATCTTACCCCCATGAATATGGAATCGGCTATTGCTCAACATTTAGTTGAGAATATAGCTTGTGCCAAGTTGTATAAAAAGAGTGGTTTAGAATTATTCATACAGCCGATTCCAATAATCATTTGAAGATTTTGGAATCGGTCTGTATAGGATTTAGAAAACCTTCTCTCTGCCGGCAGAAAAAATTTATAAGGTCTCTGAATCTGTTGGGGATATTTTATTTTAACTGTCCTCGCTATTTATTTACATCGATAACCCTTCCCTCGTTACAAGTATATATACTTGTTCGTTATTTTAGTGTTTCCCCTCTTTTTTGCTCTTCAATATCGCTATTATTCATTTCGCTAATCCAACGATTGTCTCCTGATGAGATGTTGGCTGAAAGGGCTCTAGAGACTTTTAGTATTAAAATCAATGGTTTCTAGTTTTTAAAACTATTTATAAATTTTGTACCTCCAAACATTTGTTTATATATATATATATATATATATATATATATATATATATTACATTGACCACTAATATTATCAATATATATATATATATATATATATATATATATATATATATATATATATATATATATATATATATATATATATATATATAATAAATACTAATATATCCACCACAGAAACTAGTAAACAATAAGATTAATTATATACTATACTCAATTCAATATATCCAGTTTAATCCTTCGTAATGACTCCTTCCCACCAATTAACCGGTTGCAAAAAGAATATTATAGATAAATTCAAATGTCTCTTGGGAGATTGTATCTCCAACAATATATATATATATATATATATATATATATATATATATATATATATGTATATGTTGGTCGCCCCACAACTATGTTGTCTAGAAGGTTGAGTTTTCATATGAATGACGCATCTAACATCTCTCAACATTTACAACGGTATGCCTGTCCCCATTCGCATTTAAGTAAAATTCTTTTCGAAAATACATCTATACATTTTCATTAAAATAATAAACACAAACTAAAAACTCTTGAAGCTCTCTATATTTTAAAGTGAAACTAACCCTTAATAAAAGTAATTATGTATACTACACAAATGTTTTAAAATGTTTACAGTAGTTTAAAATATCTAGGTTATAATTAATAGTTTTTTAAAAAAATAGTTAGCTATCTCAATAACTTAGTTATTTCCCATGACGTTACTGCACGTGTATATTTACATCAGAAAAATTTAAATATTCAAGAAATCTTGTTAGAAAAAACTATCTGCGCTCAGACAGGATTCGAACTTGCGTCCCCTATGGGGAACCGTCATTAGATCTAAAGTGATTTAGAGCACTCAGCTCCGTAGGACATCCTGATCAGACAAAGCTCGAATATTCAGGCCGGTTAATGTAAATAAATAAAAATAATGTTTGATAAATAAATAAAGACAGAACATCTACACAAATATGAATATCCATTTAAAAATAATGTTTAAACAAATAGATAAAAAATCTGTCGGGTTTAATCCATTTCCTACACACACACACACACACACACACACACATATATATATATATGCATGTATGTATAAAATCAAATATAGATTAAATATGGATCGGAATCTCCCATAATGGTAAGATAATGAGCTAATAGGAACCTAAATAGTTCATTTTATGCCGAAAATATGACCTGATCTGATTAAAAACTTGTGACGTATGATAAACTTTGGAATGTTATTCTTGATGCTGTGCAGTCTGTTTCATATTAAGAAATATAACAACTCACAAAATCAAGGAAGCAATGGTTTTTAAAAATAGTTTCACAAAATTTACCTTATACACGAATCCCTCTATTTGATTCGATCAGTGCGCTAAAATTTTTAAATACCAAAATTCGATTAGTGCCCAAATAATACTTGATTAGTGTGTTAAAACATTCGCAGTTTAACCATCGTAAATGAAAATTGATTTTTTATAGTTAAAATGTTTTATAGTCCTGATGTCTTGACCTTGATCACAGTCCTTCTCTTTATCCTTTTCCTAAATAATCCTCTTTACTCTTAATCTCATGTATGCTAGCGACACTCCCGCCTTGCTTGGGGTGATTTGCTTAAAAAAGTAAAAAACTATTTTGTTTGTTAAATTACGTTATCTTAGTAATTAGAGTAGTGTTAAAAGAATACACGGTTATAAATAGATAAATTTTATAATATAAACCGATAATAAAAATATATATTAGAATATTTGTCTCTAATATAATTTTTTTGAATATTTTGATTTTTTTATGTTTATTTTGAAGGTCTTAAAAGGAAATTTCTGATTATTTTTTTGTTAAAAATAGACGATTTAATTAGATACAGAAAATTACATTTATTAAAAAATATAGAAACAAAAGATGCATGCATTTACTATGAAAAAATTATAAATAAAATTTTCAGGTTAAAATACTAATAATTATTATATGTTTGGAAGATTTGAAAGGGCAATTTGTCAGTACCACCAATTATATGAAGAACAGAAGAATAGCGTGCGGTAAGCCACTGTAAATAAGATTTTCATAAAAACAAATCAGTTTAATATACATTAATTCATAGCGTTTTTATTGTACCAATATTCTAATTAAAAAGTATACAATTTAGAAATTAATTGTGAATGAGACTAGAATTTGAGCTACAAATGACTTAATTTCTGATAAGTTATTATATTCCATTAATAAGTTTTCAATTAGTGAGTATATTTTAATGTACACATTAAGCAAACTAATTACTGTTTTATATATTAATGTTGTGTTTATAACTTTGCAGTGACACTATTTTCAATTTTTTGTTCAAAACATTGGTTTTTGTAAACATTGCACACATTTTACAATTATAATTTTAAATTATAATACAATGTTTCTATGTGATTTTGTCAGCGGACAAATAATGAAATTAATTTGATAAAATTCATAAAATTGTTGCCTCATCATACAAGCGGGATGAGATCTTCTGGATTTTGCATATAGAGCGTGAGAGAATCATGGAGATTAATTACGCCATAATTTGTAAGAATTGGGTGATTAGTTTTCTAATGGTAGGGGAAATTAAAAGTGGTAAATAAGGCACGTTGGAATATATAATAATAATAATAATAATAATAATAATAATAGCGGGTTACCTAAAATTGAAAACCCGTCAGTACTAAGATTTAAGAAATTTAAGGAAACTTCATGCGACAATGTGTAAATTTCGTTATTGTTATTATTATTATTTTCTTTGATTTCTGGCGTTTACACATTTCTTTCCGGGTCCCGCCCAGGGACCTAAGGTTAGAAATGGCGTCATGACACTCTCCACTGACAAAAAAAAAAAAAAATTACATAGATAAAGTCCTTCGTAAAGTGTGGGCTGTACTTGTCAGAACAATTTTTTGTATCTCTTTGAGGCATGAACTTCCAGGAATTCCTTCAATTAGTCTACTGCAATCATTTCCAACCAATCCTAGGGCTCCAACTACAACAGGGATTGTTGATGTTCCCATATGCCACATTTTTGAGATTTCTATTTCAAGGTCCTTGTATTTTAACAGCTTTTTGAATATCTTCAAAGATATATTGCAGTCTGCAGGGACTGCCATATCAATACAGAGGTACTTTTTGTTTGTGGTCTTTAATACGAATGTCTGGGTGGTTGGCTTTGATTGTTCTGTCAGTGTGTATTGTGTAGTCCCATAGAATTGTAAAAGGTCCTATCTCCGTAACTGGGTCTGGGTGGTGTTCATACCAGTTATTATTATTATTATTATGATTACTATTATTTTTATTATTATTATTGTATAATATATAATAAAAGCATTCAGGAAAAGAATGTCTCACTGACCCGAAGTAAGCTAGTAAATTACTTTTGTAAAAAGCACGAAACCTTCATTTTTTATGTGATTCTTTGAAACCAAGAAGGCTGCCCCAAACTTTTTGCCTATAGTATAACTAAAATGAAAGTGCAAAATGACTTAAATAGGCTGTCATAATTTTCTATATACTCACAATGCACATTAAAATCATAAAAACAAAGGTATTCAAATCAAAAGTGATATTTTAAAAAAAGGATACATGTTTTACTTAGAAAAAACCGGAAATAGCTATTCAATAAAATGGCTCTGGAAAGTGTGAGGCCATCCGCTGGATTTAATAATTAGTAAGTTTCGTGCCTCCATTTAAGTTAAAATGCTGAAACTATTTAACTTATTAGTGTATGGCGTTCAATCATTTAGAGAGGGGTTACGTAACATTAAAAATCTGTCAGCTCTAAGATTACCATTAGCCAGCAAAGTAGATTAAGCAAAAAGAGCTTAAACTTGATGCAGTAATGCGTTAATTTCATTATTATTATTATTATTATTATTATTATTATTACTGCATAATATATAATAAAACCCTTAAGGAAGAGAATGTCACACTGACCCGAAATGAGCTAGTAAATTAGTTTTGTAAAAAAGCACGAACAAATCCAGAAGGTGGCCCAACTTTTTATTTCTAAAGATATATATATATATATATATATATATATATATATAATTACATGAATCATTCATACAAAAAACAAATATAGAAGTTAATGATTTAAATGGCGAGAATGCATCTTCGCAAACAATTTTAATAAAGTACACTAACCCCGGACCTGTATATGAATGATATGATCCTTGTTTATAAATTCCAGTTTCATAAGGTCTTTTTTAGTTTTTACAAGCTTTCGTCTGTTCCTATAGACATCCTCAGGTATGGAAATAGATTTGTTCTTGTTTTTACTTTTCGGTAATAAGAGGACAACGAAAATAGAGATGTAATCCGAAAAAATGGTATGAGAAATATGTTGTTGTTTTGGAACGTGCGGTCGCAACGCTGAGTTTGAATTTTAAATTTTAAGGTTGTGCATTTTTGTACAAATATAGTAATAAGAGAATTCTTTTGTACTGGTAGGTTTTCCGTCAATGTGGCATGAACTATATTGTTCAATAATTACAGGAATGTCACACTTATTATCCGAAAGTTGCACGTTGAATCAGTTATTTTAATTTCAAGTATAGGTGCACCTATACTTGAAATTAAATATATATATATATATATATATATATATATATATATATATATATATATATGTGTGTGTGTGTGTGTGTGTGTGTGTGTGTGTGTGTGAGAGAGAGAGAAAAGAACAAATGGAGTCAAAATCATTAAATCACCAGTCACTTACCATCGCCTGAAGAGGCACAACATAGGGCCGAAACACGAAAGCTATTGTGTAGCGATTTCAACGTTTTTGCTCTAATCTATTATAATAATAATTATATATATATATATATATATATATATATGAAAAATATAGTCTTAAGGTGTGCTATATTTATGGGATAAAGTGGTCAATATCAGAGATAGAGCGTGTGTAAATATAAAAGTGAACACAGAAGTCAACACTTAGAGGCGACAGTCTGTTTCATGCTATATGCAATCGTCAGGTCACGTGTGCTGTTATTTTTCTCGGCTATTTATACATATACGGGTCAGTTGTGCATTGTGGGTAGTCTATTATGGCGGTTATTTTACCGGAAGTAGTTTATTTATTTATTTGGGTTAAATTATTTTGCTTGTTTTTATTTAATTTTATTTTTTGTTTCTTATTTTATTTATTTATTTACTTACTTATTTTTTAATCGGTGTTTTTATTAACGTAGTAAAAATTTGTTTATATCACTTATTTAATAGTTTTGTTTTGGTTTGAGAATTTAATTAAAGCTATTTGTTCGGTTTTGGGGTTGGTTGTTGTAGTTTTATTCTAACTATTATTTTGGCAGAAACAGTTTTTAGTTTGTGTTTATTTGGGTTGATTATCTTTATTTGTTTTTTCTAACGGTAACTTTATCGGGATTGGTTAGTTTATTTATTTACTTGGATGAATATAGGTCAATTTATTTTATTTGTATATTTTCTCTTTTCCGTTTTCGACTTTTAAGTAACGTAGTATTTATTTATTTATTTTTTATTTTGTTAACTATTATGTTACCTTTAACCTAACAAAAGGCACATATAGACCATATAGAAAACCTAATGATAAACCACTCTACATACACACATCTTCCAACCACCCGCCTTCTATACTCAAACAGATACCAAAATCGATTAACCGCAGGCTTTCCGATAATTCCTCCAATGAATCCATATTTAACAAAGCTAAGAAAGACTATGAAACAGCCCTAAAAGATGGCGGATTTCCAGCAACACTCAAATACTCACCACAAAACACAAAAAAGGCCAACAGGAGAAGAAATATCATATGGTTCAACCCAGCGTACAGCAAAAACGTAAAAACAAACAAATGAAAAATATCCTTCAAACTCTTACACAAACACTTCCAGAATTAAATTAAAGTCCCTAGTTCTGTTTCATTTTCAAGCGAATTTTGGACTAACTTATTTTGAGTTTTATAAGCGCAAACATTCATAACATTAGTTTCTAAGGATACGAGGAAATCCAATCATCCCAACAAGGTGCGGCAGGGCATATATATATATATATATATATATATATATATATATATATATATATATAACCGAACGGGTAAATATAGGTCGGTATAGGAGCGAGCGATCGTACACAAATACATATTAATACTCTATAGCATTAGAAAAAACAGCGTTCAGTGTTAAATATCAATGTAAGGTATTAAGTATATTTCTTAATATATATATATATATATATATATATATATATATATATATATATTAGTGGTAAATATACACATACATATGCAAAATATATAGATATATATATACATAGGTGCATACACAAATATGTATATTTTTGAATAAAAATTCCGAGAGGATAGAATCCAGGTAGAACTCAATGTCCAGGACAGAGTAAGGATATAATAAAAAGGCTTAAACACTAATATTCCATGGTCATAATTTATTCCATTGGAATCGTAAATACCGATCAATTCATCAGACCTACAAATTCAAAAAAAAAAACAGAAAAAAAAAAACTCCGAAAATAAAAAAAAAATTTAGTGAGAATGTAATTATGTATGGGGGGGGATTAAACCATAACAGAGAGAATATTAGAAGAGGTGAGGGAAGGGGTTTAAATAAGAGAAATATGAATGTTGTCAGATGTCTAATCCATAAAGATACATATAAAGATATATATATATATATATATATATATATATATATATATATATATATATAGAGAGAGAGAGAGAGAGAGAGAGAGAGAAAGAAAGAGCGAGAGGGGAGAGAGATAAGTTAAAAACAATAAGTTATCAGTGTAAAGTGAAAAATAAACGATGAAAATATATATAACCACGACATTCTGCACGTACGCACATACGCGCTGACGGGAGCAGGGTCGCACAGGCATGAACACACACTCACGGACACACAAGCTGTACGCACACATACATTTTAAAAAAACTTGGACCAATAAAAAAAGAAGTATAAGCAGTCAATTGATATCTACTGACGGGTGGAGTCAGTGATATCCGGATTGTCCGTCTAAGAAACTCTGTATTCGGGATGTTAGACGTAACATCAATCAGATAGTTGACAAACCTTTTACTCATTATTTCTCCCTCATATATATATATATATATATATATATATATATATATATATATATATATATAGAGAGAGAGAGAGAGATAGAGATTGACATTAAGATATTAAGAGACAGAGAATTTTTAATTTGCTACATTTATATTGGGTGTGTGCATAAAATATCAAATAGAGAATTTATTGATATAGACAGTATGGAAATAATAATCAAAGTTGCACGGTGACTGGCACTCTCGCCATAATGGATTATAAAAGCAGACACGTTGTCTAAAGACTGCTCGAGGCGTGAAATTGCCAGTCAGTATGCAGTGTCGATACCTATTTTCTTTGTCAGCTTGCCTTTCTCTTTTCCTTTTTTGTCTGTTTGTCTGTCTTGCCCTCCTTGTTTTCTCTCTCTCTCTTCTCTCTCTATATATATATATATATATATATATATATATATATATCTATTATATATATATATATATATATATATATATATATATATATATATATATATATAAATAAATAAAGAGAGAGAGAGAGAGAGAGATATTAAGAGACGGGGATTTTTAATTTTGTTATATATATATATATATATTACAGGTAATCGATCCGGTGGTATACAATCCTGGTGGATCCTTTCAAGTAATTTTGTTTTGTGTTTATATATATATATATATATATATATATATATATATATATAGAGAGAGAGAGAGAGAGAGAGAAAAGAGACAACCAAACTCAATTTTATTCCTCCATTATTTTAGTACCAGGTTTGACTACTTTTGCCCTTAAATTTTTCTTCGAATGATTTCAGTAATACTTTTGAAGAAGTTAAAATTTTGGTCTAGGCTGGTATTATGACATCCCGAAGTTGTTGCAGATTGGTTAGCTGTTACTCTCTGATTCGAATCTCTCCTTACACCACATCCCTATTGAGAACCGATGAATGTGGATGTCATTTTTAACTCAAAAATCATTTTGTTCCATGAGCCAATCAATCACTATTATTAACAGTGTCCAGTAGTTGATGGGTATACCGGAATAATAAATTGTGGCCCATGGTCAGTTATAATACCTAGATAGGCTGTAGCATTTAAGCAATTTATTGATTTGCATCGAGGATCTCAGTGTATGCCAAGAAAATATTCCCCATACCATTACATTGCTACCACCACCATTTGAACCATTTACAAAAAGAAGATGAATCTATAGTCTCATGTTGTTTAATCGAATGTCGCAGTAGAAATAAAGATTAGATCAGCCAACGTTTTTGCAATTTTCCGTTGTCCAATATTTCTGTTACTTAGCGAATGAACGATAATGAAGGGCAAAAAGAAGCACAGATAGCGGATGTAGCACGATCCAATATGGCGTACAGTCGGTGATGAAACAACGCCGTGACGACATATTATATTATGGGAAATGACTCAAACCACAAAACACCGTACAAAAACCTTCTGTATATATATATATATATATATATATATATATATATATATATATATATATATATATATATATATATATATATATATATATATATATATATATATATATATATATATATATCTATTGATACCAAATCAGTCGGGTTTCGATCCCGGCTTGAGGCAATCGGATGTCTAGCCAAGTTGATGAGCTGCGAAACAGTCTGACTGTGGATGACAATATAAAGTCATCAAGGGGATTGAAAATTCAATAACAGTTTAACTTCTTCAGTTTTCTTTCAGGTATTTATAAAGAAGGTTTTGGAAATGAATCATGCAAAAATAACCGACTGTAAAACGAACACAAAAGCAAAACCTTTTTACCAAAACCTTTTACTTGTATTATTGATCCTCTCTCTCTCTCTCTCTATATATATATATATATATATATATATATATAGAGAGAGAGAGAGAGAGAGAAAGAGTGAGAGTGAGAGAGAGAGTGAGAGAGAGAGAGAGGATCAATAATTCAAGTTCAATGAGCATATCGTTGCCATTTACGGAGATAGAGATTCTCCAAGTTTTGAGAGTAAAGTATATATATATATATATATATTGAGTCTGATTTTGCAACTTCATCGTCACCGAGGCCCGTTGCTTGATAACCTAACTGTCCGGGTTTCAATTCTCGGTAGTGGATGCGCACTGCTGATGAGTCCCAAATATAGGACGAAACGGCCGTCCAGTGCTTTCTGCATTCTGTTGAGGTTTCTTTCAGACTCGATGAATTATTTAATTATATATATATATATATATATATATATATATATATATATATATATATATATATATAAATGATCTTCCATGATCTTCCATATCATATTCGGTTAAGAGTATTTGAGCGATTAAGGGAGAGTATCAAAGAAGATCCGAACTCATCAACTCGAAGGCGGTCTCGACAGGTTCGGATTCCTCGGACGTCACTTCGACGAATTGTGAAATGCGTTAACCTGTTTCCGTACAACAAGATGGAGCAATGGCTTATATGGCATAGGGTCACAATCCAGCTTATCAGGCAAATTTTGAGTAATCACTTCCCATGGTTGCGTTATAAACTGGTCACTTCGTTCACCGGATTTGACAAATTAAAGGTTTATGTTCACAAGTTTGAGACTCTCCAACAACTGAAGAAAACATTCAGACAGACATCAAAGCATTAGAATCTGAAACACCGATGACTGGCATAAAATGACTTAGAAATGGCACGTTAAAACGAATCTGAAAATAGACGCAGATTAAAAGATGTAATCTTCCTCAACTAGTGTAAGTTTATTTCCCATATATTCTCTATATAACACTATAGTATTGGAAATTCTATTTAAACAATAAACGGGTTATTACATTATAAAATTTTTTGATGACTTTTGGGGCACATTATATATATATCTATCTATAAAAGGCAGGATGTGTGTGTGTGTGTAACAAATGCACGGCCGAAATTTTCGACGGATTTGCACCAAAATTTACATGCACATGCTCCAAGTTAGCGGGAAGGCTAAGACCGACTTTGCATTTCCCAACTCCCATCGATAGTGGAAATAATCGATTTTTTTTCATGCTTCTACAGTAGTTTTCATATAGTCTGCGGCCATTTTCTACTGGCCAGAGTGAGAGCCTATAGCTGGCTGCCAGGAATAGGCAGGAAGATTCTATTGGCCAGCGTGAGAGCCAACAGTTGACTGACACGAATGTTAACAAGCATCCTAGCATGCCAAAAAAAATCGATAGCTGCATTTTACACAAGTGGGAAAAATTTAAATCTGCATGGCACTTTACTCCAATTGGCTCATTTGCTTGCTTAAACTCAACGTTGATTCTGATTCCGCAGAACTGGGTTAGGTGTGAAAAAGTATTTGTTGTTAACATTCTTCTTTCATTCGGTTTTTCCAGTTACGAGTTCTTTTTTAAAGCTGATCGTTTTGTGTTCATTTTGTTTAGTTCTTTTTTCGTAACAGATTTAATGTTTAGTATAGAGCTTAGAAAAAATTCGCAGTGTGAGATAAGCAAGAAGTAAGGCATGTAGCAACATCAGCACGGGAAGGGCACTCCTTTAAAGGCAAGGAAGGGCAAAAATATTTTAATTCAAGTGATAGCGATTTCTGTATGAGTCGTACGATTTCTGAATCAAGCACGGGCAACGCCGGGCCATGCTGCTAGTATATATATATATATATATATATATATATATATATAGAGAGAGAGAGAGAGAGAGAGAGAGAGAGAGAGAGAGAGAGTGAATGAAAATATGACAAACTGGAGAGATTTTTGTGACGAGTCTCATCCGTTAGGATTTCATCGAACTAGGCTTTGTTGACATTGACATGTCTACACATACGCGTGTATTTTCAAAATTTTTTAAAGAAATATTTTTTAAATATTTTTTTTTTGTTGTCGGTGGGGAAGGAGGAGGAATTTATTCTATCAAATGCAGGAATTGCCAGAATGAATACATTGGAGAAACCTCAAGAAGTTTAAAGAGACTATAGGAACACAAAAGGGACATATTTAAATAACAACTCACAAAACGCATTGATTGTTCGCCGTACCAAACCCGACCA